>JARQOC010000008.1:65243662-65423489 GCA_033576535.1 Allobates femoralis | reverse complement strand
ATAATGTTTTTACATGAGAGAAAATAAGGGTATTGAACCAGCCACTATTTATACCAGCATACCTCATTTAAGTGTGCTGGGACTCATAGGTATTTTCTATTACTTTACTTTGTGTTATTTTATTTGTATATTAAACTATAATCATTGACTACACTTCTTAAAGCATATCACAATATTCTTATAGATACTCTGCCTTTATATATATTTTTACTGACTGCTGATTCGAACATAAAAAGCTATTTGCATTAATCTCTTTCATAATCCCTCCCTCTCTTTTCCTCTACTCTTCTCTTTCTACCTTTGATTTTCCTTTGATTTTTCTTTCCTTTGTAGTGTTACTAAGTGTCCATACCGATTACATCCTATACTCTGATCTGGCGGATCCGAATGAATTGCTTGGATCAAGGGGAATATGAAAGAGAAGCACAAATTTTAAGGAAGAGATTTGTTTAAAAGGGGTATCCCAAGAAATTGTTAAAGGATGCTCATGATCGTACGGCCTCAATTACTCAGGAAATGTGCATTGAAAAAATTAGTAATGCGAGAAAAGTGGATCAAGGCAAGAGTTGTAGGGATTGGAGTCTAATCACAAAATTCAATAAGTCACGCAGTAAAATACAGCGGTTGTTGGATAAGCATTGGTTTATATTGGAAGGGGACCCAATATTGGCGAGTGCACTGCCAAAAAGACCTCATGTTGTACATAGAAGAAGTCGCAGTGTACGGAGTTGGGTATCCCCAAATAATACAATGCTATAAATTGAGAACGAGAAAATAGAGGAGATCCAAATTCAGAAGGGGTGTTTTAGATGTAAATCCATGGGTTGTTTATGCTGTGGATCAATCACCAATGGCATGACTACATTTCAATCAGCCGTAACTAAGAGACCTTCAGTATTAACTGTAGAGTCAATTGCCAGTCAAGTTACGTGGTATACTTATTACAGTGTCCTTGCGGACTCCAATACGTGGGCAGAACCATAAAAAAAATGCAAGCACTGCTGAATAAGCATAGGTCAACTATACGGAGCGGATACCCCTTACATAGTGTGTTGAAGAACTTTAGTTTGGTTCATGCTAAGGATCCAAGTAGCTTGAAACTTAAAATTATTGATTGGATCCCTGAGGCCGGGTTGGATAGCTTTAGGGATCTAATAAAAAAGAAAGCTTTTGGATGTTCAAACTAGCCACCTTAGCCCCAGAGGGACTGAACCTCATGATTGACATGATTGAGAGTGTGCACAAATAAAAATAAATTAAATTGAATAGTCTGTATTGTGGGAAAAGAAGACATGAATAGAGTAAGAGATAGATATTAACTATTCCAGGATTGAAATATAAGTTTTTTTAATATATACATTTTATTATAAAATAAATACCATAATCTTATATATATTTTTTTTTTACTATTATGGTATAGCATTGAGGGATTATGAAGTGTATTATTATTGGTTATTGATTATTGTATTTTAGCTAATTTTTAGGAATTTTTATAATGATTTATAATGATATAAATCGTAGCTGTATATTAGTAATTAATTAATTTAAGTACTGTATTGACTATACTGTGTTTTAGCTGATTTTATATGTTTTATTAAACCACAGCAGTATAGGGGGAAAAATTAAATTAACCCTCGGGCAGGATATAGTTAATGAAGCTACCTCATTAATTGATGCAATTTGGTGGGGTGAACTATTTAATGTGTCCAGAGATATACCAAGGTAAATCCACCTGAGGAAGACGATATATCGTTGTTGAAACGCGTTGTGGTACCAATAATGGTACCTTTACACGCCGCCACCGAAAGGTAGAAACCGGCAGGTATCGGACACAATTGTACCTTTTACCTTCAAAACACCGTGAAGTGGCGGCGTGTAATTCAGGTTGTTCCTTCCTGTCTCTTTGGATACCTGTGTTTCAGACGTGCTGAAAAACAAGCAGGTATAATCCCTATGGTGGCGGCGTGTAATCGGGGCACAGGCAAGGAATTTGAGTTACCTGGGGCGTGCTACAGCGTCATGTATACCACGCCCCATCAGCTATCATTGGTGGGGACTACTGTGTACCCATTCGCTGTCCCTGTACAGGGCGGCATATTTAACGAGCTGGCCAGTCACAATACACATTTGCTATAGCGTCATGTATTAGCCAGCCTCCCTGCGCTGGCTAGCCAATCATGATGCTATTGCATTGTCCAATCACCGTACGAGCGTTGCGTAATACACAACTCTGTCACACCTATGTAGTTACGGCGCACAATATGTACGCCCAGATTCCCCTGTGGTAGCAGCGTGTAAATCAGGGAAGGTGCTCCACAGAAGGTAGCCTGCGGCACCCGTCGGCACTTCCGGGGAACGAAAATACCTTCTGTGGAGCACCTTGTGGCGGCGTTTAATTGCGGCATCAGGTACCGTTAGGAACCGTTGAAAACGCGCGCGTGCACGTGCTGTGCCTACCTGTTGCTACCCTTGGTGGCGGCGTGTAAAGGTACCATAAAGGAGGACTTTAACCCTTTAATTTGACCCCTGTGTTGCTTCTGCGCCCTGAAAAAAGTTAACTTTTTATTATATGGCATATACTCTGATCTAGGCACCTGATCTATACGGGCTTTATCCACTGCTCATCCACATCGCCATTGGACTCGGTGGCCGGTGTTCCTGCCTCAGCCACTGGGGGGAGCCGGATTCCTTCGGCTGGTGGCGCCGGTGATAGGAGGGCTTCCGCGACGTTTGACTCTGTCGCTGAGTGCCGCTGTGTTTCCCCTCTGGGTGGTGTTGGTCGCAGAGGAGCGGGCCCTGCAGAGGTGTCCGTTAGGCACAGACTGCGTTCTTCTGTCAGAGATGGGGTGGGTGGAGCCAGTCGTGCATCTCCATCTGGCCTGGTTCTAGGGGCGGTCCGGATGAGGTCATCAGGCTGTGAGCTCCAGCCTATGGGAGGTAACCGTGCCCTTCAAATATATTGGAGCCTGTCTTGCAGGCCGCCAGATATAGTTTTGGTTTCCCAGTGATATAGTGTGTGTAGTTTTGTCTCTGACCTTGGCCTGGATTTCTGACTCTGCTTCTTCCTGTCGATTTTGTACCTCAGCTGCCCTCTTGGTTTTGCCCTTGACCCTTGCCTGGATTTTCGACTCTGCTACTGCCTGACGATTTTGTACCTTTGCTGCCCTCTCGATTTTGACTCGGACTTCTGACTTCGTTTTTCGGGTCTTGATTTTTTTCCCCCTGGCGACCTCCCCACTCGGTTGCTCATATAGGCAGCTACCCCCAGGGCTCCGCTGTAATTCCAGATCCCTGTATAGGGGTTAAGGGTCTCAGGGTTTCTCGGGGTGCTGCCTTACCAGCAGCTCAGCTTTCAGCGGATGGTCGTCACAAACCATCGGACACCACAGTCGACTACATAGGTATATAACATGATTCTTGTAATATACCTGGTGCATTATGGTTTACATTGCCAGTACTGGTGTACTATCTGGCTCCCATATTGAGCCATAGATTTAATTTTGCTTTTACCTATTGGTATTCATAGTTGGTGTATGTATATACTATACATTATTGAACACGTATTATGTACAGTTTTTGTTGTATCACTATTTCAGTTTGTCAATTATGCACATTGTATACAAGAAAGAAAAATCAGGTGATGGCAGTCATATGAAAAAGTTTGGGCACCCCTCTTAATCTTACTCTTTTTTTTAGTTTAAAATAGTTTTTTTTGCAACAGCTATTTCAGTGTGATATATGTAATAACTGATGGACACAGTAATATTTCAGGTTTGAAATGAGGTTTATTGTACTAACCGAAAATGTGAAATATGCATTATTTCAAAATTTGACAGGTGCAAAAGTATGGACACCCTTCTGATTTTCATGATTTGAATACTCCTAACTACTTTTTACTGACTTACTGAAGCACTAAATTGTGGGGTAATGTGGCGCACCCGCGGGTATGCGCCACAGAACTGGTAATATGGTAGGTTCCACAGGTGGAGGCGGAGCTTAGGATAGAGTAGAGTGACAGTTGACAGTTTACCTCAGTCGGTGCTGGGAAGGCAGACAGAGTGGTCAAGCCTGGCAGCCCAGCTGAGAGGAGGGTGCCCCATCTTTATGTGGGGGCACAGGACAGATGGCAACGGGCCAGGGCTGGTAGGAGCCAGCTGGTCATGTTGAGGGGACACCGGTGACACGGACAACCGAGGCAGTCAGGAGTTCAGCCCTGACTGAAAAGCCGATGATCTGTAGGCCCAACAGAAACGGGTTGCTGACAGCGCCAAAAGGTACCTCTCCCCTCAGGACTGAAAACCGGTTCAGGACACTGGAAGAAATTAAAAGGGACAGACATTTACTGCGGTGCTGGAAGGAAGCCTTTTGCACTCGGGTTACCCTATCTAGACCGGGTAGTGGACAGACCTTATCTTCTAGACACAGACCGTAGGACTGGCGGGGGAGCTCTTCAAAGGTGGTAAAGCCTGAAAGATCTAGAGAAAGAAAGTAGTAAACCCTGAAAGACAGAGAGAGGACATCTAGAGACTCCATAAGAGAAACCCTGAGTTGGCAGCAACACCTTAAACCAAACTGTACCGTGTTTTGTTATGCTATCAGTCGGTACCAAGTAAAGCAGAGATAAACTTGAACTGGTTTCTGTTATTCTTCCTGCCGCAGTTCAAAGGACTTAACATCATCAACATCAACAGCAGAGGGGTAAGAACCGCACCACCATTACCATCACTGTCCTCCCTCACCGTCTCACCACCACAGCTGCCCTGAGGTAAAGCTCCACCTGTGGGGAGCTGCACCACAATTAGCTGCCTTATCCATCACCTCAATGGCTGGCTGGCAGCACCGGTACCATCTTACCGGACTCTACAGGTGGCGTCACGTTCCCCTGTAAATAACCCCTTTAACCCCCACCGTTTACCATCAACATCTGGTATAATTGATCGCCAGGGCACGGCACCGGGTCCCGACCATCCGTGACTCCCCACACAGTAGCCCCGGTGTCCGAGTCCCTCACCCACCCTAGCTCTGGTTGAATCAGTAACCTCATTGAGCTTTGTACTTCATAGCCCCCTGTATCCAATCATGAGAAAAGCTATTTCAGGTGTCCACTTGCAAGTTATTCTGCTAGTTGCATCTTCTCTGAGGAGTGGCATCATGGGCTCCTCAAAACAGCTCTCAAATGATCTGAAAAAAAAGATTGTTCAACATAGTTGTTCAGGGGAAGGATACAAAAAGTTGTCTCAGAGATTTAACCTGTCAGTTTCCACCGTGAGGAACATAGTAAGGAAATGGAAGACCACAGGGACAGTTCTTGTAAAGGCCAGAAGTGGCAGGCCAACAAAAATATCAGAAAGGCAGAGAAGAAGAATGGTGAGAACAGTCAAGAACAATCCACAAACCACCTCCAAAGACCTGCAGCACCATCTTGCTGCAGATGGTGTCACTGTGCATCGGTCAACAATACAGCGCACACTGCACAAGGAGAAGCTGTATGGGAGAGTGATGCGAAAGAAGCCGTTTCTGCATGCACGCCACAAACAGAGTCGCCTGAGGTATGCAAAAGCACATTTGGACAAGCCAGTTTCATTTTGGAAGAAGGTCCTGTGGACTGATGAAACAAATATTGAGTTGTTTGGTCATACAACAAGGCGTTATGCATGGCGCCACAAAAACACAGCATTCCAAGAAAAACACTTGCTACCCACTGTCAAATTTGGGGGAGGGTCCATCATGCTTTGGGGCTGTGTGGCCAATGACAGCACCGGGAATCTTGTTAAAGTTGAGGGTCGCATGGATTCCACTCAGTATCAGCAGATTCTTGAGAATATTGTTCAAGAATCAGTGTCAAAGTTGAAGTTACGCCAGGGATGGATCTTTCAGCAAGACAATGATCCAAAACACCGCTCCAAATCTCCTCAGGCATTCATGCAGAGGAACAATCACAATGTTCTGGAATGGCCATCCCAGTCCCCAGACCTGAATATCATTGAACATCTGTGGGATGTTTTGAAGCGGGCTGTCCATGCTCGGCGACCATCAAACTTAACTGAACTGGAATTGTTTTGTAAAGAGAAATGGCCAAAAATACCTTCATCCAGGATCCAGGAACTCATTAACAGCTACAGGAAGCGACTAGAGGCAAAAGGTGGATCTACTAAATATTAATGTCACTTTTCTGTTGAGGTGCCCATACTTTTGCACCTGTCAATTTTTTAAATAATGCATATTTCACATTTTCGGTTAGTACAATAAACCTACTGTATATACTCGTGTATCAGCAGAGTTTTTCAGCCCAAAATTTGGACTGAAAAGTCTCCCCCTCGGCTTATACACAAGTCACTACGGTTGGTGGGGGCTGTGGAGGCTGGAGGAGACGGGGGGAGGCTGCTGTATGAGCGGCCCCGTCACGTGGGGCCGCTCATTATATATGCACTGCTTCCCCCTGTCAATCAGCGGCAGGGGGAAGCAGTGCATAACTAAATAAATTACCCCCAAATGCTGGCACTCGCCTCCCTTGTAAGGGCCCCCCCCCCCCGCTGCTTATCTTACCATCCCGGTCTTCTGCACAGCGCCGCTCCTCGGTGCTCCGTTCTTCATCCTCCCGTCCAGCTACATCCGGGATCCCCGGCCGTCGCAGGCATATGACGTCATCGTGCAACGGCCGGAGATCCCAGATGCAGCCAGCGAGGACGGAGCATGAAGAACGGAGCACCGAGGAGCAGCGCTGAGCAGAAGACCAGGATGGTAAGATAAGTAGCAGGGGGGGGCCCTTACAAGGCGGGGGGGTGAGTGCCAGCATCTGGGGGCTGCTGGATACCCCCTGGGGGCTGCTGGGTACCCCTTGGGGGCTGCTGGGTACCCCCTGGGGGCTGTTGGATACCCCCAGGGGGCTGCTGGGGGCCGCTGGGTACCCCCTGGGGGCTGCTGGATACCCCCAGGGGGCTGCTGGGGGCCGCTGGGTACCCCCTTGGGGCCGCTGTATACCCCCTGGGGGCCGCTGTATAACCCCTGGGGGGTGCTGTATAACCCCTGGGGGCTGCTGTATACCCTCAGGGCTGCTGTATATACTGCTGGGGCCTGTATATACCACTGGGGAGGCTGCTGTATACCACTGGGGTTGCTGTATATACTACTGGGGCCTGTATATGCCACTGGGGAGGCTGCTGTATACTACCATTGGGGGGCCTGTATACCACACTGCTGGGGGCTGTATACCTGTGCTGGGGTCCACCCTCGGCTTATACACGACCTGAAACCTGAAATATTACTGTGTCCATCAGTTATTACATATATCACACTGAAATAGCTGTTGCAAAAAATCAATTTAAGGCTGGGGTCACACTTGCGTTTTTTTCATGAGTTTTTGGAGACCTGCATTTTTAAAAAAACATGTAAAAACGCACCCATAGGCCCCATGCAAAAAATGCATGCCCTAATAGCAAAAACGCATGTCTTAATAGCAAAAACGCATGTGTGACAGTACCATGCATTTTTGTGTGCGTTTTTGCAATTATGTGATTAGCTGACATCAAAAACGCATGCAAAAACGCATGGTACATTAGTACCATCCAAAAACGCATGCGTTTTATAAAAAATGCATGCATTTTCCATAGGGCCCATGCACTATTTTTTGGTGCTGTTTTAAAAATGCATGCAAAAACGCAGGGTGCCATCACACACCTTAAATAATCCATGCTGAAATGAAAAAACGCATGCAAAAACGTATGAGTTTTTTTAAGTCACTAAGAAAAACTCATGCCAAGTGTGACCCCAGCCTTAAACAAAACAAAAAAAAAATAAAATAGATTAAGAGGGGTGCCCAAACTTTTTCATATGACTGTATATTGATTCTAGATGAAAAAAAACTTTGATAAAGACTCTGTTGAGTCAAAACGTCAGTGATGAATGCCTTTTGAACTGTGTTGCAAGTGTGTGACCAATAAAAAACTGGACATTAATCATTATAAGTCTATCGATACTTTTTTCATAATTAGTGTGTGCCAAAGTACCATTCTATATTATTACTTCTGTCACCAGGTGCCGCTATATTCATTCTGTGGCTAGTGCTAATGATGAGGGAGACATCGGAACCAGAAGCTCTTGGTTGCACAGGCTCCGTCCAGCCAATCAAATTAGGGTGGCTGGAACCTGTAGTGCCATCCAGGCAAGCAGTATGGGTGTGTGTGCAGTCCAACTGGAGTAATCAGCTGTCTGCTTCAGCCAACTGGAAAGCACCACACCATACTATTCCCCAAATTTTATTGCTGGATGCTGTCAGAAATTACCTTGTTCTCCTCTGGTTCATTCCTGTGTAGAGATGAGCGAACTTTCACTGAACATGTTCGCCAATTTCAAATTCAGCACGAACATTGACATTTCGGTTCGGGACCACAAACCCGAGCAATTTACAAAAAAGAAAAAAAGAAAATCGCAACACAAAGCGTTGTTTGACAAAAGGTTAGAAATTTAAAATGTGTAAATTAAAGAAGCATTAGTGGTTTTGAGCGGGTACTTGGAGATAAACCACAGAGACAGCTTTTTGGTATCTTCTCTTTACTTGCTCAAATGTGGACTGGTCATTCCTCACAACATGTTTCGGCAGCTGATGAAGGCGGTATTAGCTGCCAAAACATGTTGTGAGGAATGACCAGTCCACATTTGAGCAAGTAAAGAGAAGGTACTAAAAAGCTGTCTCTGTGGTTTATCTCCAAGCTAAAACTTCTTTAATTTACATGTCTCTACACCCTGGTGGGTGTGTGGTGCGGTGTTGCTGGAGGTTAGCTTCTACGAGACCTGTTGGGAGAATAACAGGAGGATCGAGGACCTGTGGTGACGTCAGAAACGCACCATAGGCTCTGTACCACGGTTATGCCAGAGCATAACTGACCCCCACTATGCCTCCACTAGACCACCGGGTATTATACCAGGAGCGCCCCTCCTTGTCTTTCTTTTATTTTAGAAATTTAAAATGATTCTAAAACTTTGCCTGAATGTTTTGGACCAAAACGCTAGCCAGGAATAACACCTAAACTTACGGTTAGGAGTGTTCCCAACCATTGGGTCTTCCAGCTTGTGTTAAAGGGAATCCGTCACCTAATCTAGCCCTTGTAGAGCCTAGAGCGCGGGCATGTTTGTATTTCCCCCCCCTCTGGCCGCATCCCTGTGACACGGCGGGTCACGTAATGCCTGTATCGCGTCACTTCTGGTGACGTAGGGCTGTGTGCAATCAGTGCACAGGCCGCCTTCAGCGCATGCGCAAATCGCATGCTGACGTCGGACTGTGTGCGTCATACAGCCAGCGCCGGTCGACCAGAAGTGACACGGCCCGGCATCATGTGACTTGCCGCGTCACAGTGATGCGGCCAGAAGCGGGGAAATACAAACATGCCCGTGCTCTGCAAACAGCATTACGCCCATTAGGGCGTCAATTTAGCACCGAGGCGGGGCAGCGCGCCCAAGGAGACCCTGCCTACCTGTCACAGACCCCCCCAGGGAACGCCCAGCTGCCAGAGAAAATGTAAGTTTATAAAAAGAATTATGCAGCTTGTAGGCATCAATAAAATACCAGACAGGGATGCTTAGTATAGCACTTTTAGGCTGCAGGGATAGGTAGTCATACGGTTCAAGGGCTAGATTAGGTGACAGGTTCCCTTTAAGCTGTAGAATTTTTTACATCTTTAACATTAGAATCTGAGAGTCCTCAGTGGTCGATACCTTTTAATGGCTAACTGAAAATATGGTAAGCAAAGCAAGCTTTCGGGACACTATGGCTCCTTCATCAGGCTGAAAATGACACAAATTCTGAAGACACACACATATATACATAAGCAGGGTGAGATGATGCAGTAAATATGACAGGTGACAAAGTAGAGTTAGGCTTGGGAGGGGGAGAGGAGATAGGGAGGTAAAAATCAAAATTCTGAGATAAGAGGAACCGATTGTATTATTGTTCTATGATTAGTGGTCTGTGGAGACCTGAAAATTCCTCAGTGAGAGCAGAAAGCCATAAATCCATGCAAGACTGTTCAAGTAAGAAGTGTCAAAAGTTCATTGTCCTCTAACTGGGGAAGATGTGATATCCCCAAATGACCTTTCAATTGATATAAAAACGCATGAATTTGTACATCTCTTTACTGTCATTTTTTGTGGTGTTCCTGAGGAAGGGGCTTTTCCCCGAAACACGTAGAATAAATACCACCTGATGAATTCATACAGCCTTTGAATTTGGAATCATTTGGAGCTGGAGCGCATCCATTAGTCCCTTTTCTCCTATCTGCAATCCTACGTAGAGAACTGTCAGAACTGGAGTATGTCCTGCTCCAGTGGCAAAAGCCAGAAACCGACTGGCTGCTGTGTGCAGGGTGTTGTCACAGTCTTGTTGACCTCAGGCCAGCTACAGCAATGAGGCTGAGCTGTGACCTGAGATGAGCCAGACTGTGACGTCACCTCGTTCACAGCAGTCAGTTGGTTTCTGGTCCCACTGTGATCAGACATCTGTGAGGATCATGGAGGGTTTATGTGGGAGTAATAAAGATGGAAATGAGAATTGTGATTGTGTTCTTTTTCCAAATAAATGTATTTTCAATGTGTGGTGTATTATTTACAAATTACTTAGAGGTTCATAATGGGCGGGTCTAACATTGGCCTGACATTATGAATCTTGGGCATAGTGCCAACTGGTGAAATTCAGCTGGCATTAACCTCTTATTACCCAGTCCACCACAGTTATCAGGACAACTAGAAGAGCAGAGTAACTGCTCACACATAGGCGCCAATTAGGAGGAGGCTGCTGGCTGTAATTTTTAGTATGGAGGGCCAAAAATGCTTGGACCTCACCATGCTGTGAATTCCAGCCCCCAGGTGCTTGGGTTACCTTGGCTGCCAATCAAAAATGCATCGAAGCGCACGCCCATATATTCAATTATATATTTATTTTCCCAGTAATCTGACATCGGTTTGGCAACGAATCACAGATGCCGGCAGAGTGGATGAGCGAGGTTAATTCTGACTTTAACCAATCAAGAGGGGAGAAGCCATGAGCGGGACCGGAGGCATGGTGACAGTGGTGTTGAAGCTTGGTAAGTAATACTTTAGGAAGCTAATGTCTGTGCGAAAACAACGCGGCTCCACTGTAAAACGGTTTGAGCTGTGGTTGGCAATTTATAGGCCTCTTTGAAAGTGTTTTCTTTGCCCCTGATTTTGCTTTCCATTGATTTGAATGGGGTTTGAAGATTCGGCAAACTGTTCACCGATCAATTTTCCAAACATGCCAATTCGGCAAACAGAGCTGAACCCAATCATCAAAAGGTTCGCTCATCTCTAGTCCTGTGTGCTCAGCTCTTATCTTGTGTATTTGGTTCTTATTCTGTTCTTGACCTGTTTACTGCTAATTATTGTGTCTTCTAATTTTCTGTTTTATTTGCCCTTCTAGTTCTGACCCGGCTACTTGACTTTTTTTTGCCATACCTCTTCACCGAACAGCAGCTAACTACATGACCACAGCCTTAGGGTCCATGTGTAAGTCCAGGCCCAAGTATAAGGATTAAAGTGTGAAGGGCAAGGCAATCACTGCGAACTGGAAAGTGGAGTAGATAGTGCCAAGTCTGTTCATGGTTGCCATTTTTGGAGCTGACAGGGGAGCACAAACACTACCCTTGTTACTTTCTGACTGTAAACTAGTTTCTGACTGCAAAATTTGCGTTGAAATAGCTATGTGGTGCTTCTTTCTTTCTGACCTCTGCATGTGCCCAGACATTACATACAACTGAATATTGGGTATTGTCAGATTCAAGAAAAATATGAAAATAATGTGCACAATGATGGAAATAATTATTTGATCCCTTGCTGATTTTGTAAGTTTGCCCACTGACAAACACATGAACAGTGTAGAATTTTAAGGGGAGGTTAATTTTAACTGTGAGAGATAGAAGATCAAAAATAAAATCCAGAACTACAAAAAAACATCTGACTGCTGTTCTTGCCAACAAGGGTTTTGCCATCAAGTATTAAGTCTTGTTTGGCAGAGTAATCAAATACTTATTTCTCTCTGCAAAATGCAAATAACTTTATATAATTTAGACAATGTGATTTTCTGGATTTTTTTATATTCTATCTCTCAGTGTTAAAATTGACCTATCCTCACAATTATAGACTCTTAATGTCTTTGTCAGTGGGCAAACTTACAAAATCAGCAAGTGATCAAATTTATTGAAAAAACTAATCATTTTTTTTTTGCATTCCACTTTGTGATATTTCCTGATGGTGGTTTCTGATATTATGAAGAGTGAAATTTTCTAAAATCTAGGTGCCGCAAAGTAATTTTAAAAGTGATTGGTTATCCAAAAAATAGGCTTTGTAGATTTAATTGACCACATAATCACTTGTTCTTAAACTTGTAATGGCCACTTTACACGTCCCAACATCAGTCCGATATTGGATACAACGCCGCGAGAGTGCACTTTTTCTGGGCAGAATTCCAAGATCGCATAGGAGATGTTACACAGCGCGATATCGGCAGGCAACGCCGATACGATGTCTACGCCCCCTTGTACGGCCGACCCAGGAACGACCATTTAACATGGGAGAGAATAGGGGACGTTGTACTTCACATCGATGTTGGGCTTTTACACAGCCCTATCCGGCCACGACGTCTATCCAATATCGGGCCGTTGGAGAGCCTGCACAATTCTTCCCCGATATCGTTTTGGCATCGTTCTTGCATCGTATTGGACATTTACACCATACAATGTACGAACGATATCGGGGCCAACGCATGAACCACGTGACTTTTTGTCGGAGTTGGACGCCGATATCGGCACGTGTAAAGTGGCCATAAGACTTCTAACATGAAAAAAATAATAAAATGATTTGGAAAAATGCTGTTAACCGAAAGTACGGACACAGTATAAATCTTATGAACCATGTTATGTGGTATCGCTATCTGTTTTAAGAGCTTAAAAATTGAAAAAAAATTACAACCTAAAATTCCCAGAAGGATAAAGTACGACATGTATCACAAAAAAATATATATATCAGAACAAATGGAACCAGAAATAGCATCCAATATTATCATTTCATAAAAAGACACGTCAGACATGAAAAATGGGGCCTTGTTAAAAACAGAAAAACTGGCTACGGGAAGGGGTTAAATCAAAGTAGGGCTGGGCGATTAATCGAATTAATTCGATTAATTCGCCCCCTGCTGTGGCCACGATTGTGGTTTTGTGAACAATCGTGTAATTCGATTTAAAATGGCCGCCGGAGCGCTGTTTAAAACGATCCGGGCGGCTAGTAGTGGCTTCCTAGCGGTATACCCGCGGCCACTGCCGAGGGGAGGGGGTGCTGTCAGAGCCCAGCCCCTGCTACAGCGGCGGGAGATGTCCTGGGGGGAGGGGGGGAGAAGTGCTGTCAGTGCCCCCCCCCCCGCCCCTGCTGCAGCCGCTGGTGAGGTGAGTTGTCAGCCGCACAGTGCGGAGCCCCGGCCGGGAGCAAGCGACGGTACACTGGGGCTCATTACCGGGCTGTGGGGGCGGAGCACAGCCGGGGAGAAGCGTGGTCTGAGGGGCGGCTATGGCGAGTCCTGCCGGGCACATCCTGGGGGGACTACTGCTCCCAGCATGGAGCCGGCTGCACGCCCGACATCTCTAGGGTGCAGGAGGGTGAGCACTGCAGCAGGCTGTGGAGGGTGAGCACTGCAGCAGGCTGTGGAGGGTGAGCACTGCAGCAGGCTGTGGAGGGTGCAGCAGGCTGTGGAGCAGGCTGTGGAGGGTGCAGCAGGCTGTGGAGCAGGCTGTGGAGGGTGCAGCAGGCTGTGGAGCAGGCTGTGGAGGGTGCAGCAGGCTGTGGAGGGTGCAGCAGGCTGTGGAGCAGGCTGTGGAGGGTGCAGCAGGCTGTGGAGCAGGCTGTGGAGGGTGCAGCAGGCTGTGGAGCAGGCTGTGGAGGGTGCAGCAGGCTGTGGAGCAGGCTGTGGAGGGTGCAGCAGGCTGTGGAGCAGGCTGTGGAGGGTGCAGCAGGCTGTGCAGCAGGCTGTGGAGGGTGCAGCAGGCTGTGGAGGGTGCAGCAGGCTGTGGAGCAGGCTGTGGAGGGTGCAGCAGGCTGTGGAGCAGGCTGTGGAGGGTGCAGCAGGCTGTGGAGCAGGCTGTGGAGGGTGCAGCAGGCTGTGGAGCAGGCTGTGGAGGGTGGAGCAGGCTGTGGAGCAGGCTGTGGAGGGTGCAGCAGGCTGTGGAGCAGGCTGTGGAGGGTGCAGCAGGCTGTGGAGCAGGCTGTGGAGGGTGCAGCAGGCTGTGGAGCAGGCTGTGGAGGGTGCAGCAGGCTGTGGAGCAGGCTGTGGAGGGTGCAGCAGGCTGTGGAGCAGGCTGTGGAGGGTGCAGCAGGCTGTGGAGCAGGCTGTGGAGGGTGGAGCAGGCTGTGGAGCAGGCTGTGGAGGGTGCAGCAGGCTGTGGAGCAGGCTGTGGAGGGTGCAGCAGGCTGTGGAGCAGGCTGTGGAGGGTGCAGCAGGCTGTGGAGCAGGCTGTGGAGGGTGCAGCAGGCTGTGGAACAGGCTGTGGAGGGTGCAGCAGGCTGTGGAGCAGGCTGTGGAGGGTGAGCACTGCCGCAGGCTGTGGAGGGTGAGCACTGCCGCAGGCTGTGGAGGGTGAGCACTGCCGCAGGCTGTGGAGGGTGAGCACTGCCGCAGGCTGTGGAGGGTGAGCACTGCAGCAGGCTGTGGAGGGTGAGCACTGCAGCAGGCTGTGGAGGGTGCAGGAGGGTGAGCAGCAGGTTGCGGAGGGTGCAGGAGGGTGAGCAGCAGGCTGCGGAGGGTGCAGGAGGGTGAGCAGCAGGCTGCGGAGGGTGCAGGAGGGTGAGCAGCAGGCTGCGGAGGGTGCAGGAGGGTGAGCAGCAGGCTGCGGAGGGTGCAGGAGGGTGAGCAGCAGGCTGCGGAGGGTGCAGGAGGGTGAGCAGCAGGCTGCGGAGGGTGCAGGAGGGTGAGCAGCAGGCTGCGGAGGGTGCAGGAGGGTGAGCAGCAGGCTGCGGAGGGTGCAGGAGGGTGAGCAGCAGGCTGTGGAGGGTGAGCAGCAGGCTGCGGAGGGTGTGAGGAGCAGGCTGCGGAGTGTGCGGGGGGCGTGAGGAGCAGGCTGCGGAGGGTGCAGGAGGGTGAGCAGCAGGCTGCGGAGGGTGCAGGAGGGTGAGCAGCAGGCTGCGGAGGGTGCAGGAGGGTGAGCAGCAGGCTGCGGAGGGTGCAGGAGGGTGAGCAGCAGGCTGCGGAGGGTGCAGGAGGGTGAGCAGCAGGCTGCGGAGGGTGCAGGAGGGTGAGCAGCAGGCTGCGGAGGGTGCAGGAGGGTGAGCAGCAGGCTGCGGAGGGTGCAGGAGGGTGAGCAGCAGGCTGCGGAGGGTGCAGGAGGGTGAGCAGCAGGCTGCGGAGGGTGCAGGAGGGTGAGCAGCAGGCTGTGGAGGGTGAGCAGCAGGCTGCGGAGGGTGTGAGGAGCAGGCTGCGGAGTGTGCGGGGGGCGTGAGGAGCAGGCTGCGGAGTGTGCGGGGGGTGAGGAGCAGGCTGCGGAGGGGGGGGGGCATAGCTGTCAGAGCCCAGTGCAGGTCTTACCTGCCCCTTGCTGCCGGCGCCCTGACAGGGATATGGCGCCGTCTTGCTGACTTTGTACCCGGGTCTCTATTTGGCCTCTGTCAGTGTCATCTCCTGCTGACATGTCGGAGCAGAGCAGCAGTAGATACCAGCAGGTGAGCATGAGGAGGGGCGGGAGGTGTCTATCTGAGGCCGGGGACGAGCCGCCATGTACTAGGCCCCAGCACTATTCTACTGCAGCCTGATACCCAGAAGCCAGAGGCCGTGCAGTGTGTGCGGACCGGCTGCTACATATAATGTTATGTTATAATATGTAGTGTTATGTTCTATATATACTGTACACTAGGGCTAGGGTTAGTGTTAGGGCTAGGGTTAGTGTTAGGGCTAGGGTTAGTGTTAGGGCTAGGGTTAGTGTTAGGGCTAGGTTGGTGTTAGGGCTAGGGTTGGTGTTAGGGCTAGGGTTGGTGTTAGGGCTAGGGTTGGTGTTAGGGCTAGGGTTGGTGTTAGGGCTAGGGTTGGTGTTAGGGCTAGGGTTGGTGTTAGGGCTAGGGTTGGTGTTAGGGCTAGGGTTGGTGTTAAGGTTAGGGCTAGGGTTAAGGTTAGGGCTAGGGTTAGAGCCTGGGCTGCAGACAAGAGGAGGGGTGGGAACACCCAAGGGAAGCAGGACGCTTCCCTCAGTTACCCTCCTCTCCTCTGTCACGGGGGCCCCCTCTTTATTCATCAAAGAAAAGCAAAAAAAATAGAAAAAAAAATCGAGATTTAAATCGAAAATCGTCCATAGGTTTAAATAAAATCGAGATTTTGATTTTTTCCAAAATCGCCCAGCCCTAAATCAAAGTATTTTGGGTACTAACTACTGTAGTCAAAAACTGTGAGTACAGACAATAATATATCTACTGAGTTTATCAAACTCAACCGTTTTTGAAAAAATGAATAACCAGTGCTGAAACATCTCTGGAGTAATTAGAGGATGTGGCTCTGTTGCGCTTATATGTATATTAAAGCCATCAACCAAGCACAATTTAAGGATACATCATTGCAAACATGTAATGTATTTTCTTATTTTTTTCGTTTATTTCAATTCTCTTTTAAATTAGTCGGTTTTAGAAGAAATTAAAACATCAAAATAAAGGGAAACTATTGTACAAAAATTCACACTTGGCTCTCACTGGATATTTAATGTTATCGATCATAAATGCAAAGTCTGATCAAAAAAACTGGACCTGGTCTTTTAGAGACCAAATTATCACATTCAGCAGCACAAAATAGAGTGAAGGCAGATTCATCTTATATGATGCCAGGATTCTAGGAAAGAACAGCCTCATTACCCTCTGCTTTTTATTAGAGATCGATCATATTTTTCTTCAAGTGACTTTCTAACAAGTCAGCACACACTACGTACATTGTCATTTGGCTTTGGAGTTTACAGATCTGGGCAGCTGTGAGTACGAGACTCCTAACCCAATGCCTATAGTAATAGGGACAGTTTCAACACAGTGGTTTAGTGGCAGAATGACAACCACATCATTGTGATATGGTCGGACTAAAGCACCAATAAAGCAGCCACCGCTGGTGACTGAGAAGAATCTCTGACTTCTCTGCACTTAGTGGTCACTACTCACCTGGGCGGTTATCTGTAGGTATCTTCCCTTTACACCGCTTGTCATCACCCCTGAGACATGTCTCTGTAGTATTAATAAGGGTCAGATCTTCACCCTGAAATGAATATTATAAACGTCACAGACAGATGGAGAAGTCCCATCTATAATCAGCTCTAATCCTGCCATCTCCGCTGTTCTCATTACACAAGTATAAAACATATAATACTGGTGTATAAAACAAGACTGAACACAAGACCTTCACAGCCGTCTATACATCATAGGGAGATTACATGACACCTTCTCTCCATCTACCTGATGATCCTGAGGAACATCGGGATCTTCTTGTTTACAGACCAGTGTAAGAAGAGGACGGGGACATCTCTCTGGTGTTGTCCTCTCACTGGATAGAACTGGAGGAGACACATACAGGGACTGAATTCATTCTTTACATACAGATAATTATAGACCGTGTGTATTTAGTCCTGTCTATTACCTGGTGATGTGAGGGGCTGGGGAACCTCCATCATGACGTCCTTGTACAGATCTTTGTGTCCTTCTAAATACTCCCACTCCTCCATGGAGAAATAGACGGTGACGTCCTGACACCTTATAGGAACCTGACACATACAATGATACCGTCACCCCCGATCCCTCCATAGCGTTACTGTATAATGTCCCCGCATTCCCAGCAGTGTCACCTCTCCAGTCAGCAGCTCAATCATCTTGTAGGTGAGTTCTAGGATCTTCTGGTCATTGATGTCCTCATGTATCAGGGGGTGAGGTGGAGGCCCTGTGATTGGGCTCAGGGGTCTTCCCTCAGACTCACTAGAGGTCTTCTTCACTACTGTGTAATCCTGGTTATGGAGAGACACATTAATAAATCTCCAGTCTCCAGACATTTCCTGAGTCCTCACCTCTCCAGTTCTGTCCATAGATAAGAATGATGTCATGTGACATTGTCATCACAATCTCTCCTCACCTCTCCAGTAACAAGGAAGAGGATCTCTAGTGTGAGGTGTAATATCCTCTCCGCCATCTTGTCCCTGTCCATATCCATCCTTGATGGGTCAATCAGGAGAATTGTCTTGTATAGAAGATCTCCACTGAGAGGATCCGATATTGTAGGGACCTGAATGGGGAGAAGATGACCATGTAACATCATAAAGAATCCTGTGTAATAATACAATGACTGGAGATAATAAGGGGAAACATATGAGGAGATAGAACGTGTAGAACATAGAGAGATACAGAGAACATAGAGCTCCACCTGCAGAGCCGCACACCTAATATATGACTGCTCTGTGCTTACAGGACCTGTGATGATGTCACATGGAGGGGAGGAGTCAGGGGTCACATGATCAGCTCCTCAGAGTATGCAGGACTCTGCTGTGCTGGTTGACATGGTGCTGGATGAGGTGAAGTTTATGTGTGGGCTCAGGAGGGATTTACATGGCGGATGTTGCAAAGCCTTGTGTAGGAGATGTACGGAGTGGAGCTGTGTGTGTACGAGGTGTACGGAGCGGAGCCGTGTGTGTACGAGGTGTACGGAGCGGAGCCGTGTGTGTACGAGGTGTACGGAGCGGAGCTGTGTGTGTACGAGGTGTACAGAGCAGAGCTGTGTGTGTACGAGGTGTACGGAGCAGAGCTATGTGTGTACGAGGTGTACAGAGTGGAGCGTGTGTGCACGACAAGTACGGAGCAGAGCCATGTGTGCACAACGTATACAGAGCAAAGTCGTATGTGTTTGCTGTGTACGGAGCTAAGTCGTATGTGTTCGCCGTGTACGGAGCAAAGTCGTATGTGTTTGCCGTGTACGGAGCAAAGTCGTATGTGTTTGCCGTGTACGGAGCAAAGTCGTATGTGTACGCCGTGTACGGAGCAAAGTCAAATGTGTTCGCCGTGTACGGAGCAAAGTCGTATGTGTTCGCCTTGAACGGAGCAAAGTCGTATGTGTACGCCGTGTACGGAGCAAAGTCGTATGTGTACGCCGTGTACGGAGCAAAGTCGTATGTGTACGCCGTGTACGGAGCAAAGTCGTATGTGTTCGCCGTGTACGGAGCAAAGTCGTATGTGTTCGCCGTGTACGGAGCAAAGTCGTATGTGTACGCCGTGTACGGAGCAAAGTCGTATGTGTACGCCATGTACGGAGCAAGGTCGTATGTGTACGCCGTGTACGGAGCAAGGTCGTATGTGTACGCCGTGTACGGAGCAAAGTCGTATGTGTACGCCGTGTACGGAGCAAAGTCGTATGTGTACGCCGTGTACGGAGCAAAGTCGTATGTGTACGCCGTGTACGGAGCTGAGTTGAATCCAGAAATAGACTTCTGCAAATCTGTAACTCTTAGGGCCCCTTTACACACGGCTACATTTGTAGCTTGTCACCAGGTAACTTACTGGTTGCAGTGAAGTCATGGATACATGATTCCATTTGTACACAGCAACAAGATAGAACCATGTATCCATGATTTCACTGCAACCAGTAAGTTACCTGGTGACAAGCTACAAATGTAGCCGTGTGTAAAGGTACCCTTAGGGTACCTTTACACGCGGCTACATTTCTAGGGTGGCTACAGGTAACTTACTGGTTGCAGTGAAATCATGGAGAGATTATTCCATTTGTACACAGCAACAAGATAGAACCTTGTCTCCATGATTTCACTGCAACCTGTAAGTTACCTGTAGCCACCCTAGAAATGTAGCCGCGTGTAAAGGTACCCTTATGGCCACTTTACACGCAGCTACAGGTAACAGGTTTTCCACAGGTAACTTACTGGCTGCAGTGAAATCATGGAGACATAGTTACATTTGTACACAGCAACAAGATAGAACCATGTCTCCATGATTTCACTGCAGCCAGTAAGTTACCTGTGGAAAACCTGTTACCTGTAGCTGCGTGTAAAGTGGCCATTATGCTATCAGGCTGAAGGCCCAGTTACACACACTGATAATTGTACAGAGATTGTTCGCAGTTATCTGGTTGCAGTGAAATCATGGACACATTGTTCCATTTAGTGGCTGTGTACAAATAGAACAATGTGTCATTGATTTCACTGCAACCAGAGATCTGCAAACATTCTCTGCACAATTATCTTTGTGTGTAACTGGGACTTTAAGTCCTCTGTCAAAATCATCCTTTAAGAACTCCAAGATCTGAGGGATGGAAGGATCTTCAGTGTTGATAGATCTCAATACACCAAGAAAGAAAGATTCTCTTTGTATGTGCGTAGGTCCCGTCGGTTGCTTCACTCCTAGAGTGAGCTAGCATAACACCCTGTTTGAAAAAACCTTGGGTTTTCAGTAAGGCGCGGTCAGCGTCAGACTAAGTTCCCAAACTATGACATGGATCCTCTTTATATGCTGATGATGCACGCCAGGGCTGACGGGTACTCGGAACCGGGCCACAGGTCTGCTGGGGAGTCACGGAAGGTCAAGACCTGGCCTCGTGACCCTGGGTAAGTAAGCATCGGGATATTCATGCTAACCAAAGTAAACTGAGAATGGAGCGAGCGGGGCAGGATGGATCAAGCGGGGCAGGATGGAGCCGGGGGGTCAGGATGGAGCTGGGGGTGGGGGCAGGATAAATCAAGCGGGGCATGATCGAGCGGGGGGGGGCAGGATGGAGCCGGGGGGGGGCAGAATGAAGCTGGGAGGGCAGGATGGAGCCGGGGGGGGGGCAGGATCCATGCAACATGACTCAGACCCCATCCATCCACCCAATCCATCCACCCATCCATCCATCCCATTCATCCATCCCATCCATAAATCCCATTCATACACACATCCATCCATACTCACCTCACAGATCCTCCTGCTGTGATAGGTGTTCTGCAGCTCCTCAGCTGTCAGCAGCTGAAGGAGCTGCAGAACGGATGGCGGTGGGGAGCAGAGGTATATGGGGGCAGCGGGGGAGCACCGGTCACGGAGGGGGGGCAGAAGGGTAGAGATCAGGAGCGGAGCGGGAGGGCAAAACAAAGTACAGGGCACGGTGGAGGCAATCAGGAGTGGGAGGGTTGAGCACAGGGCATGGAGGGGGGCGCTCAGGCGATGAGGTGGGGGAGCACAGGGCACAGAGGAGGGGGAGGCTCAAGCGATCAGGAGTGGGAGGCAGGTGAGAACAGAGCACAGAGGGGGGCAGGATAAGGAGGACAAAGAGGGCGGGAGGAGGAAGGAGTAGGAGGCGGCGGCGGGGCCAGAGCAGGAGGTACACTGCGGCGGGTGCATGGCAGCTGTGGAGCGGTTCTGATGGGGGTGATCATCACATTAGATCGCTTCCATCAGAGCTGGAGGGGGTGTGATGCCCCCCTTCAGCTCTGATAGAAGCGATCTAATGGGATGATCACTCCCATAAGAGCCGCTCCACAGCCTTTTCCATTGGTACCAGAGGATCATGGTGATTGACTGTTCAATCAGCCAATCACCATGATCCTGGGGGTGGGGTGGGGAATCCACCCCCCCTGACTTCAAGCCCCAGTGTTCAGTGATAAGGATCACTGAACACCGGGGCCCGATGACGGTTGTACAACGTCATGGGTCGTGAAGGCACCCACTTTCATGACGTTGTACAACGTCAAAGGTCGGCAAGGGGTTAAGACAACCAAATACACCTTTAGTGTAGTTCATTCTACTACTTTTTTACTGCAACAAACTAACCTGTCACTTTTTGCTTAAAAGCAGTGTTCAGTAAACCTTCACTGTAGGCCACGTTTAATACAACCAAATACACCTTGAGCGTATTTCATTCTACTAAATGTTTACTGCAACAAACTAACCTGTTAGTTTTTGCTTAAAAGCAGTGTTCACTAACGTTTAATACAACCAAATACACCTTGAGTGTAGTTCATTCTACTAATTGTTAACTGCACCTTGCCCAGGTCTCACTTTGGGTCAAGTAGCAGTGTTGGTTCAGTTTTGCTTGGTCAACAACTGCACAGTTCCCTATTTTGTAACATACAAAATGAATGGTAAAAGGCCTGCTGATGGTGGAAAGGGGAGTAGGCGTGTTGGAAAGGGCAAAAAACGTAGTGTCCGTGGAGTAGATGTTAAAGCTACATTATCATCAGCTGAAGAAAGACAATCTTACAGCCAAAGTAAGATGTCTACTTCTGTACTTGGCCAATCGGATATAATCCCTTTCTTGCGGACACGATCATTGATACCACTGGTAAATGAGGTACAAAAACAACAGGTGCTTGAATGGATCGCAAGTGCTCCATCAAGTGGCCTCTCCTCCACCTCAACGTCTACTTCACAAAACCTCCAGTCATCTGAGGTGTCAGACCAATCGCACTTCATTCCTCCCAGCTCCCAAGTCTCCAGCCGCCCTACTGAGTCTGGGGTAACAGACATGGTTGAGTCTGCAGAGCTGTTCAGTCACACAATAGCCTGGGAATCAGAGGTCTGCTCCAAAGCTGCATTGAGTCCAGACGAGGAAATAATCTGCTCTGATGCCCAGAAAATTTGTGAGTCAGATCCAGGCCAGACCCCAAAGGAAGAAGGTTCTGACCTTCGTGTAGACCTCATTCCCTACCTGTAACTACTCTTGTTGGTCACAAGGAGGATGATGCTGATGAGACTCAGAAACCGGATTTGATTGAAAAATCAAGTTTTCGGTCAAGGCAGGAAGGGGTTGTATCTGAGGACGAGGGGTGTGAGAACACAGAAGATGATGATGAGGTTGGCGATCCCACTTAGTGTCAACCCACAGTCAGCCAGTTGATGAAGTCATCAGGGGTGGTGGAGGATGCCACTGACGACGAGGTTATGTTGCGCCTTCCTGGACATAGAAGGAGTACTGGAAGCACGTCAACAACTGCATCCGCAGCCACAACTCTGCCTCTGAGCAGAAGTCATGATGGCTCTGCAGCTCGCATGGGCTCTAAGCCTTGCCTAGCCTTAGCCTTTTTTGACATCGCCAAGGATCTCCCAACTCATGTCATCTGCAAGATTTGTCACCAATCTCTGAGTAGAGGCCAAAAACTCAGTAGCTTGAGTACTTCATGTATGAACCGCCACATGGACATGAAGCACAAGTCGCAGTGGGAAGCTCACTGTGCTACAATGCGGGCTAGCGGGGCGGGCCTACCACCATGTGCCCCATCAAGTGCATCTGTGTGCTCTTCATCATCTGTGACTGTGGGGACAGCTGTCACACAGCCTTTAGGATGCAGACATTCCACCTCTTTACCCGCAACACGCAGTGTGATTGACAGGTCGTCAGTTGGTCTTGAAGTGGACAATGCTGCAGGTGTTGAGCTCTCACAGACATCGAGAGCAGCACCTTTGGATGAAGGCATCATTAAATCTTCGCCTGCACCTCCCTCACAGACCTGCAGTTTGCCGGGGACACCCTACTCAACCGCGTCTCAACACAGCAGTCAGCCGTCCATCCCTCAGATGTGGACAAGTAAAAGACCATTTCCTCCTAGCCATGAGAAGCCTAAGCACTTGAATTTCACCATCTGCAAGCTGTTGGCTACAGAAATGCTGCCTTTCTGCCTGGTGGACACAGGATTTTAGAGGCCTTATGTCCGTCGCAGTGCCCGAGTACCAGATGCCCAGTCGCCACTACTTTTCCAAGAAAGGTGTGCCTGCGCTACACCAGCAGACAACATCTCTGCTTCCTAGAGGAACTCAGTGTGTCACAGGGTGCATGTGACATGTCGCTCACTGGGCACTGGTTAACTATGGTGAGAGGTGGAGAAGGGTCTGCTGTCCAAGTCTTGCCATCCCACGAGTTTTGCGTCCATCTTCTGTAGGTAGAAGTTCCTTCACTGCTTCTGCCTCCTCATCCCTGTCTCTTTCCTCCATCTCCGCCAAAGCCTGTCTGGTAATGCCACCCGCATTGTAACTGCACCAAATGAATCCTGCACACCTCCTTACTATGCTGGCAGCAAAGCTCAACGCCATCAGGCAGTTTTTACCCTCAAATTCCTGGGAAACGTAAGTCACACAGCTGAGGAGTTGTGGTCTTCTCTGGCGACTGAGTTTCAGCAATGGTTGTCTCCACTCAACCTGCAGCCAGGGAAGGCCGTGTGTGACAATGCTGCAAACCTGGGTGCGTCCCTTCGCCGGGGCAATATCACACACGTGCCTTGTATGGCTCATGTTCAGTCTGGTTGTCCAGCAATTCTTGACACACTATCCAGGCCTAGATGGGATTCTGCAGAGGGCACGGTCGCTGTGTGCTCACTTCCGGCGTAAGCATCCCGCAGCTCAACAACTTGCTTCGCTCCAGAAGTCTTTCGGCTTGCCCGTTTACCGGCTGAAATGCAATGTGCCGACACGCTGGAATTCTACTCTGCACATGTTGCAGCGACCGTGGCAGCACCGCAGAGCCCTGGTGCAATACGTTATGACGTATAGCCTGGGCCAACGAGATCCAGAGGTGGGGCAGATCACGCTGCAGGAGTGGTCTCAGATCAAGGAACCATGCACCCTTCTGCACAGTTTTGAAATGGCAACGAAAATATTTAGTGCTGACGATGTCATTATCAGCATGACTATTCTGGTGATCTACATGCTGGAGCAGACACTAAACAATATTCTGAGTCAGGTGGTGGGACAAGGGGAGGTGGAGGAAGTACAGGAGGAGTCCTATGCGGAAGGGATGGCAACATCTCCAAGGTCCTCACGGTCGGCATCACCAATACGGCAGACGTGGGAGGGTGGTGGAGACGGATTAACGAGGGCGCATGTTAGCAACCAAAGTATTGAGGAAGGTGCATGAGCCCAGGAAGAAATGGAGGACGAAGTGGCAATGGGCATGGAAGACTCAGCAGATGAGGGAGACCTTGATGACATTTCTGTTGTGCGAGGTTGGGGGGAGAGGGCAAAGGAAGCAAGCATGATTCTCACCTCCCCACCACCAACACAATAAGGACTTGGTCCTCCTGGATGCGCAAGACACATGAGCGCCTTCTTGATGCAGTACCTGCAACATGACCCTCGGATTGTCCAAATTATAGGCAATGCTGACTACTGGGTTGCCAAACTCTTAGATCGCCAGTATAAGACCAAATTTGCTGAAATAATTCCTGCCAAAGAAAGGGAAGCACACATGCAGGAGTATCAGCAGAAGCTGATACATAATCACAGATCGGCTTTTCCACAAACCACCAGTGGTACACAGAGTGAATCTCACAGTTCTCACTTGGCAACTGTGGGACTGTCGAGTCATCATCACTCACACCGTACCAGTAACACCGTATCTGGTGGTGGTAACAGCAATTTTGTGGACTCGTTTCACAATTTTTTTCGACCATCATTTGCAAGGCCTGAAGACACAAGGAGTCTGACACATAGTCAACGCCTGGAGTGGATGGTACACGAGTATCTCCAACTTAACATCGATGCCATAACTGTGGAAGTGGAGCCTTGCTCATTTTGGGATTCCAATCTGGAAAAATGGCCTGAGCTCGCCACTCACACCTTGGAGATCTTGTCGTGCCCCACAGCCAGCGTTCTCTCGGAAAGTGTGTTCAGCGCTGCTGGTGGTGTGCTGACAGAAAAGTGCATGCGTCTGTCCACCCAGAATGTAGACAGACTAACGTTTATAAAGATGAACAAGGCATGGATCCGCAAGGACTTTTCCACCCATGTGTCATCCTGGGGAGAATAAAGCCTTGTGGATTTTTGAATAAAAATCACCATTTTAATTTTGCAACTGTGCGGCGATTGATGCCACAGAAGTGGTGTCTGTGCCCAAATTTTTGGAAAAAATGGAGACTCTTCTTGTAGTCCCCTAAATGTGACACTATACTCCTCGCCTGCACAAGGCCTTCCAGATACTGCGTTAAAAACCGCACCAAATACTCATCGCCTGCACATGGCCTTACAGATACTGACCTAAAACGCACCAAATAATCATCATCTGCACATGACCTTACAGATACTGAAGAGAAACGCACCAAATAATCATAATCTGCACATGGCCTTACAGATACTGAAGTGAAACGCACCAAATAATCATCATCTGAACATGGCCTTACAGATACTGAAGTAAAACTCAACAAATACTCATCTTATGGACGTGGCCTTACAGAACACACCAAATAATCATCATCTGCACATGGCTTTACAGATACTGAAGTGAAACGCACCAAATAATCATCATCTGCACATGGCCTTACAGATACTGAACTGTAACGCACCAAATAATTATCATCTGAACAAAGGCCTTACGGATACTGAAGTACAACTCAACAACTACTCATCATGTGCATGATGCCTTACAACTACTGTAGTAAAAACTGATTTTGGAAGGGCATGACATGACTATGTCTTCTCCCCCTTTTACTCGTCTATCTCTTTTCTTTTCGCATTTTTATATGTATTTTTCACTTTTCCATATGTTTGTTGTATCTTCGGAGTAGTTTGTCACCTTTTTGGACACTTTAGAAGGTGTTTTCTACGTGTTTTCTATGTGTTTGTATGTGTTTGTGTTTGGCTGCCATTGTTTTCAATAGGATTCGACGGTGTTTGACGAACATTCGACGAACATTCGATGAACAAACGCCCAATTCGGCGAACCAAAATGAAATCGAACACTAGGGTGGTGGCTCATCTCTACTTAAGATAAAGTTAACCAAAGCCCCAGTCCATGACTATCCAGACTACAACATCCCCTTCCACCTGTATAGAGATGTCAGCCACATGGGACTAGATACAGTACTATCCCAAGTCCAAGATGACAAAGAAACAGTCATTGCCTATGATAGCAGATCCCTCCAACCAACTGAAATTATGAGAATTACAGTTCATATAAGTTGGAATTTCTTGCACTAGTGTGGGTGGTCAGCAACTCCCTTTGTCACCCTTACCGACAACAACCTACTGTCCCAGTTAAGGCCCAGTTACACACACAGATAATTGTGCAGAGATTGTTCGCAGATCTCTGGTTGCAGTGAAATCAGGGAACAATGTGTCCATGATTTTACTGCAACCAGAGATTTGTGAACAATCTCTGCACAATTATCTGTGTGTGCAACCTGGCCTTTACAGACTGCTAAACTTGGAGCCTTTGAGCAGAGATGGGCCTCCTGCTTGGCCAATTACCACTTTGTCCTGAAGTACCGAGCAGACTGATCTAATGTCAATGCTGATGCCCTGTCTTGACTGCTCTCAACAGAAACACCCTGTTATGATGAGGACGACTGGGAAGAAGTAGAAATCCCCGCCTTTTACTCCCATGTTGCCAAACTGAATATGCAGAGAATCCCAGGGCCTCCTGTTTCCAAACTTAACCCCAGACCAATTATGAGACGTGATTGGGCTGGAATTCAAAAGGAGAGCAGAACCCTCAGAACCCTATGGACGTTGCTAGATTCTAGACAACCAAAACTACCTGTTAAATACAGGCAATATAACCCAGACATTTGCCGATTATGGCGACAGAAAAACGTCTGCAATGCCATAAAGGAGTGTTAGTTTGAAGCACTGTGAACCAGGGCTGCCACTAGAAATTTTGGGGCCCCTTACTGGCAAAATTTTGGGGCCCCATGAGACTCCACCCAATCTCCGCCTCCACCAATCTCCGCCTCCACCCAGGCTCCACCTCCATCCAGACTTCACCTCCACCCCCGAACCTTCCATATTTTCACCGCCCACTATTGGAAAAACTCCCTTTCTGCACCACGTCCTCCCCAGTCACACATTAATCTCTTTCTATACATTGTTCTTTATGTGAGCTGAGGGATGTGAACAATAAATGCCACATGAGGCAGTATAACACTGGTGGGTGTTATTTATTACCTTGTACAGGGGTGGGGAACTCATTGGAAAGTCATTCAGGGGCCACATATCACCATGACAATTACCTGGCTACATTTAATTAATTTACTCACCTAATTTGATGGCTGCAGCTGCTTCTCTGTGTCCCTCGATGTTCGGTGATTTCTGATCTTCCAGGTTTGCGTTGATCTGGAGCGCAGTCGACTCTGTGACAATAAGTTTTGTAAATTAAATACATCACATAGGAGACTGCTATATATACATCATACAGGAGACACTGAGGGCATATACCACTCTGTAGAGGGCTAGGGGCACAGAGACTGGGGGTGAGCTGAGGTCTGCAGGAGCCAGAGGGATGTATGATTTCTCCCCGGGCCTTGACCCATTGAGGGGGTAAGCTGAGCTCTGGATGCAGAGGCCAAAAGCTTCCAGAAAATGGCTGCGGATCTCGATCTGCGCATGCAATGCCTCCACGGCTATTTTCTGGAAGTCTAGACAATAGAGGTCAAGTCACAGCTTGGCAATGCCCCTCTCTGTGCATGTCTCTCCCCTCTCTGTACCTGTCACCCCCTTTGCACAGTCTCTGTCCCTCCTGTTTGTTGTCTCTCCCCTGTGCCTGTCTCCAACCTGTGCACTGTGTCCCATATGCGTGCTGTGTCTCTCTCCTGGACCTGTCCCCCCCTGTGCCCATCTTCCCCCTATACGCTGTGTCTCCCCACTGCACCTGTCTCCTTCCTGTGTGCTGTGTTCCCGTGATAGATGACAGACACACATACAGTACACAGAAGACAGGCAAACGACAGATGAAAGACACACATACAGTAAACGGATGACAGACACACAACACATGGATGACAGACACACACAGCACACTGATGACAGAGACACAGCACACGGATGACAGACACACATACAGCAAACAGATGACAGACACACACAGCACACGGATTACAGGCACACGTACAGCACACGGATAACAGACACGTGCACATGTGAAGGTTTTACCTGTACTGTAGCATCCGTCCTTGATGCTCTGATGTAGAGGACACTGGCTTTTCTGCCTAATGCGCCACTCCTGTCCAGTGCGGTTTGTAAACAAGTTTGTGAAGCCTCCATTCCTGTGCGCTTTCTTCTGCTCCCAGATCCAAGATGGCAGCTTGAGGGAGCGGCGGCTGCCTGTCGTTCCCTAGGGTAGTGGGCAATAGCTCCGCAAGCAATCGTGTCGTGTCGTCCGCATCCAGGGGTGAACCTAGCCTCTCTGCTGCCTGAGGCGTAATTCAAAACAGCGGCCCCCCTTCCCCAAACACAAGGATGTCAGTGCCATGACACACACATATGCACACATATATCCCTCATCCTGGTATATATTATCCCATTCCTGATATGGTCCCCCATCCTAATATACATGGTCTCCTCCTTGTATATATGTCCCCTTCCTGGTATGTACCGTATATACTCGTGTATAAGCCGAGTTTTTCAGCCCAAAAATTGGGCTGAAAAGTCTCCCCCTCAGCTTATACACGGGTCAATACGGTAGGCTGCTGTGGTGGGGGCTGTGTCCGGGGCTGGGGAGGCTGGAGGAGGCGGGGGGAGGCTGCTGTATGAGCGGCCCCGTCACGTGGGGCCGCTCATTTATATATGCACTGCTTCCCCCTGTCAATCAGCGGCAGGGGGAAGCAGTGCATATCTGGCCACCAAAATGCTGGCACTCGCTTCCCCCTCTGTGTAAGGGCCCCCCCCTTGCTGCTTATCTTACCATCTCCGGTCTTCTGCACAGCGCCGGTCCTCGGTGCTCCGTCCTTCATGCTCCCGTCTGGCTACATCCGGGATCCCCGGCCATCGCAGGCATATGACGTCATCGTGCGACGGCCGGGGATCCCGGATGCAGCGAGGACGGGAGCATGGAGGACGGAGCACAGAAGACCGGCGCTGTGCAGAAGACTGAGGATGGTAAGTTAAGCAGCAGGGAGGGCGAGTGCCAGCATTTGGGGGCTGCTGTGTACCCCTGGGGGCTGCTGTATACCCCTGGGGGCTGCTGTGTACCCCTGGGAGCTGCTGTGTACTCCTGGGGGCTGCTGTATACCCATGGGGGCTGCTGTATACCGCTGGGGCTGCTGTGTACCCCTGGGGGCTGCTGTGTACCCCTGGGGGCTGCTGTATACCCCTGGGGGCTGCTGCATACCGCTGGGGCTGCTGTATACCCCTGGGGGCTGCTGTATACCCCTGGGGGCTGCTGTGTACCCCGGGGGCTGCTGTATACCACTGGGGCTGCTGTATATACTGGTGGGGCCTGTATACCACTGGGGCTGCTGTATATACTGGTGGGGTCTGTATATACCACTGGGGCTGCTGTATATACTGGTGGGGTCTGTATATACCACTGGAGAGGCTGCTGTATACCACTGGGGCTGCTGTATATACTGCTGGGGCCTGTATATGCCACTGGGGAGCTGCTGTATACTACCACTGGGGGGGCCTGTATACCACACTGCTGAGGGCTGTATACCTGTGCTGGGGTCCACCCTCGGCTTATACCCGAGTCAATATGTTTTCCCAGGTTTTGGGGGCAAAACTAGGGGGGTCGGCTTATACATGGGTCGGCTTATACACAAGTATATACGGTATATGTCTCCCATCCTGGAATATTTGATCCCCCATCCTGGCAATATTTGATCCCCCATCCTGGTATATAAGAACCCCTAATATATAAGTTCTCTATTATCCACTTTTGGAAATATATGTCCCTATCCTGGTTTCATGGTCCCTATCCTAGTATATGTGATGCATTTTAGCTGGGCCTGCATCCTCGGCAAGGACGTAGATTCAGCTGAAGCAGGCGTTGGGGTTGGCGGGGCATGGTCCCCCCAGGCCCGGTCACATTAGTGACCCCTGCGACCGCGATCGTTATGATCCTGATCTGGTCTAAAATGACAAATCTGCAGTCACTTCATATGGCTGCAGATTTATGAATCCTCGCATCACAGACACTGTGCGTTGTAAGGATTCTCCAGTGTCAGAGCTGTGAACGACAGTCACAAGTTACCAGACTCCAGGCCAGAGTGCACACACCCAGGCGCGCCATCATAAATATATCACACACAAACCCAGGTGTGCTCTCATACATACATTATACATCACACAGGTGTACTCACACCCCAGCATACCATCATACATACAGTTAGGGCCAGAAATATTTGGACAGTGACACAAGTTTTGTTATTTTAGCTGTTTACAAAAACATGTTCAGAAATACAATTATATATATAATATGGCTGAAAGTGCACACTTCCAGCTGCAATATGAGAGTTTCCACATCCAAATCGGAGAAAGGGTTTAGGAATCATAGCTCTGTAATGCATAGCCCCCTCTTTTTCAAGGGACCAAAAGTAATTGGACAATGGACTCTAAGGGCTGCAATTAACTCTGAAGGCGTCTCCCTCGTTAACCTGTAATCAATGAAGTAGTTAAAAGGTCAGGGGTGGATTCCAGGTGTGTGGTTTTGCATTTGGAAGCTGTTGCTGTGACCAGACAACATGCGGTCAAAGGAACTCTCAATTGAGGTGAACCAGAACATCCTGAGGCTGAAAAAAAAGAAAAAATCCATCAGAGAGATAGCAGACATGCTTGGAGTAGCAAAATCAACAGTTGGGTACATTCTGAGAAAAAAGGAATTGACTGGTGAGCTTGGGAACTCTAAAAGGCCTGGGCGTCCACGGATGACAACAGTGGTGGATGATCGCCGCATACTTTATTTGGTGAAGAAGAACCCGTTCACAACATCAACTGAAGTCCAGAACACTCTCAGTGAAGTAGGTGTATCTGTCTCTAAGTCAACAGTAAAGAGAAGACTCCATGACAGTAAATACAAAGGGTTCACATCTAGATGCAAACCATCCATCAATTCCAAAAATAGACAGGCCAGAGTTAAATTTGCTGAAAAACACCTCAAGAAGCCAGCTCAGTTCTGGAAAAGTATTCTATGGACAGATGAGACAAAGATCAACCTGTACCAGAATGATGGGAAGAAAAAAGTTTGGAGAAGAAAGGGAACGGCACATGATCCAAGGCACACCACATCCTCTGTAAAACATGGTGGAGGCAACGTGATGGCATGGGCATGCATGGCTTTCAATGGCACTGGGTAACTTGTGTTTATTGATGACATAACAGCAGACAAGAGTAGCCGGATGAATTCTGAAGTGTACCGGGATATACTTTCAGCCCAGATTCAGCCAAATGCTGCAAAGTTGATTGGACGGCGCTTCATAGTACAGATGGACAATGACCCCAAGCATACAGCCAAAGCTACCCAGGAGTTCATGAGTGCAAAAAAGTGGAACATTCTGCAATGGCCAAGTCAATCACCAGATCTTAACCCAATTGAGCATGCATTTCACTTGCTCAAATCCAGACTTAAGACGGAAAGACCCACAAACAAGCAAGACCTGAAGGCTGCGGCTGTAAAGGCCTGGCAAAGCATTAAGAAGGAGGAAACCCAGCGTTTGGTGATGTCCATGGGTTCCAGACTTAAGGCAGTGATTGCCTCCAAAGGATTCGCCACAAAATATTGAAAATAAAAATATTTTGTTTGGGTTATGTTTATTTGTCCAATTATTTTTGACCTCCTAAAATGTGGAGTGTTTGTAAAGAAATGTGTACAATTCCAACATTTTCTATCAGATATTTATGTTCAACCCTTCAAATTAAACGTTACAATCTGCACTTGAATTCTGTTGTAGAGGTTTCATTTCAAATCCAATGTGGTGGCATGCAGAGCCCAACTCGCGAAAATTGTGTCACTGTCCAAATATTTCTGGCCCTAACTGTACATCACATACAAACTCAGGTGCACCATCATTATGTACATGACACACATACACCCAGGCATACCATCAGATATACATCACACACCGAAGCATACCCTCATACATACATGACACATACACCCAGGAGCAGTGTCTTACATACATGACATATCATACATATATGATACATACACCCAGGAGCATCATCATACATACATGACACATACACCCAGGAGCACATCACATCCATGACACATACATCCAGAAACATCATCTTACATACATGACATACACCCAGGAGAACTGTCTTACATACATAACACATACACCCAAGCACAGCACCGTAGATACATGACACACACCCAGAAGCACATGACACACACATCACACTCATACATGATATCTGTATCACACACACACACATATATATACTCACTCTCTTCTTCATCATCGTGTACCCAGTGAAGGAGGCCTGTAGTTGTAATCAGCAGTGGATGTTCTGTACACACATTCTGGCTCCTGTCAGCCCCCTTCTCTCCCCCTCCCCTGCTCCCGACTGCAGAGCTGGCCTGGAAGTGACATTACAGGAGGAGGGGGTGCTCCTGTAGCTGCTCACTTCATTCCCCTCTCCTCATGCTTGGCTGCCTGCCAGCTCTTGTTGATGCTGTGCAGGATTACTCGGCCACAGATGAGGCCGAAGAAGATACCAGAGGAGCAGCTGAGGAGGTGGCGCATCTTTGTTCATTATATCAGTGGAGCAGCAGCCACATCCCCCCGGTAACCAGGCTGCAATATGGTCTCTCTCCTTGAGGCTTCTCCCCCTGCGGCCCCACATATAGGCTTTTCTATTCAAGGAGGTGCTCAGTCACTGTACTGTGCACTGTGACGTGCACTCCTTGGTCGGGAAGGGAGTGGGCGGCAGCCAGCGGATCCCCGCACACAGGAACTCGTCAGTGGGGGGAGGTGGAAGAGCTCACGCAACATAGGGGGCCCCTTGCTCCAAAAGGCCACGCCCCCCACCGGCATGGTCGGGCCCCCCTGCCCCTGTTCAATAGCCACGCCCCCTGCAGTCAGGCCCCGGGCCCCTCACTGCAGTAAGGGCTGTAACCCCCTAATGGCGGCCCTGCTGTGAACCCCCACACTCACGAGAGTCTTCCAAATAGTTGTACCCAGACAAGATGCCAACCTCATTCTCGAGGCTTATCATAGTTAATATAATAAAGGAAAAGGGACTTGTGACCACATTACCGCTCCAAAAAATCTTCAAATACAATAGAGTTAGAATTCATACGGCGGTTTAATTTCTACGTGTTTCAAGGTATAAACCCCTTCATCAGGAATACCATACATTAGGATGTACAGGGGTTAGGATGAAGGGGTTTATACCTTGAAACGCGTAGATAAAAAAAAAACACTGTGTGGGCAACTGCTCTCTAGGGCGCTTCATCCTCGCACTGCCCGTACTTATATTTCCTCTATAAAAAAAGATCCTAAGACCACAGTCTATAGGACGAAGGACATTTTATCCACCTTCCATACATACTATTCTTCACTGTATAACATTGAACATCAGCAGTGTGCTTCCTCTGATCCCCCCCTGTCTGACGAAATCTCTACATTCTTGAAGACAAATCGTTTACCACACTTATCAACATCAATAGCATCTGAACTGGATGTTCCTTTCACCCCGGACGAATTATTTGCTACAATTAAAGATTTAAAAACAGGCAAAAGTCCCGGCCCTGACGGTTACTCAGCGGGCTTTTATAAACTTCTTTCAGAATCACTAAACCCACTCTTGCTGAAAGCCTTTGATCATGTCTCGTTGGGTGGATCATTCCCACCACAGGCCCTGATGGCACACATCGTGGTCATTCCAAAGACGGGTAAGGACCCGAATAGCTGCTGCAATTATCGACCAATATCGCTCATTAATTTAGACATTAAGCTGTTCGCTAAACTGTTGGCTAATAGATTAAAAACGCACTTACCAGCCACCATAGATCTAGACCAGGTTGGGTTCGTCCCGGGCAGAGAGGCCAGAGACAATACTATACGCTCGGTCGCTTTGATCGATAGGGCCAGATGCAGTGGAGTTCCCTTGTGCATCCTGTCGATAGACGCGGAGAAGGCGTTTGACAGGGTGCACTGGGGCTTCATGTTTCGGGTCCTGGAGTCGTGGGGTCTGGGGCAAGCTATGCTCCATAGGATTGGTGCACTATACACTTGTCCCTCGGCCCACATTAGAATAAATGGACCGCTATCCGACTCCTTTCACATCCGCAATGGTACACGCCAGGGCTGCCCTCTATCCCCGATTCTGTATATTTTGACTATGGAACATATCACTATTGCCTTAAGACGCAACCCAGCCATCCATGGTATCTCCATTTTCAAAAGAGAACATAAGTTAGCTTTGTATGCGGATGATTTGCTCCTTTATGTCACGCAGCCAGCGACCAGCTTAACCAACATCATCTCCACTCTCAAATTGTTCGGCTCTTTGAGCAACTTTAAGATGAATTCTGACAAGTCAGAAATACTGAATGTGACGCTCCCAAGAGACATGATCAATGAACTGAAAGCTATGTTTCCGTTTGACTGGAGAACAGACCATCTCAAGTATCTGGGTATTAGTCTAACGGCCGATCCCTCTCGTCTACTTAACTCTAACTTTACGCAGCTTGAGAGAAAGGTTGAGGGTGATTTACACAGATGGAACAAGCTCCACCTAACGTGGTTGGGAAGGATCAATACCGTTCGTATGGACCTTCTCCCGCGTTTACTCTTCTTCTTCCAGACGATACCAACTCTACTGCCCGCCTCCTTTTTCTCCAGAGTAAAGAGTTCCATTATAAAATTCATATGGTCACATGACAGATCAAGAATTTCTTATGCACTTCTGTCCAGGAGGGTGGAGAGGGGGGGCATCGGTTTGCCTGACTTTCAGAAATACCATCATACTTCCGGTTCCGGCGCCACCACGGGTACACGGGAGTGAGGACACTCCCGGCGCCAGCCAGCCTTAGACCGGCATTACAGCCTCCCGGGGTCGCGTTGACACCCTAAAGTGACCCATAGTGACTCCCGGAGCAACCCAGCACAGTGGAGCGGTGGTTGCGGAGCACGGGAGGCAGTCAGCACTCAGCCACACGCCCGCTGGATCTGGAGGCGGGAAGAAGCAAGATGGCGGCGCCCGCCAAGTCGGCTGCGACACAGAGGAGAGAGCGCGGGACACAGGAGATGCCGCAGCCCCAGAGGACAGAGCGAGGGGACTATGGGAACACAAGAGGTACGCTGGGGAAAGCAAAAGGAGGGAGCCCCAGAATGGACACTGAGGTGCAGCGATCAGGTCAGCAGCAGGATAACACCATAAGTACCAGAGAGGTACTTGAAGCACTGAGGGCTGATCTTACAACTGCAGTGAAGGAGGCAGTGAGGGAAGCTTTGGAGGACATAAGGGAGACGACAGCCAGGCATGCGGGCAGGTTGGATCTCCTTGAACAAAGGGTGTCCGACCTGGAAGACAGACTAAATGAGAGGGAGCAGGAGTTGGAGGAGGCACAGAAAAGAAATGCCTGGATGGCTGACAAATTGGAGGATCTGGAGAATAGATCAAGAAGAAGCAATTTACGCATCACTGGGCTGCCTGAATCAGTCTCTTTTCAGCAACTGGACACTGTATTTGAGAGGGACCTGCCTGCTGCCCTGGGCATAGAGGGCCTGTGTAAGGTGGAAAGAGCACACAGGTTGGGGCCACCAAGAGGATCTGTACAAGGGACCTCTACTGAAGAAAGGGGCGGCCGGAGTAATCAGCAACCCAGAGGACCAAGACAGGCTATAGCCAAATACCTCGACTTCAAGGATAAAGATAAACTTCTACGAGCATTCAGAGCCAGAAGACGCCCACTAGAAATACTGGGACATAAAGTGGTTCTGCATGAAGACTTTTCAGCTTTGGTGGCGAAGCAGAGACGAGCGTTCAGTGACGTATGTGGCATGCTGTATCGCAGAGGTGTACAGTTTCAGCTTCAATACCCAGCGATTCTCAGAACGAGAAACGAGGATGGTACATTTAAAAGATGGCGAGACCCGGATGCAGCTATGAAGGCGTTTATGAGGTCACCGTGCTACTCACCAACCAATGGGAGAGAGGGCAGTAGATCGCCAAAAAGAGGGTCATCGAATTTGGTTGAGACGCCGCCTTGAGGATGGAGTTGTGACTGATTGCGACCGAAAAAGAAAACTGTCTGCCTGTGGACACTGATAATGGAGGACGATTCCCCCATAATTTTTTTTTTTTTTCTCTTTTTCTCTTTTATACTTGCTTTCTCAGGTTCCCGTCAAATGGACTTGATGCGGCTGGGAGTCTGATTTATTGACTTTTACATAAGAGTCTTGGCCGATTGAATGGGAGCTGGTATATATAATACTTATGCAAGGGCTTGGCTGGTGGGAAAGGAGGTATCCGTGTTGGAAAAAAAGGAAGTACGGAGATGTGTTGGTATATGTTTAGGTGGGGGGGGAGGGAAGGGGCGGGCTGCATTGATGGAGTCGTGAAGGACTCTATGGTTACATTAATGTTAAAAATGTTAAGTTGGACGGGGGGTTTCTTTAAAGGGGGGATGGGAGATTTGGAAATTGATGGACAAAAGATTCTGAGTTCTTGGATCAGCTACTCTATCTATCTTGATGGGATTAACTACTTGGGAGGGGGTACGTGGCCTCCGGGGTGTCTGGCGTGTCATGGGAGCCGCATATATGTAAATAATGGTTAGAATCATCTCTTGGAATATTAAGGGACTCAGGTCCCCGGAGAAGCGACTGATGGTGCTCCGACACCTTCGGAGGCTACGGGCTGACATAGCTCTTTTGCAGGAGACCCATCTGCTTCAACATGATATGTTTCGGATGAATAGGCTATGGGTAGGGGAGGTCTATGGGTCAGGGGCGATGGGGCGACATGCAGGAGTTATCACATTGGTGAGCAAGGGTTTCCCTCATAAGCTGTTGCAATGCTGTCATGATACTGAGGGGAGGCATGTGCAGGTGGTCCTGGAGACTCCGAGTGGGACTCTGAATATTCACAATATATATGCACCTAATGATGATAGGGCCTCTTTCTTTGCCAGTGTGGGAGCGGAGGTGATAAAGACTGGCCTGAACACACTTGTCGTGGGGGGAGACATGAACGAGGTCCTTGAGGTGGCGGAGGATAGATCGAGATTGAGGGGAGAGGGAAGGGAGAGATCGGGAGGCATGCGGGCGGGACCCTTACGGGGTTTGGCGGAAGATTTGGGTTTACATGATGCTTGGCGTCTACAGCATCCGATGGATCGCCAGTACACCCATTTCTCACACCCACATGGTTCATGGTCTAGAATTGACTTATTACTGGTTAGCAGTGACGTGTTGACGAAGGTGGTGGAGACGGACATTATGGATCTAGTGATCTCCGATCACAGCCCAGTGATGATGACTTTGGGTGAGACCTTCCCGAGGGGCACAGACCTGATTTGGCGATTCCCACACTACTTAAAGACAGACAAAGACTTCGCCCGTCTCATGGGGAATGGTGGACAGACTATAAAACTTGCAACCCGCCGGAGACTTTGGATTCGACTCTGTTTTGGGAGACGGCCAAGGCAGTGTTGAGAGGGAGGGTGATGGCATATGCAATGTCACTTAAAAAAAAACGCATGCTTCCTATGTGGCAACGAGTGGACAGGTGAGAGAGGAATACCAAAGATACCAACAATCCCCAACTACAGTAAATAGACAGAGGTGGCTGGAAGCGAAAGGGAGGTTTGATGCGTGGGCGCGAAGACGGGAGGTAATGGGCAAATCTGCGCGAGATGCGGAATTACATAAGTACGGGCACAAGGCGGGGAGGTTGTTGGCCCACCTGGCGAAGGGAAGAAGCTCTGCAACACAGATAACATCTATCAGAGATGCAAGTGGTGTAAATACCTCCAACCCAAAAGAGATTAATGATGTTCTGGGGAAATACTATGCGTCTCTTTATAGCAAACGACCCTGTGATTCAACTCTGGGTCAACAATGGTTGGAGAAAGTTGCATTGCCAGTGCTTACTGAGGAGGAATTGGCGGAATTAAATAGGGAGATTTCGGAGGCAGAGATAAAGGAGACTATTAAGAATCTAAATATTCACAAAGCACCGGGTCCTGACGGGTTTGGAGCCAGCCTATATAAAATTTTGACTGAACAAATAACTCCACACTTAAGGGACATGTACAACGACTTTTTGAATGGTAAGGTGATCCCCGAACAATTAAACACGGCCTATATCAAACTACTCCCTAAGGGAGAAAGGCCTTCAGACGACCCGGCAGCATTCCGTCCAATCTCCCTGATTAACCAGGATTTGAAGATACTCTCCAAGATTTTGGCGGATCGCTTGGCTGGACTGCTGCCACGTTGGGTAGGTAAGGAGCAGTGTGGTTTTGTCAGGGGGAAGGCGGCCGTTGCAAATGTACGTAAAGCTATCATGGTTTTAGAGGCAGTTCGCCTGGATCATCAGGTGGGGGGGGGCTCCAGCCGTGGTCATTCTTGATGCAGAGAAGGCCTTTGATAGCGTGGGGTGGCCATGGCTGGAGCACGTCCTTGATAGGATGGGGTTCTCGGGGAGTTTCAGAAACTTTCTGGGAGTGTTATATGACAACCCCAGGGCACGGGTGCATACTCCGGGATTCTTGTCAGACTCTATTAGGTTAGAGAGAGGAACACGCCAGGGATGCCCTTTGTCGCCCCTACTACAGGCATTAAGGTGGGCAATACCATTTTGAAATCTAACTTATTTGCTGATGATATTATATTCTATATGGCGAACCCTGCTGAAGATTTAGGGGAGACGTTGGAGAAGTTTGAGGTGTTTCATAAAATCTCGGGATTTCGTCTGAATTTAGCGAAATGCGAGATTTTGCCTTTGACGAAGGAGGGTAGACGGATTTTACAGGATGATGGGCGACAGGGCAGTTACAGGGGAATAAAAGTGGCCACCAAGGAAATTAAATATTTGGGCATATTGTTGAGCAAAGATGCTAGAGATATTTATCGTCTGAATTTTCCTCCTATTATAGCAAAAATCGAGCAGGAGCTGGATAGGTGGAAGACTCTCCCGTTGTCTTTGTTAGGCAGAGTCTACCTTGTCAAGATGATTAGTTTTCCACGTCTGCTATACCCTTTACAGACGATCCCGCTTCTGCTGCGACACACAGACATAAATAGACTCAATAGGGCCTTTTCTAGGTTTTTATGGAGGGGGAGAAGAAGTAGAATAAAACTACGCACATTGATGTTTTCCAAGGAAGAAGGGGGTCTCACGTTTCCCAACATACGGGGATACAATTTAGCTTGTGTTCTACGACACGCGGTGGATTGGCTACGAGGTACGAGTATATACTCAGACTATGAGTTGGAGACGCAATGGTGTGCACCCTGGAGTTTAGGAGCAGTACTGCAGGCCCCGGGAGGAGTTCTGGGTGTGTCTGTCAAACAATCGGTTCTATTCAAAGACACTAGGGCAGCATGGAAGGCAGTACGATGTAAACTGGGATTATCGTGGAGAACATCGAGATACACGCCACTCTGGGATAATCCGGATTTCCCACAGGGAAGGGAAAATGCCCTATTCGTGACATGGAAGGAAAGAGGGGTGACCACGCTTCAGGATTTGATTAAGACCTCGGACCAAAGATGGATGACGGCCAAAGAGGCGCTAGAGACTTGGCATTTAAATCCCTCTCACATCCTGCAGTTTGCTCAGATTAAATACCATTTGTTCTCAAGACTCCGGGATGTCGGGAGGGAGTGTGAACCCTCGGTGCTGGATGATCTCCTTTCACCGCAAGCACCGGCAGCTAACATATCTTCTATATACAGGGCGCTCAGACGTGACTTGTTATTGTTGGGTAAACTGGTTATGTAATGTATTGTTTAACTTTGGACTGAATCACTCTTTTTCTTCCTACTGTTGAAGTCATTGTATATTGAGTGACAACTTTTGTCTGGAAAAATTGATTAATGGAAAAAAAAACAAAACCCAATAAAACAGTGTTTCAAAAAAAAAAGAAATACCATCATGCTGCATTAGGTTCTTGCATATTAGATCTATTTCATTCATCGTCTGGGAGGAGATGGGTAGAGGTTGAGGCTTCCAATTGCTCCGGGAATCCCCTGGCCAAGATTTGGACTTGGGAGTCGCCAGAGAGCAGGTTACTACCCCATATCACACACAACTGACAACTTTTCTTGAAGCAGGCGAGACTGATCTATAACCTGACGACTATCCCTGGACCGTTGACTCCGATCTTCGACAATAGTAAGTTCCTACTGGACTCTAATCAAAAAAGGTTCCTACATAAAGACAAAGACTCATACCCAACTCTCACCCACTACACAACATTACCTGGCATACGTTCTCTATCTGATCTGTTCCCATCCTCCCAGACCCCTCCACAAGCTTGGTTTCAATTATGCCAACTTCATAATTACATTTCCACACTCCCACACTCTTGTGTATTTCGAGCTCCATTCCCTTTTGAGCAATTGTGCCTGGATCCTCAGCCACAGTCACACACAGTTTCAACGTTGTATAAACTCTTTCAGTAGCTCGTCCTTTCTCCTGCTGTGATCAGCCCACCCTACATAGGCAAATGGGAAAAGGACCTTAACAAAACCTTTACGCTTTCAGAAGTAGACAAACTCCTACACAATACCCATAGGGCCTCAGTCTACGCTGTCTCCCAGGAACGGAATTATAGGGTGGTGGCGAGGTGGTACAGGTGCCCCGAGGATATACATAGAATCTTTCCTTCAGTTTCCGCCTCCTGTTGCAGATGCTCGTCTGCTACAGGCTCATACCTACACATTTGGTGGTCCTGTCCTCAGATCCAGAAGTTTTGGCGACAGGTCTTCGATCTTTATAGTTTAGTGATGCAGGTCCGGATTGCTCCTACCCCGGAATTAGCTCTCCTGAACCTGTCACAGTGCTCGACTACCAGCTTCAGGCGGGGGTTGCTCCGTCACTTCTTGACCGCTGCTCATCCCGAGATATTGGAAGCGACCCCAAAGTCCGTCACGGGAGGAATTGGTTACTGAATTGCACGACATCTGTAGAATGGAAGATCTTCACCAATCTGACCCTTCTGAGTCCTGCACTGATAGATTCTATAAGACGTGGACGCCCTGGCTCCTCTTTAGAGATTCCCCTTCTCTCTCATCCTGGTTGACTTAATTGAACTTTAATATTTCCCGTGGGCCCCCTGGACATTCCCTTCCCCCGCCAAGTTCCTGACTTTACACCTACCCTTTTAATCCATTGCTATTTTTTACCCAATGCTTTCCTTTTTTCTTCCCACCCCCCTCTACTGGATATACCTGATGCTGCCCACAGTCCTCCTCTACTCCAGGTTTCCCCTTCCTGCTTTTTCCTCTGTTTTCTCTTCTCACTTTCTTCCCTCCCTATTAGAAGTTTGTTACTCAATATACTGGTCTTGGTTTGTTGATATAGACTAAGTTTAATACTTGATTGTATTTCAGTAGACATGTTAATTTTCAACACAATGCTGTTTTGATGTGAATTGACTCACAATAAAATCTGATTTACCACAAAAAAAAACACTGGATGAATTCTAACTCTATTGCATTTGTGGATTTTTTGGAGCAGGGGAGCGGTCACAAGTCCCTTTTCCTTCAATATATTAACTTGGATTACAACACGAGGGAAGACTGCTGCAGACTGCTGCCTGACATCTTGAGTGCAACACACAAAAGATAAAAGCGCTCCCATAGGGAGAACCTGGTGGTCTAATGGGGCAAGTTATAAGGTGAATGAGGGGTTGCCTCTCATCTATAAAATGCAGCAAATGGCTCTGGGGACCTCCGGGCATCGGCTCCTCTCTGACACAGCTCACACTGGCTTCCTGGACCACACCTGGATTGCACCAATTGGGTGGATTGCAGTCATGTGACTCATGAGTCACTGGTCACAGGGTCTGGCATCACCGCAGGTTCTATCACTTTGCTAGGAATATCTGTGCCTCCCTGCAGCTTCCAGTAACATCACACCCAGGATGGGTGGTTTGTACAAGATTAAGGAAAGAAAAGATTACTGGCTAGGAACGCTGGGGAGCACTAATAAGGAGATTACTTATAGGTCAACACGTTTTTTTTTACCACAACGGGTTTCCACAATGTATTGTTGTCTTCCTCAGGTGGATTTTCCAGGAAAATGTGCACCTTATTTGTGCTCCCCAGCGCTCCTAGTCAGTAATCTAGGTGCTATATCAATCAGTATGTCGCTCTACCTTGCAAGGATTGCAATACTACTAAAAATATGTAAAATGAGGATTGAGGTCTACCCAATGAAAAGACAGTGTTATTCCACCAATCATGAAGTCCCCAATACCCTGCAATGAGGGCTGAGGGTATATAAGGAGGACTGTTCACTTTGACCAGCAGATTGGATACGGCGGCTAATATAGGATCTTCGGATCCGATTGGCCGACCATAACCCCAGGCCTAGGCATTCCGGTGCCTACCAAGGGGATCAGAACCTGGACTATAAAACCACAAGGACTTCAGCATCGAATTATCGGATTCGGCTGTGATGACAAAGACTGCATAAGGAAACCACGCAGGTTGGGACAATCCAGTCACCTGCCTACAGAGTTTGCCATGCTGACTCAGCTTCCTAAATCTGGCATTATTACTTTCTCGGTGGGTGCCTGCCAAAAGCATGGTGCCACTGGTTTGGAGTAAATAGCCCTGGAAGATCTGAGGCATGAAGATTCTAAACGATGGTGAGCCAGCGGAAGGGTGAGACTCTGTTGCCTGTTACATTGTTGCGTTTTGCTGGTTAAGTGTTACTCATTAACAGCTACAGGAAGCGACTGGAGGCTGTTATTTTTGCAAAAGGTGGATCTACTAAATATTAATGTCACTTTTCTGTTGAGGTGCCCATACTTTTGCACCTGTCAAATTTTGAAATAATGCATATTTCACATTTTTGGTTAGTGCAATAAACCTCATTTCAATCCTGAAATATTACTGTCTCATTCAGTTATTACATATATCACACTGAACTAGCTGTTGCAAAAACCCAATTTTAAACCAAAAAAAATGAGTAAGATTAAGAGGGGTGCCCAAACTTTTTCATATGACTGTATGCTGTTCACTGTTTGGGGATCCAATAAAGCCTTAATATTGTGGTTCCCTCACCCTGTGTTGTCTGAGTAGTGTTCCACCCACGGTTAAGGAGCTTGAGCATTCAGTTGGGGATGAGCCCTGGTCCACGTTGTCTTTGTAAAGGCGGCTGGGCCAGCGGACGAGAGCACCCACTGACCCCCGGGTCTTCACAATTCCAAAATACAATATGGTCTGGATGAATAAGAAATCCTCCTACATTATATATTAAAGGGGTCCATTTCATCACAGTGATGTCTCACAACCTAAATAGGTGAGCGATTTCACTATTTTTCCCTTCCTTTTGTCTGACAAATATACACTATTGTGCGCCTTTTCCATTTCAGAGTCTATCCCTAGAGGCTTATCATGACAAATCTGGACACTTTGGTTGCTATAAAAAAACTAAGATGACAATCTGAAAACGCTTCTACTGGATAGGAATGCGCCAAGATCAGGAGAAATTGTGCAGAGATTGTGTCCCATGTACTCTCAGTAGCCCAGAAGGTATGTAACAAAGAGCTCCGCTGCATCCCATTAAAACTCACTGTCCTTTGGAGCTTGTTGCCCTTGATCATGTCAAACTGCAACCCAGCCGTACGGTATACCTCTATGTGCTGACCATCATTGACCACTACACTAAATTAGTTGTGGCCTTGCCCATCAAAGATCAAACTGCTTGAACCACTGCTATGATGTTTTGGAAACACTTTGTGAGACCTTATGGATATCCTAAGCATACCCTGACAGACCAAGGTCCAGACTTTGAGTCGATTTTATTCCAAGAACTGTGTGCACTCTACGGCAACAAGAAACTTCGCACGACTGCTTACCATCCCCAGTGCAATGGCTTGTGTGAAAGGATGAACAAAACTTTGATTGACACTTTAAAGAATGTTTTATGAAAGGAAAGAAAGACCTGAGTTATTACAACAAATAACTTACTTGTACAACAATATCACACACTGTTCCACTGGTTACACTCCATACCACTTGATGTTTGGTCGTGCAGACCTCCAGCTAAATGTTCAAGTAGAAGATTGTCAGAATCCCCTCCCACAAACAGATTGGGTTGTGGACCACCAATAGCATTTGCGAGAAGCTAAGGAAAGCATGGAAGATAAGTAAAGAGAGAACAGACTGAGCACTTTCATCACAAACTTCAAGATTATCACTCTGCACAAATACCACTGTCAGCAGGACACAGACACCTCCCCGGGTTGCTCGCTCAAAGCTGTGAGCCGCAATAATCCATAACAGAAGGAGCAGAAGAAAATGTGCTGCACTCACAGGTCAGGATAGTCCTTTTTTACTGTGCAGGTTACAGGTATATAGGTGCAGGTAGGGGTGATGGATTCACGGACTACGGTGCTGTTTTGTGCCTCAGAGCTTCTACAGGTCCTAAACTGCACAATAAAAAAGGGATATACCAACCGGTGAGTGCAGCTCATTTTCTTCTGCTCCTTCTGTTGTGGAAATCATGGAAGACCAAATGAAAGCTGTCCGCCAAAGTCAGGAGGATGATTTAAACGCTACTGCCAAGGCCAAACCTCTTAAAGTTGAATACAGAGTTTGGACTAAAATGAATTGCTGCTATGACAAGCTAGATGACCATTGGGAAGCCTGCCCTTACATTATCACCAGTATCCCATTCCTAGGGGAGGAAGTGTACAAAATTGCCAGAGAGGAGACTCAGCAAGAAAAGGTGGACAATCTTAGCCACATCAAGGCTTGCATCCCCCTGAAAGAACCAGTCCCTCCAGCTACTACCCCTGTTGCACCAGAAGAGGCATCCAGGACCTCCACCTTCCCGTTTGTCTGGCTTCATGCACTCTGTCTCTAGTGTCACGATCTCCACTCTGCCTTTCTCCTTTCTAGGTTGTTGTGGAGATTGTCAGATTGCATTCCAGCTCACTTGATTAGAACTCTACTTAAGCAAGCTTGCTGCCCTATTCTATGTTAATTGTACCCTTGCCTTTGGATGTGTAGGACTGATCTCTCTGTGCTCTGAGCCAGACCCTGCCTGATTAGTTACCTTATCTGGACATTACTTTCTGCTTGTGACCTGCTTCCTCTTTCTGCCTTCTCCTCTGTATTCTGTTTTGTCCCTCTGATTTCTTTACTTCAGCTTGAATTGGACTTCGCTTCTGAATATCCTTAGCCGTTACTGCGCCATTTCCTGGACCTGACCCAGGATTGTTTTGACCTCTCTTTACTACCACTAAGTTGTAATATTATTATATTTGCTTTCCATTATTACAATCTGTTTTCTGCACCTCAGAGATTAGTTATTACTGTAGTGACTCACGTCACATTACAATTGACCGTTTAATTTTATTTTTCCCCACCTATGGATCCGTTTTGTGATCAGGTGGTGGCTCTGACTCAGTTAGTCCAGGATCTGGCTTTGGAACAACACAAATTAGCAGCCTCCCAGACTCAGTTACAGGGCCAGATGTCTGGTGATTTTCCTGCCACTCTTTCCTCTGATCGCTGTCATGACTTCTGAACTCTCTGACGTATCTTTTAGCCCCTCTGAACCTGTTGTAGCACTCCCTGACAAATTTTTGGGATAAAAAGACCAGTTCAGAATTTTCAAGGAGAGTTGTAAATTATTTTTTACCTTGCACCCTCGGTCATCTGGAAATGAATCACATAGGGTGGAAAATAGTAATGTCACTTTTTTGGAGGGATCCTCAGACCTGGGTCTTTTCCCTACCCTCTTGCTCCTGAAGATCATTCGGTGGACACCTTTTGTGACGCTTTAGGACAGATCTATGACGAACCTGACAGGATCAAGGTGGCAGAGACAAGGATCATGAACCTGACACAGGGCAACCGCAGAGCAAAAGACTATTGTACTGAGTTTCGTCAGTGGTCTACTGAGGTCTTGTGGAATGACGCAGCTCTCAGATGCCAAATCCTCAAGGGTCTCTCGGAGTCTCTAAAGGACACTCTGGCTCTACATGCTCCACCTGGTTGTTTGGTGGAGGCCATTACTCAGGCTATCCGCATAGATCGGAGGATGCGGGAGACACATGCGGTACAACAAGAAGTCCCATTTTGTCCATCTGGCCCGGTTCGTTTTCCTGATATGGAACATTTGGAGGTTGGAGCTGCTAGTTCAAGGATCAATGAGAGGAGACGCCATCGGTAACTTGGGCTTTGTCTCTATTGTGGCCAAGCTGGTCATTTCTTAAAGGATTGCTTGACAAGACCTGCAGCAAACAAGCTGTCAGGAAACACATAAGTCTGGGTGATTTTTGATGAGGTCACCCAGACTTCCAGGTACCCTTTCACTCCTCCAATAATGTATTGTTGAATGCTGAACTTCTCTTTCAAAATCAGTGTCTGTCAACATTTGCCTTCATTGACTGTGGATCAGCGGCTAATTTCATTGATTCGGGACTGGTTGTGAAGTTAAAATTAGGGACAGTTAAGTTAGAAAGCCCCATTCAAATCATGGCCATTGATAGAACTCCGTTGCTCAAGAATTTGGTTCAGTTAGTTACTGTGTAGTTCACACTCATGGTGTGCTCCCTTCACACGGAATTAATCTCTTGCTGTTTTGGACAATTTACCTGCTGGAATTGTGTTGGGTATTGCTTGGCTGCCTATGCATTGGATTAATCATTGACTGGAATGTAAAAGATATTATCAAATAGGGTCCTTATTGTGTTGAAAACTGTCTTAAATCTGTGTATGTTTGCTCCGTTAGTCTGGAGGGTCTTCCGGAATACATGAAAGACTACAGAGATGTTTTTAAGTAAAAAGTGGCTGAGATCTTACCTCCTCATCATCCCTATGATAATGCTATTAATCTCATTCCCAATGCTAAATTGCCCAAGGCTTTCTTGTATAACTTGTCTGGTTCAGAGCGGTCAGCCATGGAAGTTTATATTGCTGAAAGTTTACGAAAAGGTCATATTCGTCCTTCCTCATCGCCGGTAGCCACCGGCTTCTTTTTAGTTAAAAAGAAAAATGGAGGTCTTCGTTTCTTCCTTGATTTTCGTGAACTAAACAAAATGACTTAAGAATATCTATCTGCTTCCACTCATCCCTGATCTATATAATCAGCTTTCAGGGGCATACAGTGCCTACAAGTAGTATTCAACCCCCTGCAGATTTAGGTGGTTTGATAAGATAAGTTAGAGCCTTCAAACTGCAAACGAGAGTAGGATTTATTAACAGAAGCATAAATCTTACAAACCAAAAAGTTATGTTGCTCAGTTGAATTTTAATAAATTTTAAACATAAAAGTGTGGGTCAATTATTATTCAACCCCTAGGTTTAATATTTTGTGGAATAACCCTTGTTTGCAATTACAGCTAATAATCGTCTTTTATAAGACCTGATCAGGCGGCACAGGTCTCTGGAGTTATCTTGGCCCACTCCTCCATGCAGATCTTCTCCAAGTTATCTAGGTTCTTTGGGTGTCTCATGTGGACTTTAATCTTGAGCTCCTTCCACAAGTTTTCAATTGGGTTAAGGTCAGGAGACTGACTAGGCCACTCCATCACCTTGATTTTTTCCCTCTTGCACCAGGCCTTGGTTTTTTTGGCTGTGTGCTTTGGGTCGTTGTCTTGTTGGAAAATGAAATTACGACCCATCTTAAGATCCTTGATGGAGGAGCGGAGGTTCTTGGCCAAAATCTCCAGGTAGGCTGTGCTATCCATCTTCCCATGGATGCGGACCAGATGGCCAGGCCCCTTGGCTGAGAAACAGCCCCACAGCATGATACCACCACCATGCTTGACTGTAGGGATGGTATTCTTGGGGTCGTATGCAGTGCCATCCAGTCTCCAAACGTCACGTGTGTGGTTGGCACCAAAGATCTCGATCTTGGTCTCATCAGACCATAGAACCTTGAACCAGTCTGTCTCAGAGTCCTCCAAGTGATCATGAGCAAACTGTAGACGAGCCTTGACATGACGCGCTTGACATGACGCGCTTGTCTGGAACGGAGACCATTGCGGTGAAGTACGTTGCTTATGGTATTGACTGAAACCAATGTCCCCACTGCCATGAGATCTTCCCGGAGCTCCTTCCTTGTTGTCCTTGGGTTAGCCTTGACTCTTCGGACAAGCCTGGCCTCGGCACGGGAGGAAACTTTCAAAGGCTGTCCAGGCCGTGGAAGGCTAACAGTAGTTCCACAAGCCTTCCACTTCCGGATGATGCTCCCAACAGTGGAGACAGGTAGGCCCAACTCCTTGGAAAGGGTTTTGTACCCCTTGCCAGCCTTGTGACCCTCCACGAACTTGTCTCTGATGGCCTTGGAATGCTCCTTTGTCTTTCCCATGTTGACCATGTATGAGTGCTGTTCACAAGTTTGGGGAGGGTCTTAAATAGTCGGAAAAGGCTGGCAAAAGAGATAATTAATCCACACATTTGAAGCTCATTGTTCTTTGTGCCTGAACTACTTCTTAATACTTTAGGGGGACCAAACAGAATGCTGGTGGTTTGAGGGGTTGAATAATAAATGACCCTCTGATATAACTTTTAACGCTTTAAAAAAAAAAAAAAAAATTTTTTAAATCTTTTTGGCTGCAGTGCATTTCCCACTTCCAGGCTGATCTACAGTCCAAATGTCACAATGCCAAGTTAATTCCGCATGTGTCAACCAGCTAAATCTGCAGGGGGTTGAATACTACTTGTAGGCACTGTATAATCTGATACGTATTTGTGAGGGTGATGAGTGGAAGCCAGCGTTTTTTTGTATATCTTGTCATGCCTTTTGGTCTTACTAATGCATCTGCGGTTTTTCGGAATATTCTGAATGATATTCTTCCTCATTATATTGGGAGATTTATTGTGGTTTATTTAGATGATATTCTAATTTTCTCACCTGATCCGAGTTCCCATCATAAACATGTCCGTTTAGTTCTGCAAGAGATAATTGTTTGTTCACTAAAATTGAAAAATGTACCATTTCTGTTCAGGAAATATCATTCTTGGATTTCCTTGTGTCAGCATCCAGTTTTAAGATGGATCCTGGAAAGGTTCAGGCCATCATTTATTGGGTTCAACCCAGAGACCTCAAGGCCCTGCAGCACTCTTTAGGGTTCACAAATTATTACAGGAAGTTTATTAGATGCTTTTCTCAGATTGTCAAGCCTTTTAAGGACCTCACTCGTAAAGGGGCGGAGTTAAATGTTTGGCCGCCAAAAGCGGTTGGAGCTTTTGAAAATTAGAAGAATTGTTTTATATCTGCTCCTGTGCTTGTTCAACCAGACCTCCAGAGGACATTCATTGTGGAGGTAGATGCTTCTGAGGTCAGGGTGGGGGCTGTATTGTCTCAAAGTTCTAAAACTTTAACCTGTGACCATGTGCCTTTTTCTCTAAAAAATGTTCTCCTGCTGAAAAAAACTACGATGTGGATAATCGAGAGTTACTTTCTGTCAAGTTGGCTTTTGAAGAATAGAGGCATTTTTTGGAAGGAGTCATTCATCCGGTTAGCGTGGTGACAGATCACAAAAATCTAGCCTATATTGAATCTGCCAAGCGGTTGACCCCTAAACAAGCCACATGGTCTTTTTAATTTTTCTTTTACGTTCAGACCTGGATGAAAGTATGTAAGAGCAGATGCCCTCTCTTGTAGTCTCGATTCATTGTCTCCTCCAGAACCTCCTTCCTCCATTCTTCCTCAGGGTATTGTTGTGGCCATGGTTTCCTCTGAACTGGAAGCTGAAATATGTACTGCTCAGTCCTTGGCTCCTTCCAATACCCCTAAATACAAGTTGTTTGTTCCTGTGTATCTCAGATTATGTCTTTTACAACAATTCCATGATTCTGTGTTGAGTGGTCATCCTGGGGTCACTGCCACCCAGATGGCAGTTGCTAGACTCTTTTGGTGGCCTGCTATGCATAAAGATATTCGAGATTTTGCGTCAGCTTGTGAAACTTGCACACGTGCCAAAGTACAGCATTGCTGGCCGGCCGGGGAATTGGCTTCTTTCCCAATTCCGTAAAGACCATGGTCTCATTTGTCTATGGATTTCATTTGATTTACCTCTGTCTGGGGAGATGACTGCTATTTGGGTGGTGATTGATTGATTTAGCAAACAAGCTCACTTTGTCCCATTATCTGGGTGAATAAATGCTGAAATTCTCCAAACAGTTTTGTGTTCATGTGGTACGATTGCATGGGATTCCTCTTAGTATTGTGTCTGATAGGAGTACAATTTGTCTCTAGATTTTGGAGGGCCTTCTGCAAAAAATTGGGGATTGATTTGTTCTTCTCCTCTGCTTATCACCCGGAATCTAACGGGCAGACAGAGAGAACAAATCAGTCTCTGGAACAAATTTTGAGATGTTTTGTCGCCGATCAGCAGGAGAACTCGTCATTTCTTCTTCTGGCTAAACTTGCCTTCAACAGTCGGGTTAATCAGTCCATGGGAACCTCACCATTTTTCTCTAATTATGGGTTCCATCCTCACTTTGGTAAATACTCCAGGATAAGTTCTGGGTGTTCTGGAGTAGATGTCACCATTTAAATGTTGGATAATGTTTGGCGGGAGGTTAAGAGGAACATTGGGGTGGCTCAGCATCGGCAGAAATGGAATGCTGTAAGGAAGCACTCGTCAGGTGCCGTTTTCAAAGTGGGAGATAAGGTATGGCTATACTAGAAGATTATTAGATTGAAGATGCCCTCGCTGAAATTGGGTCCTAGGTTCATTGGTCCATATGAGATTTTGGAGATAGTCAATCCAGTTGCCTTCCGATTGAAACTCCCCCAGGTCTTTCCGTATTCCTAATGTGTTCCACAAGTCGTTGTTGAAGGAGTTTATTCCCTCTGCTGTTTCCCTCGCCTCCTCCGATGTCCATTGTGGGGAACCTAGAATATGAGGTTCAAAGGATCATGGATTCCTGAATGGTCTGGAATTCCCTTCAATATCTGGTAGATTGGAAGGGTTATGGACCCAAGGAACCGTCCTTGGTTCCGGCTCATTCTGTAATGGCTGATTGGTTGGTTCGGGACTTTCTTCGAAGGTTTCTTGGGAAACTTGGAGGTATGCTGGCCCCCCCTTGAAGAGGGGTACTGTCACGATCTCAACACCGCCTTTGTCCTTTACTAGGTTCAGGGCCGGCATCAGCACTCGGCGTACCCAGGCAAGTGCCGGGGCACTGAGCGGCTGGGGGGTAGCCCACTGGCCATCAGGGACATGCAGCCCTGATGGTCAGGGGCCCATCAGGAAAAGGCAGTCCGGCCCATTGGGAGCACTCGGCCGGACACTCAGCCAGCGACTGAGTGCTCCCGCAGCTCTGCCAGTGCACATGGCTAATTTGCATGCGACACAAATTAGCCATGTGCTGGCTCCGGGGAGCAGAAGAGCTTCCTCCTCCTCCTCTGCCGACTGCAGCAGCATGATGAGTCATCTCCCTGTGACCTCATCACGCTGATGCAGCCATGCAGGAAGGAAGCACAGACCGGAGGAAGCATCTGAGGACACAGCCCCGGGGGAGCATTAAGAAGGTATGATTAATTATTTTTTTACTGTGTGCGGCACAATGGGGATTATATATACCAAGATGTGGCCAGGGGACAGATGTAGCAGGAGAACCACCATATTATACATTATCTGGAGGCTGTTCTGGGCTGTGGAGGCTGGTTCTGGACTGTGGAGGCTGCTGTAGACTATAGAGGCTGCTTCTGGGCTATGGAGGCTGCTTCTGGGATATAAAGGCTGCTTCCAGGCTGTAGAGGTTGCTTCAGGACTGTGGAGGCTGCTTCTGGACAATATGGAAGTTGCTGCGGGCTGTGCTGAGCTATATGGAGGCTGCAGCAGGGTATGGAGGCTGTCCTTGGCCATAGAGGCTGCTTCTGGGCTGTACATGCTGTTGCTGAACTATATGGAGGGTGCTGCGGGCTATGGAGGCTGTGCTGAGATATTTGAAGGCTGCTGCAGGCTATGAAGGCTGCTCTGGACTATAGAGGCTGTTCTGGGCTATAGAGGCTGCTTCTGGGCTGTGGAGGCTGTTGCTGGACTATATGGAGGCTCCTGCCGGCTATGGAGGCTGTGCTGAGCTATTTGAAGGCTGCTGTGTGCTATGGAGGCTGTTCTGGGCTATAGAGGCTGCTTTTGGGCTTTGGAGGCTGCTACGGGCTATGGAGGCTGTGCTGAGCCATTTGGAGGCTGTTCTTGTCTATAGAGGCTGCTTCTGGGCTGTGAAGCCTGCTGCTGGACTATATGGAGGCTACTGCAGGCTATGGAGGCTGGGCTGAGCTGTATGGAGGCTGCTGCAGGCTATGGAGGCTGTTATGGGCTATAGAGGCTGCTGCTGGGCTATATGGAGGCTGTGCTCGTTTATATGGAGGCTGTGCTAGGCTATATAGATGCAGTGATGGGTTATATAGAGGTTGCTGCTGTGTTTTGGAGGCTGCTGCTGGGCTATATGGAAGCTGCTGCTGGGCTATATGGAGGCTGTGCTCGGTTATGGAGGCTGTGCTGTATATATTATTTGGAGAAGACTGCTATATATATTATTTGAAGGCTGTGCTGTATATATAAAATAGAGGCTGTGATGCGTATATAAAATGGAGGCTGTGATTTATATATAAAATGGAGGCTGTGCTGTATATATTATTTAGAGGCTGTACTGTATATATTATTTGGAGGCTGTGCTGGGCTATATATATATTTATCTGGAGACTGTTGCTGTTCTGTATATAGTATTTGGATGTTGTGCTTTATATATAATATGGAGGCTGTGCTTTGCTGTATATATAATATGAAGATTGTGCTTGACTATATTTATTATTTGGAGGTTGTGCTGGACTGTATATATTATTTAGAGGGCTGCTACTGCCTCCAAATAATATATACAGCCCAGCAAAGCCTCTAAACATGTACAGCCCGCAGCTTCTATATTATATACACAGTCCAGCAGCCTCCATATTTTATATATACAGCCCTGCATAGGCTCAATATTAAATATACAGCCCACCCAGGAACCTCTGTATTATATATCCACAGTCCACAGTTTTTATATTAAATTCACGAATCGTGGGATGTGTTCAAGGGGCCCATGAAGACTGTTTTGCCTGGGGGCCCACAAAAACCTGGAGCCGGCCCTGACTAGGTTGTTGTGCAGATTGTCAGTCTGGGCTGGCTTTGTGCTGCAAATCACATATATTTCAGTTCACTTGATTAGAACTCTAATTAAGCAAGCTTGCTTACCTATTCTGTGTCAATTGTACACTTGCCTTTGGATGTGTAGGATTGATCTCTCAGTGCTCTGAGCCAGACCCTGCCTGATTAGTTACCTTACCTGGACTTGACTGCTTGTTACCGGATTCCTCTTTCTGCATTCTCCTCTGTATTGTTTTGTCCCTCTTGTTTCCTGTCTACGGCTTGAATAGGACTTAGCTTCTCAATATCCCTAGCTGTTACTGCGCCATTTCCAGGACCTGACCCCGGATTGTTTTGACCTTTCTTTACTACCACTAAGTAGTAATATTATTAAGTTTACTACAGTCTGTTTTCTGCACCTCAGAGATTAATTATTACTGTAGTGAATCACGTCACATCCATTTTATTATGCTAGCTCCTCGTCCTCCACTAGAGAATACTAAGGGTATGTGCACATTGGAAGTTTTGTGAGCTGTTTTTTAGCGTTTTCCGCAGGCGTTTTTCGCTGAGTTTTATGTAAATTTATGTTAATCCTAACCAGCGGTTGGCTTAACATGCTAGTCAATGGTTTTCAGAAAACGCTGTTTACATTAGAACGTTTTTTTTTTTCTCCTTTCCACTTTCTTCACCGGTTTTCCACCGGTTTTCAAAGATAGAGCATGTGACTTCTTTTGAGCGTTTTTCCAGCGTATCTAGCTTACAAGTGCACAAAAAACAGTCTTAAAAACGCCAAGAAAAACCGCCAGAAAACCGAGAAAACGCTGTATAAACGCTATAAAACCGCTCAAAAAACGCTAAAAAAACGCTAAAAAAAAGATGGACACTGCTGAGGTCAGAAATTTCATCTCCTGAAATTCTACTCCGGTTTTCTGACGGTCTGCAATGATGCAGAACCGTCCAGTGGGCACATACCCTTACTCAACTCCTGCAGAGAGTTGTCAGGAGGCACCCTGCACAGTCAAAGAGTCGAGAGCATCATCCACCTACGGTATCAAGAGGCAGTTTAATTAAACTAAAGGGACTGGAGTAATTTCACATACAACATATGTTTTGAAAAAGTGAAAGAACAGATTTCATTGTATACATATGCTGACAAACGATTTTAAAACAATATTTTGGTGATCTACAGTAGATGATAAACCGCACATTGAGGTTGTCGCAGGTTACAAAAAATACATATCTGACCAGTTATTTGAAACATTTTCCATGATTACAAATGGTTACAACTTAATACATTGCAGTAGACTACTAAATACCATTATTAAGGTGCCTGGTAATTGCACAATGTCCTTTATATAGTGCTTTTGTGAACATACAGATCACTACAAATACTTGAGCTAAGCTTATTAATAAATCAGTGCCTGCCAAAGACTAATGGTGGGTTTACACACAAGGATATCGTTAACGATATCCTTAGAAAATTCACGTGGCTGAAATCGTACGAACGATATGTATATCATTCGTGCGTTGTCACACACAAGGATATCGTTAACGATGTAAACTTTGGCATATTTCCAAAGTCGGACAAAAAATGTCCAAAAAGCAGAGCAATGGCGGTACAATAATGTGCCAGCGCTGTGACAGAAGCACTGGCACATTATTATATGCAAAAGGCCTTAATAAGTGCATTATAAAATAAAAGTTTATTTATTTTACATGTAAAGCCGCTCCTGCAGCTGTGTGTTACCAGTTGGCACAGAGCTGCAGGAGCGGGTATATAAACCCGGTGTTTACGGGGTTGTTGTTGTGCTACATGGCCACAGAGAGTGGCCATGTGGCACCCCACGGTTCATGTGCCACAGTAACAACACAAAGGGTTAACTCCCCACGCAACACCAGCACTTCCAGGCCACAAAGGGGAGACCAAGCTGCTCCCCTATATATTCTGGTGTGGAGAGGAAGTGGGCAGTGCAGTTCCTAGGAGGACTGTGAAGATGACCTGGGTGTAAAAGAGCTGTGGTAAGCTCAGCCCGAGGTCCACTGACCAGTTCCAGGCTAGGCCAGGGTCTGAAGAAAGAAGACAGGAGCAGAGAGGAACACACCTGGGAGACCGAGTTATACCGGATGCGAGGCTGTGCATGACACATACGGAACAGTAAACAACAAGGAAGTGAAGATTCCACATTCTTCACCTGTACCAGGATACAGCAATGCCACAGGGTTCAGGATAGATATAAAGGACTCAAATTGCCTAGCAGACTGGTACCCAAGAGGAGGAACAGGGCCAGCAGCAGAGCTTATGCAGCAGCAGGGGCCACACACAGCGCAGAAAGGGGGCAACACACAGCGCAGAAAAGGCACCAAGACGATCCGGCTAGGTGGGAGAGACTCTGAACCCCAAACAGACTCCATGGACAATACTTTACTGAATTACATCCTAAGTAAAAGACCAAAAGAAACTTCGAACTGTGAGTCTGTTAATTGCGCCATTTGTCCAATAATTCACCTGCAGAGCCGGAGAGTGCTCTCCTCACAAACTGACTGGTAAGGCTGCAGCAGCAGGAAAGTAAGTGAACTACACCTACTACAACACCTCATCCAGCACCAAGACAACCAGTGGTGCAACTGCAAAGTAAATGCTTGTGCTGACTACAACCCCCATCGAAACCACCATAGACTATTACCACTCCTGCCCTGGGGCCCTATAGCCCACCCCGGAGAGGGCTTATCACCTCAGCTGCCCTAAGTCATCGTCCCCAGCCGCAACCAGGCAGCGGTAGCCCCTCTGTCCACAATACCCCGGGTGGCGTCACGACTCTATCCCCTGTAAATAACCCTCAACCTTTACTTGTGGGCTCGGCACACCGTCCGGACCAAGACCGCCGTGATACCCCGGTCCGACACCGAGTACCCCATCCCAGTGGGCTCCACAGCCACATTCCCCTGGAGCCATGTAGCCCAAAACATTGGCAGCTCAGGGGTTAAATCATGTATTTAGCAGAAGCCGCACACTGTCGGCACTGCTTGATTCATTCATTAAAAACCGGCGTGTAGGAAGCCGGTGTTAAATGGGTTAATAATACTGAGCTACATGGCCCCAGAGATTGGCCACACACCCCTGGAGCCATGTAGCCCACAACATTGGCAGCTCAGGGGTTAACCTAGCCACTTTGTAGAAGCCGCACTATGTCGGCTCTGCTATAATCCTGCAGTAAAAGCCGGTGGCTACTGTCATTTGACAGTGCGCCGTGAAAATTTACTAAACAGCTTCCTGAATAGGGAGCTGGCCAGGGTACTAACATTGAATGCGTTCAGCACCCGTCACTCTTCAAGGTGCTGAGCGCTTTAGCACTAATAGCTATGGCCCGCACACATTGAAACTGCGGTGCGCTTAACATAGCTGTTAGTGGTAAAGCGCGCAGCACCTTGGAGAGCGACGGGTGCTGAATTCATTTAACGTTAGTACCCTGGCCAGCTCCCTATTCAGGAAGCTGTTTAGTCAATTTTCACGGCGCACTGTCAAATGACAGTAGCCACCGGCTTTTACAGCAGGATTATAGCAGAGCCGACAAAGTGCGGCTTCTGCAAAGTGACTAGGTTAACCCCTGAGCTGCCAATATTGTGGGCTACATGGCTCCAGGGGAGTGTGGCCAATCTCTTAGGCCATGTAGCTCAGTATTATTAACCCATTAAACACCGACTTCCTACACGCCGGTTTTTAATGAATGAATCAAGCAGAGCCGACAGTATGTGGCTACTGGTAAATACATGATTTAGCCCCTGAGCTGCCAAAGTTTTGGGCTACATGGCTCCAGGGAGTGTGAGCACTCTCTGGGGCCATGTAGCTCAATAACATTAACCCTTTAAACACCGGCTTTATATACCCGCTATTGCAGCTCTGTGCCGATGTGGCGCACCGCAACGAGTGCGTCACAGGAGTGTATTGCAGCCCAGACTGCAGCTGCAGGATTCTCTGACTGAAGTAATGACATGGTTAAAACTCAGAGCTCCATACCCTATATGCACATCAGAATAGAGGGCCAATAAGGTCCTGGTGGGCGGAGTGTAGGAGTAGTGTGTTAGTGGAGAAGTCAGTCTGCAGAGAGGAGTCTGCAAAAATGTAGAAGGAGGAAGCAGAACTTGGCCGGGAGGAACATAGGAGAGGGGGTCCTGCACAGTTCCGTGCAGCCCCTAGGCCACCACCACCGGTTGGGCGCCACTACCCGGTGCCTCAACAACCGGACTCTGGGCGAACCTCCACGGGTCAAAATATACCCGCGCCCATCTACAACCGGATTACTGGTTCCGAAGCTGGGAGTCGTTTATCACTGCCATGCAAACCAGGAGTGGAGGGACCGCTCAACAGGAGTACCCCACTGCCGCCGCAAACAGAGTCGTCTTGCCAGCGGAGTACCCACCAAAAGGACCCAGACTACCTCACCAGGCTAATTCACCGGCAGGGCAATATAAGTAGTCCCTTGTACCCGACCTTGGCACTCAAAGGCGACAACGGCAACTCACCTAGAATAAGTTAGAACGGAGGAACACTGCGGAGCTCTGAGACAACACTGGTCATTACCAAGTCAACCCGGTCCGTTACGCGTTAACTGTATACCATGTATCACCTGCTGGTTACAGTAAAGTACCCATTGCAGAGACTTATGGTGTCCGTGTTTCTTAAGAACTGTTTCACTCCGCATGCAGAAGGTAACGAAGCTGCCTTACAACATCTTGTGCAGCTCCAGGCCCCGGGGACTCCCGCTCATCCTGTGGGGAGCGTCCCATCTTGCTGCATTCCATCCCCCGGAGGCCCAAGCAGCGCCGGTGGACATCACCGGAACTCTCACAGGTGGCGTCACGACAGAATTAACCCCTTATCTGTTCGGCCAACACTTTTGATCTGGACCACCGGGCCCCACTATGGCAGGTGCGGTTCCATGACAGGGAGAAGAGAAACGCCTGCCCCGTGAAGTCCCGGCTACGGTGAGTCACCGATATGTAGCACAGAGCTGCAGAGCGGCTTTACATGTTAAATCACACACACAAAATGTTTTTAATACACTTTCTAAAATGACAGTGGCAGGAATAGGAGATTTTTGTACAACATCGTTCATAAAGGTGTCACACTGAACGATGTTGCTTCTTGAACCAACGTTAATTGGACGACGAACGATAGATTTGAGGTCAGGATCTCAAATCTTGGATGAACGATCCAACGATCTTTTCATCCTAGATCATTCATTTACACGCAAGGATGCACAAACGATATCTTTGGAACGATCACATATCTGTGACGTTTCAAGGATATCATTCAGGATATCCTAGAGTGTAAACCCACCATAAGAGCCTGACAATGTCATGGACATCTGTACCCCACCCTCATCGTATACCCATCCCCGTTTTTACTATTTGCTTCGGCAATGCTAACATGTACTTAGTCCTATCAATAAGGCTTATTTGAATTTGTGAGAAAATATATGTTCTGATAGCCAGAAATCATTTCAGAACATTTAATGTAGCATACATTTTTAAGAAAAAAAGGCACCAAAAATGCACTGTGTGAACACATCTGCATTTTCTTAAGATTTCATTGAGGTGAATGAATAAAAAACACTGGAAAAAAACACATCAACAATTGACATGCTGCTTATTTTCTCTGCACCAAATAAATAAGGAAAAAATAAGCAACATGTGCACAACACTTCTGAATTCTCAGACTTTACTGGCTTCAGGTTAGGCATGCAGATTTTAGTACAGAAAAACGCAGCATGTGTACATAGCCTAAGATGCACTGTATCATAAAATGCAACTAAGGTTTAGGCCTCTTTTACATCATTGGAAACAGTACATATGGAATCCGTATTTTTCATGGAGGAATACACTGATGACATGGTATCTGTTTTTGCGTGTGGGAAGCTTTGGACAATATAAGAGGGGAAAAACATTTTCCTCCTAATTAAAGTGAACCTGTCACCTACACTAAGCCCCCCAGGCTATCACTACCTGTCCCTGCACCTTCTTATTACTACTCTAACTATCCCTCGCTGTTCTAAATGTGTGACCTGTGACTGTTTAATAAAACATTTTTATTATTGCGCAGTACGCATGCTCTATGGAGCACATTACATCAGCTCATCTGTGATGAGCTGCCGTAAGTGCATCCACAGAGCATGCATACTGCGCAGCGTTAAGTCAGCCTGCGGTCTACCTGAAATGACACGATCGACCTCATACCCGCCACTCTGCAGATGGCTGCGAGCCAGGCTGGGGGGGGGGGGGCGCATTTGGGTTTCAATATCACGTCCATCGGGGTGTGATAAACAATACAGTAGGTGGCGAAGGGACAGAGAGAGGACGCCCAGGGGAACTGGTAACAGTAGCCCCCCTTGTTCATTATCAAAGTAATGAGTAAGTAATAAAAGCGTTTTATTAAACAGTCAAAGGTCACATTTAGGGCAGAGAGGGATAGTTAGAGTAGTAATAGGAAGGTGCAGGCACAAGTAGTGATAGCCTGGGGGGCTTAATATAGGTGACAGGTTCACTTTAAGTCTCCCCTGGTGGTGTAAAGTTGAGGGGTCAATATCTTGAATTATAATTCACTAAGGTAGATAAGGGAAGAAATAACTATTGTTAGTGTCTCTCTGCACCATGTGTTTTATTACATACAGCTTCACAGGACGAACATTAATGAACACTCTGCATCACAGCTATATACATACAACACAGGTGAAGTGATTCATTACATGACCTGAAAGGTCCTGGAGCTAGTCAGGTGGAAGGTCCTTCAGATGCTCAGTCAGGATGTGCAGCCTCTGTGCAGATCCCGGTAGCTTCCTCTCCTGCTCTACACCGATCACATAGATCAGTGTGGTGCAGGAGGAGAGAGCAGTATTCTCAGTAATCAAGAAGGACACTCTCTCAGTGTTTTCCGCAGTTACAGGAAGCTGCATCCAGACTATAAGAGGCACTCATAGAAGGTTTATTTCTTTTTAAAAATAGTCCCGAAAATACGGTAAATTCTAAATTAATTCCACTTTCTCATTGAATAAATATGACTATGTTTTTTGTACAATTTGTCAACAAAATATTTAATATCTCCGAGTTATTCTTGATGGTAAACAAACCATGACTTACCAGTAATTCATTTTTCACATTTTAGTTATGATAACGGCTTCTCCCTGTGAGTTCTTTGGTGCCCAACAAGATGGGATTTCTGTACAAAATATTTCCCACATTCTGAACATGAAAAAGGCTTTTCCCCTGTGTGAGTTCTCTGGTGACTAACTAGATTTGATTTACATGTAAAATATTTCCCACATTCTGAACATGAAAAAGGCTTCTCCCCTGTGTGAGTTCTCTGGTGACTAACAAGATTTGATTTATATGTAAAACATTTCCCACATTCTGAACATGAAAAGGGTTTCTCCCCTGTGTGAATTTTCTGGTGTGCAGCAAGATGTGATTTATCTAGAAAACCTTTCCCACATTCTGAACATGAAAAAGGCTTCTCTCCTGTGTGACCTCTCTGATGTCTAACAAGATATGATTTAATTATAAAACATTTCCCACATTCTGAACATGAAAAAAGTTTCTGCCCAGTATGAATTCTCTCATGACTAAGGAGATTTGATTTTTTGGCTAAAATGTTTCCCACATTGTAAACATGAAAAATGCTTCTCCCCTGTGTGAATTCTTTGGTGTTTAACAAAAGTTGATTTAGCTGTAAAACATTTCCCACATTCTGAGTATGAAAAAGGCTTTTCTCCCGTGTGAGTTCTCTGGTGTGTAGCAAGTTGTGAATTCTGAGCAAAACATTTCCCACATTCTGAACATGAAAAAGGCTTTTCCCCTGTGTGAGTTCTCTGGTGACTAACAAAAATAGATTTCTGTACAAAGCATTTTCCACATTCTGAACATAAATAAGGCTTCTGCCCACTATGAATTCTCTCATGTCTGACAAGATCTGATTTCTGGTTAAAATATTTCCCACAGTTGGAACGAGAAAATCTATTTTTCTCTAGGTTAATTTTTGGATGTTTAACAAAGGATGTTTTGAGGGGAAAACTATTTCCATATTTTGAAAGTGAAAATGACCTATTTGATTCAAACATAGTTTGCTTTGTACTTTTGTGACTTTTATTTTTCTTAGTCTGTAATGAATCAGATGTCATAGGACCAAATGAGAGACCTTTGCTTTGTAGGGAAGACGGGATATCTGGAGTGATGTCATATGCATCAGTTTTATGCTCTGTGGTTTCAAGTTCATATGATGTATAAATTGAAGATGTCAGTCGTCTTTCTGAATTCCCGGTACAGCCATCTGACAAGGGTGAAACCAATTATTATTTTTCACAAAAAAATGCCTGAAATTTATATTTTTGCACAATCCTACTTAAAATGTTCATAAAAATAGCAATACGGCAAAATTTAATTATTCGCCAAGACAATGACAGTTCAGTCTAATAGAAGACCTCATAGCATGAATCAGTCAAACATGGTGTTCTACTGTTTGTTCACTCTGCCTCACAAATTATTTGAATGAAAAACCCACAAAAAGTGTGCCCAAATTACATATAGCATCTATGTAAAGTACAGTATATCAAAAAAGTGAATACATCCCTCACATGTGAATATTTTATTATAGCTGTTTATGAGACAACTAGAAAAAGGCCCGATGCTATTGCATTGGAAGTGCGGTGTAATGAACAGGTGCCGTAAAAATAGCCGCTGAATAGTACAGTCTTCTCTCCGGAAAGTACGCTGATGTTGCAGGATTTATATGGAGTATATGGTGGCTCAGCAGTTAGCCCTGTATACGGTGGCTCAGTGGTTAGCACTGTATATGGTGGCTCAGTGGTTAGCACTGTATATGGTGGCTCAGTGCTAAGCACTGTATACGGTGGCTCAGCAGTTAGCACTGTATACGGTGGCTCAGTGGTTAGCACTGTATACGGTGGCTCAGTGGTTAGCACTGTATACGGTGGCTCAGTGGTTAGCACTGTATATGGTGGCTCAGTGGTTAGCACTGTATACGGTGGCTCAGCAGTTAGCACTGTATATGGTGGCTCAGTGGTTAGCACTGTATATGGTGGCTCAGTGGTTAGCACTGTATACGGTGGCTCAGTGGTTAGCACTGTATACGGTGGCTCAGCAGTTAGAACTGTATACGGTGGCACAGTGGTTAGCACTGGTAACGGTGGCTCAGCGGTTAGCACTGTATACGGTGGCTCAATGGTTAGCACTGTATATGGTGGCTCAGTGGTTAGCACTGTATATGGTGGCTCAGTGGTTGGCACTGTATACGGTGGCTCAATGGTTAGCACTGTATACGTTGGCTCAGCAGTTAGCACTGTATACGGTGGCTCAGCAGTTAGCACTGTATACGGTGGCTCAGTGGTGAGCACTGTATACGGTGGCTCAGCAGTTAGCACTGTATAGGGTGGCACAGCGGTTAGCACTGGTAACGGTGGTTCAGTGGTTAGCACTGTATACGGTGGCTCAATGGTTAGCACTGTATATGGTGGCTCAGTGGTTAGCACTGTATATGGTGGCTCAGTGGTTAGCACTGTATATGGTGGCTCAGTGGTTGGCACTGTATACGGTGGCTCAATGGTTAGCACTGTATACGTTGGCTCAGCAGTTAGCACTGTATACGGTGGCTCAGCAGTTAGCACTGTATACGGTGGCTCAGCGGTTAGCACTGTATACGGTGGCTCAGTGGTTAGCACTGTATACGGTGGCTCAGCAGTTAGCACTGTATAGGGTGGCACAGCGGTTAGCACTGGTAACGGTGGTTCAGTGGTTAGCACTGTATACGGTGGCTCAATGGTTAGCACTGTATATGGTGGCTCAGTGGTTAGCACTGTATATGGTGGCTCAGTGGTTAGCACTGTATATGGTGGCTCAGTGGTTGGCACTGTATACGGTGGCTCAATGGTTAGCACTGTATATATACGTTGGCTCAGCAGTTAGCACTGTATACGGTGGCTCAGCAGTTAGCACTGTATACGGTGGCTCAGCGGTTAACACTGTATACAGTGGCTCAGTGGTTAGCACTGTATACAGTGGCTCAGTGGTTAGCACTGTATACGGTGGCTCAGCAGTTAGCACTGTATACGGTGGCACAGCGGTTAGCACTGTATACGGTGGCTCAGTGGTTAGCACTGGTAACGGTGGCTCAGTGGTTAGCACTGTATACGGTGGCTCAATGGTTAGCACTGTATACGGTGGCTCAGTGGTTAGCACTGTATATGGTGGCTCAGTGGTTAGCACTGTATACGGTGGCTCAGTAGTTAGCACAGTATCGTGGCTTAGTGGTTAGCAATGTATACAGTGGCTCAGTGGTTAGCAGTGTATATGGTGGCTCAGTGGTTAGCACTGTATACAGTGGCTCAGTGGTTAGCACAGTATATGATGGCTCAGTGGTTAGCACTGTGTGGTGGCACAGTGGTTAGCACAGTACATGGTGGATCAGTGGTTAGCGCTGTATATGGTGGCTCAGTGTATAGCAGTGTATACGCTGGGTCAGTGGTTAGCACTGTATATGGTGGCTCAGTGGCTAGCAGTGTATATAGTGGGTCAGTGGTTAGCACTGTATATGGTGGCTCAGTGGAGAGCAGTGTACATGGTGGGTCAGTGGTTAGGACTGTATAGAGTGGCTGAGTGGTTAGCTGTCTCCCCTGTCCTCTGGCCCTGTGTCCCCTTATCCTCTAGCCCTGTGTGCCCTTATCCTCTGGCGCTGTGTCTCCCTAGTCCTTTGCCCCTGTGTGCCAGTGTTCTCTGGCCCTGTCCTCTGGTCCTGTGTCCTGCTGTCCTGTGGCCCAGTGTCTCGCTGTCCTGTGGCCCAGTGTCCTGCTGTCCTGTGGCCCAGTGTCCCGCTGTCCTGTGGCCCAGTGTCCCGCTGTCCTGTGGCCCAGTGTCTCGCTGTCCTGTGGCCCAGTGTCCCGCTGTCCTGTGGCCCAGTGTCTCGCTGCCCTCTGCCTTGTGTCTCCGTCCTCTGCTCCTGTTCTGTGTCCCTCTGTCCTGTGTGCCCCTGTGTGGCCCTGTCCTGTCTTGTGTGTCCCTGTCATGTGTGGCCCCCTGTCTGTCCTGTGTGGCCCCCTGTCTGTCCTGCGTGGGCCCCTGTCTGTCCTGCGTGGGCCCCTGTCTGTCCTGCGTGGGCCCCTGTCTGTCCTGCGTGGACCCCTGTCTGTCCTGCGTGGTCACCTGTCTGTCCTGCGTGGGCCCCTGTCTGTCCTGCGTGGCCCCCTGTCTGTCCTGCGTGGGCCCCTGTCTGTCCTGCGTGGACCCCTGTCTGTCCTGCGTGGACCCCTGTCTGTCCTGCGTGGTCCCCTGTCTGTCCTGCGTGGCCACCTGTCTGTCCTGCGTGGACCCCTGTCTGTCCTGCGTGGACCCCTGTCTGTCCTGCGTGGTCCCCTGTCTGTCCTGCGTGGGCCCCTGTCTGTCCTGCGTGGGCCCCTGTCTGTCCTGCGTGGGCCCCTGACTGTCCTGCGTGGACCCCTGTGTGTCCTGCGTGGACCCCTGTGTGTCCTGCGTGGCCCCGTGTGTCCTGTGAGGCCCTCTGTGTGGCCCCCTGTCTGTTCTGTGTGGCCTCCTGTGTGTCCTGTGTGCCCCTGGGGCACTTTAGCTCTGTGCCGGCGGGAGATGAGTGCCGCGCGCGGTGCTCATCTCCCTGTGGCTTCGGGGCTGTCAGAGCAGGACGGCGGGGCTGGGCGAGGAGCGGGCGGAGGCTGAGGGAGGTGAGCGGCAGTGTGGCGGAGCCGCCATCTCTGGCGGTAATTGCGGCTCGCGATGGGGCATGCTCGCCATCGCTCGCGGCGCTGGCATCCAGCCGCGGTGCATGCCGGAATAGCTGGCATTTATTATATAGGATACTGAAGATATGACACTATGATACAACGTAAAGTAGCCAGTGTACAGCTTGTATAAGTGTAAATTTAATGTCGTCTAAATGTCACACAGAGCCATTAATGACTACACTATTGTCAACAAAAGTGAGTACATCCCTAAGTGAAAATAGCCAAATTGTGACTAATTAGCCATTTTCCCTCCCCAATGTCATGTGAATCATTAGTATAACAGGATTTCATATATGAATGGTGAGCAGGTGTGTTAATTTTGGTGTTATCGATCATACACTCTCTCATACTAAAAGTTCAATATAGCACCTCATGGCAAAGAATTCTCTGAAGATCTGAAAAATGAATTGTTGCTCTACATAAAGATGGACAAAGCTATAGGAAAATTGCCAGCACTTTGAAACTGAGCTGCAGAACAGTGGCCAAGACCATAGAGCGGTTTAACAAGACAGGTTTCACTCAGAACAGTCCTCACCATGGTCAACCAAAGAAGTTGAGTGCAAGTGCTCAGGGTCATATCCAGAGGTTGTGTTTTCAAAATAGACGTATGAGTGCTGGCAACATTGCTGCAGATGTTAAAGGGGATCAGCCTATCAGTGCTCAGACCATACTGCACACTGCATCACAATAATCTGCATGTCTTTCATCCCAGAAAGAAGGGTACCGTCACACTTGGTGACGCACCAGCGATCCCGACAGCGATCCGACCTACTGGGATCGCTGGTTCATCGCTGTCGGGATCGCTGGTGATATGTCAAACAGCCAGATCTCACCAGCGATGCAGCAACGATCCGGAATGATACGAAGGTCGTTGGGACCCTGTTTCTCAGACCTGTAGTATTGAGATCGTTGGTCGTTGTCCCTGTCAAACACAGCAATGCAAGCTGCCCAGCAGGAGCCTGACGACCAAAAAATGGTCCAGAGCGGTTTGTAACGAGCAGCGATCTCACAGCAGGGGCCTGAACACTGCTAAGTGTCACACAAAACGAGATCGATGTTAAGGTCGCTGTTGCGTCACAAAATTTGTGACTCAGCAGTGATCTCACTCTCGCTAGCGATCTTGTTTAGTGTGATGGGGGCTGAAGTCTCAAGAAAGCCTGAAAACAGTTTTCTAAAGATAAGCAGACAAAGGACATAGATTGCTTGAACCATGTCCTGTGGTCTGATGAGACCAAGATAAACTTTTTTTTTTTTGGTTCAGATGGTGTCAAAAGTGTGTTCTGGCAACCAGGTGTAGAGTGAAAAGACAAGTGTGTCTTGCCTAGCGTCCAAAACTAGAAGAAAAGTAGAAAAGCGCACATAGGGTCTTATCCGGGTGTAACCGGGGTGTTGTATTGTGTGCTGTTGCACTAAACTTATGTTGTTGTGAGAGTCACAACAACTATTGAAGCATAAGCCGGCTTGCAGCACTCCGCCCAAAGGAAACCGATTAAAGCATTAGATGAAAGGTGGTAATTCGTGCGCTGCCGTCTGTCCGTTGGTTCCAAGAAATCCAAGGAATCACAAGATGTTAAAAGCAATACCTGTAATGTCTAATTCTTACGCGTTTCGTGGTACTTCAGACCTTTGTGGATCTCTGATGAAGTGGTCTGAAATACCACGAAACGAGTAAGAATTAGACATTAAAGTATTGCTTTTAACATCTTGTGATTCCTTGGATTTCTTGGAACCAACGGACAGACGGCAGAGCACGAATTACCACCTTTCATCTAATGCTTTAATCGGTTTGCCTAGAGTTCAGCATGGTTGTGGGAGTGTCATTGTTTGGGGCTGCAAGAGTGCTGCCGGTTGCGGAGAGCTACAGTTCATTTTGGGGAACCATAAATGCCAACATGTACAGTGTTATACTGAAGCAGAGCATGAACCCTACGGAAACTGGGCTACAGGGCCGTATTCCAACAATATAATGACCCCAAACACCTCCAACATGACTGCTGCTTTTCTAAACAAACTGAGGGTAAAGGTGCTGGACTGGCCAAGTATATCTCCAGACCTAAACCCTATTGAGCATGTATGTGGTATCCTCGAATGGAAGGTGGAGGAGTACAAGGTCTCTAAGATTCACCAGCTCTGTGATGTCATCATGGAGGAGTGAAGAGGATTCCAGTGGCTTCTGTGAAGCTTTAGTGAACGCTATGCCCAAAAGAATTAAGGCAGTGCTTAAAAATAATGGTGGCCACACAACGTTAACACTTTGGGCATAAATTGGCCATTTACACTTAAGGGTGTGCTCACTTTTGTTTCTGCGTTGTAGATATTAATGGCTCAGTGAATTATTTAGAGCAGGGGTCCCCAACCACCGGGCCGCGGCCCAGGACCGGCCCGCGGGGGTCTGGGTGCCGGTCCGCACAGCCGCAGACAAGCACTACAGTGTGCTCAGCTAAGCTGAGCTCTGCGGCGGCTCTGTGAATAGAACTACAGGAGAAGCCATCGGCCAATCACGGTGCAGCAGCCAGGCCCTGATTGGCTAGTGGCTTTTGCACTGTGATTGGCTGATGGCTTCTCTGAGGAAAAGAAGAGAGAGGACGTGATGCAGGAGGTGCGGGTGAGGGGGTTGGTGAACGAAGTGTGTCTGTGTGTGTGGTAAGAGGAGATTGTGGCTGAAAGAGGAGGCTGGGGGGGGTTAACGAGGAGGCTGGGGGGTTAAAGAGGAGACTGGGGGGTTAAAGAGGAGGCTGGGGGGGTTAAAGAGGAGGCTGGGGGGTTAAAGAGAAGGATGAGGTTAAAGAGGAGAGTGGGGGGTTAAAGAGGAGGCTGGGGGGGTTAAAGAGGAGGTTGGGGGTTAAAGAGGAGGCTGGAGGGGTTAAAGAGGAGGATGGGGGGTTAAAGAAGAGACTGGGGGGTTAAAAAGGAGGCTGGGTAGTTAAAGAGGAGACTGGGGGGTTAAAGAGGAGGCTGGGGGATGGAAAAGCAGGTTATGGCTGGAACAGTAGGCTGGGGTCTGGAAAAGGAGGCTGAGGTCTGAAAGAGGAGGCTGGGGGCTGGATAAGGAGGCTGGGGCTGCAGAAGGAGGCTGGGGCTGCAAGGGGATAGAGAAATAAGACATTCCCCGCAAATATAGATGTAATGCATCATTCGGGGAAACAAGATACTAAACCCCACCCCTTCTACATGGCCCCACCCCATATGATCAAAGCCCCGCCCCCTATAACATCATCCGCCGGGCCTCGGAGAAATTATCTTGCTTGACGCCGGTCCCCAGAGCAAAAAAGGTCGGGGACCCTGATTTAGAGGACTTGCATATTTAAACTATTGTATAACCTGTACACTGACTACTTTACATTGTATCAAAGTGTCATATCTGTAGTGTTGTGCCATGAAAAGAAATAAAATGTATACAAAATGTGAGGGGTGTACTCACTTTTGTGATATGCTATTTTGGCAGCGCTGTAGTGAAAGAACTCACTTAACATTTTATTACGTGTTTCTCCACGAGCACAATCTGTTGGGCAATAAAATGGCATATATGCAGTTTTCACTCTGCTACATCCACTGTGTGCTAATTCCCAGAGAGTGTTTGTGGAGTAAACAGTCACTACTCCTATAGATGAATTCACCGAGGCTTAGAATTTCCAAAAATGGAGTCACGTAATGGGGTTTCTACTGCTTTGTTTTACTCCAATTTAGTCACATTAAGGCTTCAGCAAATCGTGTGTCACATCTCCTCTAAGATCTGCTCTTGTAACATTTGCTTCTGTCATCAGTCGCCACCTTATTCATTCTGCGTGTGGCATTGGTGATGGGGAAGATGTCAGAGCCAGAAGCTGTGGGTAGCACAGTCTCTGTCCAGCCACTAATGGCCGCTTTACACGTCCCGATATCGTTGTCCAACAACGATAAAAAGTCACGTGGTTCGGCCGTTGCCGCCGATATCGTTCGTGCGTTGTGTGGTGTAAATGTGCAATCCGATGCAAGAACGATGCCAAAACTATATCGGGGGAGAAATGTGCAGGCTCTCCAACCCGCCAATATTGGATGCACGATCTGGCAAGATTGTGCTGTGTGACAGCCCAACAACGATTTGGAGCACAACTTCCCCTATTCCCTCCCATGTTAAATGGTCGTTCCCTGGTTCGCTCGTACAAGGGGGCGTATACATCGCAGTTGTGTTGCCTGCCGATATCTCCCTGTGTGACAGCTCCTATGCGATCTTGGATTTCAGCCAAAAAAGTGCGCGCTCCCGTGCCGTTGTATCCAATATCGAAATGATGTTGGGACGTGTAAAGCAGCCATAAGAATAGGGTGGTCGGGGCCAGTAGTACCTTCCAGTATGACAGTAGGGGTGTGTGTGCAGCCCAGCTGGAGTAATCAGCTCCCTGCTTCAGCCAATTAGAAAGCATCACGCCCTACTAAAGCTCAAAACATTCTTGAAAGTTGCCACATATAGCCTTGTTCTTCCTTGGGTCATTCCTGTGTGGTTAGCACTTGGCTTGTGTATTTGTTTCCTGTTGTGAACCTGGCCTGTTTATCGACTATTTATGCGGTTTCTGATTTTGAAGGTTCAAACCTGGCTATCTGACTATACTTCTTGCCATTTTACACCACCAATTAGCAGCTAATTTTGTGCCTCCAGCCTTTAAGTTCCTCTGTAAGTACACATCCCTGTAAAGGGGGTAAAGCGTGAAGGGTAAGGCAATCCCTGGGATATCAAAATCAGAGTAAATAGCGTCAAGTCAATTTATGGCAGGCATCTTTTGGGGCTGCGGGGTTATTACATGATAAAAGTTGTGATCAATGATTGTGATATGGCCACACTACACCAGTGATATAGCATCCACAGCCGGTGACTGAGAAGAATCTGTGACGTCTCTGCACTTAGTGGTTACTACTCACCTGGCCGGTCATCTGTAGGAATCTCTTTACTCCGCTCATCACCACTCACATGTGGCTCTGTAGTATTAATATGGGTCAAATCTTCACCCTGAAATAAATATTGTAAGTCACAGAGATGGAGAAGTCCCATCTATGATCAGCTCTAATCCTGCCATCTCCACCGTTCTCATTACACAAGTATAAAACATATAATACTGGTGGATAAAACAAGACTGAACACAAGACCTTCACAGCCGTCTACACATCATAGGGAGATTTCATGACACCTTCTCTCCATCTACCTGATGATCCTGAGGAACATCGGGATCTTCTTGTTTACAATCCTGTGGGAGAAGAGGACGGGGACATCTCTCTAGTGTTGTCCTCTTACTGGATAGAACTGGAGGAGACACATACAGGGACTGAATTCATTCTTTACATACAGATAATTATAGGCCGTGTGTATTTAGTCCTGTGTATTACCTGGTGATGTGAGGGGCTGGGGAACCTCCATCATGACGTCCTTGTACAGATCTTTGTGTCCTTCTAAATACTCCCACTCCTCCATGGAGAAATAGACGGTGACGTCCTGACACCTTATAGGAACCTGACACATACAATGATACTGTCACCCCCGATCCCTCCATAGCGTTACTGTATAATGTCCCAGCAGCATTCCCAGCAGTGTCACCTCTCCAGTCAGCAGCTCAATCATCTTGTAGGTGAGTTCTAGGATCTTCTGGTCATTGATGTCCTCATGTATCAGGGGGTGAGGTGGAGGCCCTGTGATTGGGCTCAGGGGTCTTCCCTCAGACACACTAGAGGTCTTCTTCACTACTGTGTAATCCTGGTTATGGAGAGACACATTAATAAATCTCCAGTCTCCAGACATTTCCCGAGTCCTCACCTATCCAGTTCTGTCCATAGATAAGAATGATGTCATGTGACATTGTCATCACAATCTCTCCTCACCTCTCCAGTAACAAGGAAGAGGATCTCTAGGGTGAGGTGTAATATCCTCTCCGCCATCTTGTCCCTGTCCATATCCATCCTTGATGGGTCAATCAGGAGAATTGTCTTGTATAGAAGATCTCCACTGAGAGGATCCGATATTGTAGGGACCTGAATGGGGAGAAGATGACAATGTAACATCATAAAGAATCCTGTGTAATAATACAATGACTGGAGATAATAAGGGGAAACATATGAGGAGATAGAACGTGTAGAACATAGAGAGATACAGAGAACATAGAGCTCCACCTGCAGAGCCGCACACCTAATATATGACTGCTCTGTGCTTACAGGACCTGTGATGATGTCACATGGAGGGGAGGAGTCAGGGGTCACATGATCAGCTCCTCAGTGTATGCAGGACTCTGCTGTGCTGGTTGTCATGGTGCTGGATGAGGTGAAGTTTGTGTGTGGGGGTCAGTAGGGATTTACAGTGTGGATGTAGCAGTGTACGGAGTGTACGGAGTGTATGGAGTGGAGCTGTGTGTGTACTAGGTGTACAGAGCGGAGCCGTGTGTGTACGAGGTGTACAGAGCGGAGCCGTGTGTGTACGAGGTGTACAGAGCGGAGCCGTGTGTGTACGAGGTGTACGGAGCGGAGCCGTGTGTGTACGAGGTGTACGGAGCGGAGCCATGTGTGTACGAGGTGTACGGAGCGGAACCATGTGTGTACGAGGTGTACGAAGCGGAGCCGTGTGTGTACGAGGTGTACGGAGCGGAGCCGTGTGTGTACAGAGTGAAGCCGTGTGTACGAGGTGTACAGAGTGAAGCCGTGTGTACGAGGTGTACAGAGTGAAGCCGTGTGTACGATGTGTATGAAGCAGAGCCGTGTGTGTACGAGGTGTACAGAGCGGAGATGTGTGTACGAGATGTACGGAGCGGAGCCGTGTGTGTACCAGGTGTACAGAGCGGAGCCGTGTGTATACGAGGTGTACGGAGCGGAGCCGTGTGTGTACGAGGTGTACGGAGCGGAGCCGTGTGTGTACGAGGTATGCAGAGCGGAACTGTGTGTATACAAGGTGTACGGAGCGGAGATGTGTGTGTACGAGGTGTACGGAGCGGAGCTGTGTGTGTGTGAGGTGTACGGAGCGGAGCCGTGTGTGTGCGAGGTGTACGGAGCGGAGTCGTGTGTGTACGAGGTGTACAGAGCGGAGCCGTGTGTGTGTGCGAGGTGTTCGGAGCAGAGTGTGTGTGTACGAGGTGTACAGAGCGGAGCTGTGTGTGTACGATGTGTATGAAGCAGAGCCGTGTGTGTACGAGGTGTACAGAGCGGAGATGTGTGTGTACGAGATGTACGGAGCGGAGCCATGTGTGTACGAGGTGTACGGAGCGGAGACGTGTGTGTGCGAGGTGTACAGAGCGGAGCCGTGTGTGTACAAGGTGTACGGAGCGGAGCCATGTGTGTACGAGGTGTACAGAGCGGAGCCGTGTGTGTACGAGGTGTACAGAGCGGAGCCGTGTGTGTACGAGGTGTACGGAGTGGAGCCGTGTGTGTACGAGGTGTACGGACGGAGTGGAGCCGTGTGTGTACGAGGTGTACGGAGTGGAGCCGTGTGTGTACGAGGTATACGGAGTGGAGCCGTGTGTGTACGAGGTGTAAGGAGCGGAGCTGTGTGTGTACGAGGTGTACAGAGCAGAGATGTGTGTGTATGAGGTGTACGGAGCGGAGCTCTGTGTACACGAGGTGTACGGAGCGGAGCTGTGTGTGTGTGTGGCGCCCCGCAACGAGTGCGTCACAGGAGGGTATTGCAGCCATAAATGCAGCAGCAATATTCTCTGACCCAGCAGTCAAATGGTTAACTCAGAGATCCCTGCATGCATCACCTAGAATAGAGGGCCAATCAAGGTCCTGGTGGGCGGAGTGCAAGGGTAGTGTGTAGTGGAAGTTTAAGAGGAGTGCAGAAAAAGTCTGCAATAAAGAAGGGAGCAAGATCATCAGCTCTGCAACTTAGGAGAGGGGGTTGCACAGTCTCGTGCGGCCCCCTGGCCACCTTCTACCAGCCATCTCCCTACCGTCACCACAGTTGAGCACCATTACTCCCGGTGCATTACCAACCGAACTACGAGCATCAGCATGCGGGTCCAAAATCATCCCGTGCCCATCTACAGCCGGTTTGCTGGTACCGAAGCTAGCAGCAGTTCAGCTCTGCTATGCAAACCAGAGGAATGGAGGGACCGCTTTACAGGAGCACCCCACCACCGCCAAATCCAGCCGTCTAACCAGCGGTGTACCCACCAAGGGACACAAGGCTCCCCAAAACATCCGGAACGTATACCCCGGATAGGGCATTCAAGCAGCCTCCCTGTACCCGACCTGGTATTCCTGGGCGACAACGGCAACTTACTTAGATAGAATGGAGGAACACTGCGGATCTCTGAGAGACACCTATCACTGCTGAGTCCACCCGGTTTACTACCTACAAACTGTATGCCATGTATTGCCTGCTGGTTACAGTAAACAACCCGTTACAGAGACTTACAGTGTCCGTGCCTTCTTATGAACTGTCTATCCGCACCATAAGGTAACCGTAGCTGCCTCACAACATCTTGTGCAGCTCCAGCCTTCGGGGATCATCGCTTAGCCTGTGGGGAGCGTTCCATCTTGCTGCATTCCATCCCCCGGAGGCCCAGCAGCGTCGGTAAAGTTACCGAAAAATTCATAGGTGGCGTCACGACAAATTAACCCCTTAATCTGTTCCACTAAAGACGTCTTCATCTTTTGATCTGCACTCAACCGGGCCCCACTTCCGGCAGGCGCGGACCACCCGTGACAAGGAGGAAGAAGCGATCGCCTGTTTAAACCGGAGTCCCGGCCACGGTGAGTCATGTGCGAGGTGTATGGAGCGGAGCCGTGTGTGTATGAGGTGTACGGAGCGGAGCCGTGTGTGTATGAGGTGTACGGAGCGGAGCTGTGTGTGTATGAGGTGTATGGAGTGGAGCCATGTGTGTACGAGGGGTACGGAGCAGAGCCGTGTGTGTACGAGGTGTACGGAGCGGAGCCGTGCGTGTACAAGGTGTATGGAGCGGAGCCATGTGTGTACGAGGTGTACGGAGCGGAGCTGTGTGTGTACAAGATATACGGAGCGGAGCCGTATGTGTACAATGTATCCCCTCCTTTGCACTCTCACTCCCATCCTTCTCCACTTCCTGCTACCCCCGCTCATCCCTTCACCCAGCAACAAAGTACTTCTCTCACCCTCCATCCTACCTAACCACCTCACCCACTCCTCTGAACTATTCCTTCACTTTCAATCCTCCATCTCCAATTAGGCACGGCCACCACGTAAACTCTCATGCTCCCACCTGCTAACCCTCTCCCTGCTCCTCCTACTCGCTGGCGACATTTCCCCTAATCCCGGCCCCCTCCCGCCACATCCCAACAGCCACCTACACCCCACCCCCACGTCCCATCACCAACTCTCATAACCCCACCATCACCCACCCTCGAAACCTGACCAACCTTAGACCCATCCCCCCAGCCCCTGCTCCTCTAATCTCCCTGCCAGGCGCACTCTGGAACGCCCGCTCAGTCTGTAATAAGCTCACAGACATCCATGAACTCTTTATTTCTAATAAACTCTCATTCCTTGGCATCACAGAGACCTGGCTCACCCCCTCCGACATGGCCTCCCCTGCTGCACTATCCTACGGCGGATTCAATCTTTCCCAAACACCCTGCCCCTCTGACAAACATGGCGGAGGTGTCGGCATACTCCTATCCGACACCTGCTCCTTCGCCCCTATTCCATTACCCCCTCTGCTACTCTCCCATCTTTCGAAGCCCACTCTGTCCGCATCTTCTCCCCCTGTAACCTCCAGCTAGCCGTCATCTACCGCGCCCCTGGATCCATCCATACCTTCCTCGACCACTTTACCACCTGGCTACTTCATTTCCTCTCTACTGACATCCCCACCATCATTATGGGCGATTTCAATATCCCCATTGACACTGCCCACCAAACCGCCTCTCAACTTCTTTCCCTGACCTCCTCCTTCGGGCTCTGCCAATGGTCCTCCTCTGCCACCCACAAAGATGGCCACACGCTGGATCTCATCTTTACCCGTCTTTGCTCCCTTACTAATCTCACAAACTCAACCCTCTCCCTGTCTGACCACAATCTGCTGACCTTCTCCTCCCTCACCTCCCCTACTACATCACCTCCTCTCCGCAAACTTGATCATCCCCGCAGAAACCTAAAACACATTGATCTACACTCACTCTCAGAATCCCTCCTCCATCCCAACATAACATCTATAGGTAAGACAGACACTGCCACCACCCTCTACAACACCACATTAACCAAGGCCCTCGACCTAGCAGCCCCCCTCACATATCACGATCCACACACTAATAGGCAACCCTGGCACACCACCCTCACTAAAGACCTGAGACGGGCATCCAGGATCGCCGAGAGGCGATGGAAAAAATCACCTTCCACTGAGCATTTTGCACTGTTCAAACAGTCCCTCATCGCCTTCAAGATTGCACTTGCCACCGCCAAACAAACCTACTTCTTATCCCTAATAACCTCCCTGTCCAACAATCCCAAGCAACTTTTCAAAACCTTCAATTCCTTACTCCGCCCGCCTGCTCCCCCTCCCTCTCCCCTTATCTCTGCAGAAGACTTTGCCTCCTTCTTCAAAGAAAAGATTGACAGAATCAGAGACAGCTTTGATCCACTGTCCCCACAGCCTCCCCTCTCACCTATACTGCCCTCTACTTCCATCAACTGCTTCCCCCCCATAACTGAAGACCAGCTCTCCTCCCTCCTGTCAAAATCACACCTCACCACCAGCGCCCACGACCCGCTCCCATCCCACCTCATTCCCAACCTCACCTCCGTTATCATCCCAGCCCTAACTCATCTTTTCAACCTATCACTTACCACTGGCACCTTCCCCTTCAGCCTTCAAACACGCCTTGATCACACCCATCCTCAAAAAACCCTCCCTCGATCCCACAACTGTCTCCAACTACCGCCCTATATCTCTCCTCCCTTTCGCCTCTAAACTACTTGAACAGCATGTCCACTCTGAGCTGTCCTCTCACCTCTCCTCCTGCTCCCTCTTTGACCGCCTGCAATCTGGCTTCCGACCCCTCCACTTCACTGAAACAGCCCTGACCAAAGTCACAAATGACCTACTGACTGCAAAAAGCAAGCGCCACTACTCTGTTCTCCTCCTCCTCGACCTGTCCGCCGCCTTCGACACTGTTGACCACTCCCTTCTACTACAGATCCTGGAATCTCTTGGCATCACGGACCTTGCCCTTTCTTGGATCTCCTCATACTTAACGGACCGCACCTTCAGCGTCACCCACTCCCACACATCCTCCTCGCCCTACCCCCTATCTGTCAGGGTCCCCCAGGGCTCGGTTCTTGGACCATTACTGTTCTCAATCTACACTCTCGGCCTAGGGCAACTCATTGAGTCCCATGGCTTCCAATATCACCTCTACGCCGACGACACCCAAATCTACCTGTCTGATCCTGACATCGCCTCCCTTCTATCCAAAATTCCACACTTTCTGTCTGCCATCTCATCCTTCTTCTCTGCTCGCTTCCTTAAGCTGAACATGGACAAAACCGAGTTCATAGTCTTCCCCCCAAGACGCTCCCCCTCACTACCTGACCTATCCATTGTCGTCAACGACTGCTCTCTCTCCAGTCCCCCATGCCAAGTGCCTCGGGGTTATCCTTGACTTCCCTCTCCTTCAAGCCCCACATCCAGGCCCTCGCCACCTCCTGCCGACTCCACCTCAAAAACATCTATAGGATTCGCACTTTCCTTCACCACGACAATGCTAAAACCCTTATTCACGCTCTCATCATCTCCCGCCTCGATTACTGCAACCTCCTGCTCACCGGCCTCCCCAATACCTCCCATGCACCTCTCCAATCTATCTTGAACTCCGCTGCCCACCTAATCCATCTGTCTCCCCGCTACTCCCCTGTTTCCCCCCTCTGCCAAGCCCTTCACTGGCTCCCTACTTCCCAGAGATCCCGGTTTAAAATATTAACCATAACATACAAGGCCATTCACAACCTGTCCCCTCCATACATCTCTGACATGGTCTCCCGATACCTACCCTCATGCAACCTGCGATCCTCCCAAGAGCTTCTCCTCTTCTCCCCCCTCATCTCCTCTTCGCACAACCGCATACAGGATTTCTCCTGTGCTTCACCTATACTCTGGAACTCTCAACCCCCAACACATCAGCCATTCTCCTACCTTGGGAACCTTCAAAAGAAGCCTGAAGACCCACCTGTTCCGCCAAGCCTACCACCTGCAATAAGACCCAGTCCACCACACCGCCTCACGACTGGAATTTCCCCTCCCACTGTATCCCCACTCGCCCCTCGTAGACTGTGAGCCTTTGCGGACAGGATTTCTCCCCTCTTGTATCTGTACAGCCGAATTGTCAACATTTATTGTTACGTGTATTGTTACTATGTTACTTGTCCTAGTCTGCCCTTTTAGCATGTAAAGCGCCATGGAATATAATGGCGCTATATAAATCAATAATAATAATAATAATAATATAGAGCAGAGCTGTGTGTGTACAAGGTGTACGGAGCGGAGCCATGTGTGTACAAGGTGTACTGAGCGGAGCAGTGTCTGTGTGTGGCAACCCAGAATCTGATTGCCACAATGGCATTGTCTCCCTCGGTGGGTGATATCATGCTTGGAAGGAAGAAGGGGTATCCGCAGCAGGTGAGCCCACAGGATGCAACACTTTTCCTGACTCCGGGCCTGAAGGGGGAGCTCTGAACCCGAGTTCAAGGGAGCTCCCCTATAAATTCAGGCCTGTGGGGCGGGGTTAGTCAGTGCAGTTCCTGGTAGTGATGGGCAGTCTGGCTCTTTTTAGTGATGCGGCTCATTGGCTCCACTCACCAAAAAGAGCCGGCTCTTTTGACTCAAAAAACAGCTTTTTGTAAATACTGTGTTTCCTCAAAAATAAGGCGCCCCCTGAAAATAAGAGGTAGTGGGGTTTTGTCCAGGCTGCTTATTATAAGGCACACCCAAAAATAAGACATAGCAAAAAAAAAAAATATTTGATACCTCACGGTACGCTATTGCCGGAGCCTGCCTCTGCCGCCGCTGCTACCGCCGCTGCTTTATTTGTTCCTCCGTGTTCTCCTCCTGTGTGTAACTCAGTGGAGATGTATGGTAGTAAGCTGTCAGCCAATCAGACAGCTACTGGCGTCTGATTGGCCGCGGCATTATCGTACATCTGTATGGAGGTCATCTGCGCCGATCAGTGTATATGTACAGCATTTCTGCGTCCAATCAGACGCCAGCAGGCGCCACCTGATTGGCTGGTGGCTTACCATCGTACATCTATTTTGAGTGGCGCCTGGATACGTACATACCGGGTGACAAGGGGCGAATCAAGCGGCGGCAGTGATGGCAGCAGTAAGCTCTGGCAGGCTTCGGCAATAGTGGCACTGTGTGTGTGGCTGATTGTGTGTGTGGCTGACTGTGTGTGATGGGGGCTACAGAGGGATATTGGGAGATGATGGGGATACTGATGGATGATTGAGCTACAAAGGGATATTGGGGGATGATGGGGGCTGCAGATGGATGATGGGAATTTTGGGGGATGATGGAATATTGGGGGATGATGGGAGCTGCAGATGGTTGATGGATGGATGGATGAAGCGCTGCGGAATATGTTGGCGCTATATAAATAAAAATTATTATTATTATTATTATGACACAGTTTAGTTATGCTAGTTTGTGATGACAACTGCTGTGCATTATATAATAAATGTTCATTTTTTGTTTATCAATAAATATGAATTCTTCTACATGGAGATAAGGCACCCCTGAAAATGAGACATGGTGCATCTTTCGGACCAAAAATTAATTTAAGACGGTGTCTTATTTTTAGGGAAACAGGGTAATCTTGCTCTACACCTAATGATTACAGAACTTTGCCTGTACAGTGATCTCATTCTACACATGTACAGGGATCTAGTGATCAGTATAGATTGTTTTTTATCATTCCTGTGTCCAGGGGTGCACCAAGCCCCTCTGCCGCCTGCGCCGCGGCACCGTTTACGGGTGGGGGTGGGGTGCTAGTGGACCCCAGCACTGCCGCCCCTTCTGCATCGATACTGCCGCCTGAGTCGCGGCGGTTAATGCCGGCCGCGGCCGTGAGTACCGGGAGGGGGGTTGCTAGTGGACCCCAGCACTGCCGCCCCTTCTGTGATTGTCCCCCGGCCGGTCGCCGCTTACCTGCGGCGCGCGGGGTGAGCGGCCGGCGCCATGACAGGGGGAGGCTGTGTGCATGAGGCGCCGCCCCCTTCTGCACTGCCGCTCCCCCTGCCTGCTGCCGCCTGAATGACAGGGCTCACACTGTCCAATGGACGGTGCGGCCCTGCCTGTGTCCTCAGATTGTCAGCTCCTGTGATCAGGGCTCTCCTCCTCATACACCTGTATAGTGATATATATACATCCACAAGCAGAAAAAGGAAAACGGCACCCACCCTTTTAGATGCCAAGAAATCCTTTATTTCATCTTGCTTTGTGTTAGTGTAGACAAATCAGGTGGGGAGAGGGAGTGGGGGTCGGCGGACGGCGGCAAGCCGTTTCATAGCACTTGCCGCTTCAACGGGTCCAGTGACTGGACCCGTTCTGAAGCGGCAAGTGCTGCAAAACGGCTCGCCGTCGTCCGCCGACCCCCGCTCCCTCTCCCCACCTGATTTGTCTACAATAACACAAAGCGAGATTAAATAAAGGACTTCTTAGCATCTAAAAGGGTGAGTGCCGCTTTTCTTTTTCTACTTGTGGATGAATCTTCATTTTCTCATTGAAGCGTGCAACACCTGCCAGCTGGAGGACACCAAGGTAGCTGTATACCTCCATAGATATACCTGTTGGTGCCCGGTGCCTAACCTTCTTACATTGAAAATTCAGTGATATATATACAGTTGTGGCCAAAAGTATTGACACCCCTGCAATTCTGTCAGATAATAGTTTCTACCTGAAAATGATTGCAATCACAAATTCTTTGGTATTATTATCTTCATTTAATTTGTCTTAAATGAAAAAACAGAGAATGAAGCAAAAAGGAAAACATTGATCATTTCACACAAAACTCCAAAAATGGGCCAGACAAAAGTATTGGCACCCTCAGCCTAATACTTGGTTGCACAACCTTTAGCCAAAATAACTGCGATCAACCGCTTCCGGTAACCATCAATGAGTTTCTTACAATGCTCTGCTGGAATTTTAGACCATTCTTCTTTGGCAAACTGCTCCAGGTCCCTGATATTTGAAGGATGCCTTCTCCAAACTGCCATTTTTAGATCTCTCCACAGGTGTTCTATAGGATTCAGGTCTGGACTCATTGCTGGCCACCATAGAAGTCTCCAGTGCTTTCTCTCAAACCATTTTCTAGTGCTTTTTGAAGTGTGTTTTGGGTCATTGACCTGCTGGAAGACCCATGACCTCTGAGGGAGACCCAGCTTTCTCACACTGGGCCCTACATTATGCTGCAAAATTTGTTGGTAGTCTTCAGACTTCTTAATGCTATGCACACGGTCAAGCAGTCCAGTGCCAGAGGCAGCAAAGCAACCCCAAAACATCAGGGAACCTCCGCCATGTTTGACTGTAGGGACTGTGTTCTTTTCTTTGAATGCCTCTTTTTTCTCCTGTAAACTCTATGTTGATGCCTTTGCCCAAAAAAGCTCTACTTTTGTCTCATCTGACCAGAGAACATTCTTCCAAAACGTTTTAGGCTTTCTCAGGCAAGTTTTGGCAAACTCCAGCCTGGCTTTTTTATGTCTCGGGGTAAGAAGTGGGGTCTTCCTGGGTCTCCTACCATACAGTCCCTTTTCATTCAGACGCCGACAGATAGTACGGGTTGACACTGTTGTAACCTCGGACTGCAGGGCAGCTTGAACTTGTTTGGATGTTAGTCGAGGTTCTTTATCCACCATCCGCACAATCTTGCGTTGAAATCTCTCGTCAATTTTTCTTTTCCGTCCACATCTAGGGAGGTTAGCCACAGAGCCATGGGCTTTAAACTTCTTCATGACACTGCGCAAGGTAGACACAGGAACATTCAGGTCTTTGGAGATGGACTTGTAGCCTTGAGATTGCTCATGCTTCCTCACAATTTGGTTTCTCAAGTCCTCAGACAGTTCTTTGGTCTTCTTTCTTTTCTCCATGTTCAATGTGGTACACACAGGACAGAGGTTGTCAACTTTAATCCATGTCAACTGGCTGCAAGTGTGATTTAGTTATTGCCAACACCTGTTAGGTGCCACAGGTAAGTTACAGGTGCTGTTAATTACACAAATTAGAGAAGCATCTCATGATTTTTCTAACAGTGCCAATACTTTTGTCCACCCCCTTTTTTATGTTTGGTGTGGAATTATATCCAATTTGGCTTTAGGACAATTCTTTTTGTGTTTTTTCATTGAAGTCAAATTAAATGAAGATGATAATACCAAAGAATTTGTGATCGCAATCATTTTCAGGAAGAAACTGAGTATTATCTGACAGAATTGCAGGGGTGTCAATACTTTTGACCACAACTGTATATATATAGTATATAGTGATCAGTATAGAGGCTATTTGTCATTCCTGTGTGATCAGATTGTCAGCTTCTGTGATCAGGGCTCTCCTCCTCCTCCTCATTATACACCTGTACAGTGTATATATATAGTATATAGTGATCATTATAGAGACTCTTTGTCATTCCTGTGTGATCAGATTGTCAGCTCCTGTGATCAGGGCTCTCCTCCTCCTTAGTAGCACAATGCATTTTTCTACAGGACCTTCTTCTGGACAAAACCGATTTCTCCTTCCAGCTCTTTATTTTATTTGCTTTTTGGGGGGTTTTGTAATTCTTGGTCTGTTGTCTCCCTCTTGTGGATTGTTCTCAGCACAGTTCTTTTTCATGATATCTTTTTGGTTTTGCACCCAATTGTCGTCAGTCACGATTGTAATTGAAGTAAGTTATAGACCCTAGAATTATATAAATCCTTTTTGGGGATGTTGGTGTTGTAACGGCTAGAGAAGCGTTGAAAAGCATTTCAGTGGTTTGGTAGGAGGGATGTTGGGGTTGAGACTGCATTTTTTATGATCAGTGTATATCCGCTTTAAAACAGATAGCCACGGATCAGTTTTGGCCTCCCATGTATCCCTATGAGTACAGATTGGTTCTATATGACCATCCCTGTGTGTCAGTTTTGTCCCTGATCCGTTTGTGTCAGTTTTTCTTCATGTACCCAGAGACTGTTGAGATTTTGGGTTACCTTGAAAAAAGCGGACACAGACTGACAGACAGATCTGTAGCTGTCTGTGTCAAATAACATGGGGATCTATGGAGATGGATCCGTGAAAAAAAACAGATCTATTTTGCTGTACTGAGCATGCTCAGAAGCAAGGTACAGCTCCTCCCAAACCTACCTTTGGTACTGATGATGGATCAGTGAAAACACTGATCCATGGACATCAGTGGGTATCCGTTTGAACAAATCAGTGCCTGTCCGTATGGTCCTTGAAATTCAAGGATCCATACTGATTTGCAAAAAGTGCAGTGTGAAGGGGGCCTAAGGCTCGAATGCATCCCCTGTCCCATCCTGTCCTGTTTTGGAACAATGGGGGTGTCAAAACAGGTTGGTGGAATTCGTAATCAGATTCAAAAAAGTGGGTGACAGATGCTATAAATGACACATCAATGTGGAGCCCCGCTGGGCAGGCCACCACCAGGGGTACTGCACTCCTCCATTTGAGGGGAGAGTTGTGCCCCTGCTCTACAGGTGCTGGTATGGCGCAGTTGAGCTTCACACATACACACAAAACTTAGGACCCCGGGATGGTGGGTTGACAAAATGTGAGGACCCAAGCGAAGCCAGGAGGGAAAAAGGAGCAGGAGGTAGAAGTGGAGTGGAAGAGTAGAGGAGTGGAGTAGAGAGGAGTGAAGGAGTGAGGAGGTGTTTCCTCCCGTGGACTTGAGCACGACCGTGTTCACCACGGGAGGGAACGACCAGGGGCGGACTGGCCCACCGCAGGATCGGGAGAATCCCCGGGGGGCCTCGAGACTTGATGGCCATACCCCCCAAACCCCGCCCCCCTAACCCTCCTGAGTCCTGTATGGAGAGGTGAGAGTCCCCCCGTCCTGTAATATCACTAATCATATCGGCGCACTGCCAATATGATTAGTGATGGTCCCTCTTTGGGCAGGGAGAGCGATCTCCCTGCTTTACCTGCTGCTGCAGTGCCGCTCTGACTCCTCTGTGCAGCGCAATAAGCGCCAGAGTGTGCGCAGGAAGTCATACAGTCTCAGGGCGATGATGACTCACCGTGGCCGGGACTCCGGTTTAGACAGGCGTTTGCTTCTTCCTCCTTGTCACGGGTGGACCGCGCCTGCCGGTAGTGGGGCCCAGTTGAGTGAAGATCAAAAGTGATGAGACGTCTTGAGGGAACAGATTAAGGGGTTAATTGGTCGTGACGCCACCTATGAGTGTTTCGGTAAGTCTTACCGACGCTGCGGGCCTCCGTTGGATGGAATGCAGCAAGATGGAACGCTCCCCAAAGGCTAAGCGATGATCCCGGAGGCTGGAGCTGCTTAAGATGTTGTGCGGCAGCTGCGGTTACCTTAGCATGCAGATGAACAGTTCATAAGAAGGCACGGACACTGTAAGTCTCTGTAACGGGTTGTTTACTGTAACCAGCAAGCAGTACATGGTATACAGCTTGTAGGTAGTGGACCGGGTGGACTCAGCAATGACCAGTGTGTTCTCAGAGATACACGGTGTTCCTCCATTCTAACTAAGTACTGTGCCGTTGTCACCCAGGAATACCAGATCGGGTACAGGGAGGCTGCTTGAATGCCCTATCCAGGGTATACGTTCTGGATGCTTTGGGGAGCCTTGGGTCCCTTGGTGGGTACACCGCTGGTTAGACGACTGGATTTGGCGGTGGTGGGGTGCTCTTGTAAAGTGGTCCCTCCACTCCTCTGGTTCGCATAGCAGAGCTGAACTGCTGCTAGCTTCGGTACCAGCAAACTGGCTGTAGATGGGCACGGGATGATTTTGGACCCACATGTTGATGCCCGTAGTTCGGTTGGTAATGCACCGGGAGTAATGGTGCTCAACTGTGGTGACGGTAGGGAGATGGCCGGTAGAAGGTGGCCAGGGGGCCGCACGAAACTGTGCAACCCCCTCCCCAGGTTGCAGAGCTGGGATTCTGCAGAGGGTCTTCTAGGTTGCTGTTATATTCTCAGACCTCAAACTCAAACTACTCTAAACTTCCACTACACACTACCCTTGCACTCTGCCCACCAGGACCTGATTGGCCCTCTATGCTAGGTGATGCATGCACTGTATGGATCTCTGAGTTAACCGTGGGACTGCTGGGTTAGAGAATATTGCTGCTGCATTTGTGGCTGCAATACCCTCCTGTGACGCACTCGTTGCGGGGCGCCACACTGACGTCGCGCCCTGAGACTGCCTCCTTCCTGAGCGGGTGACGGCGCTTATCGCGCTGCAGAGGATGGACCCAGTATTGCCCCAAGCCAAGCTGCAGCAGCTGAACAGCGCTGCTTGAGTATGTAAGGAGGGGGTAGTGACTGAAGAGATGGACTCCTCAGTCACCAGCCTGAAGCCAAGGGTCCCAGACGGTGCTCCACCATCCCATCTGTGCTGCTGCTGGCTAGGAGTCCTGTAGTGGCTAGCAGTGGGTGCCTGGTGCTGCCGTGCCCCTGGGTGCCTGTTGGTGCGGGCCTCTCGGTGCCTGGTGGTGCTTGGCCCCTGGGTGCCTATTAGTGCCGTGCCCCTGCGTGCCTGGAGCTGCTGTGCCCCTTGCCTAGTGGTGTGTGCCCCTGGGTGCCTGGTGCTGCCAGGCCCCTGGTGGTGCCTGGTGATGTTGGCCCTTAGGTGCCTGGTGCTGCCGGGCACCTGGGTGCCTGGTGCTGCCGAGTGCCTGATGATGCCTGGTGCTGCCGGGCCCCTGGGTGCTTGCTGGTGCCTGGTGCTGCCAGGTCCCTGGGTGCCTGTTGGTGCGGGCCCCTGGGTGCCTGGTGCTACTGGGCCCCTGGGTGCCTGGTGGTGCGGGCCCCTGGGTGCCTGGTGGTGCCTAGTGCTGCTGGGCCCCTGGGTGCCTGGTGATGCTGGCCCTTGGGTGCCTGGTGCTGCTGGGCCCCTGGGTGCCTGGTGGTGCGGGCCCCTGGGTGCTTGGTGGTGCCTGGTGCTTCCGGGACCCTTGGTGCCTTGTGGTGCTGGGCCCCTGTGTGCCTGGTGCTGCTGGGCCCCTGGGTGCTTGGTGCTGCCGGGCCCTGGTTGCATGGTGGTGCCTGGTGCTTCCGGGTCTCTGGCTGCCTGTTGGTGTTGGGCCCGTGGGTGCCTGGTGGTGCGGGCCCCTGGGTGCTTGGTGGTGCGGGCCCCTGGGTGCCTAGTGCTGCCAGGCCCCAGGGTACCTTCTGGTGCCTTGTGCTGCTGGGCCCCTAGTTGACTGGTGGTGTGGGCCTGGGTGCCTGGTGGTGCGGGGTGCCTGCTGGTGCTTGGTGCTTCCAGGCCCCTGGGTGCCTGGTGGTGCAGGACCCTGGCTGCCTGGTGGTGTGGGCCCCTGGGTGCCTGGTGCTGCCTGGCCCCTGGGTGCCTGGTGGTGCAGGTGTGGAGCCCCCACAGGGGGGTACTCGGTGCCGGACCGGTCGGTGCCGGGGAAGTCACAGGTGGCTTGGTCCGGACCGTGTCCCTGGGCCCGCACAATAAGATGGGAAATATTTACAGGGGATTTGTCACGGGTGACGCCACCCACTTGGTGCGGCCAGTGATGGGGCCGCCGCTGCTGCAGAACCTTCGGGGGTGATGGAGTGGCAGCGGAGATGGTATAGTTCCAGTGGGAAGAACTGTATCCCCCGGGGCAGTAAGGGTTAAGGTCTATTGTGTGTAGTTGTAGCACACTTACTTTGCAGGCTGCAGGGATCTCTCCTCCTGGCTGGTGCTGACAGGCTGGATCTGTATGAGGGAAAATGGGATGTAAATAGATGCAGACAAGAGAGGCAATTCAGGGTTTTCCAAAGCTTTACTCTTAGTTGTTCTCTCTCAGCAGGTTACAAGTCATTTGCAGTTCTTACAGCACAGTTACAGTTCTCAGCACACGGGTGCTTTCTCCCTCTCTGGGTTCCCTTCTCTTCTGCAGCCAGGCCTCTCTCTCCCTGTGACCCCTCACACAGTCTTTAGTGTCCCTTTCCGGGCTGTTGCATTCTCTTTCTCTATGTTGTGCGACACTGGACAGTATGGCGGTGACTCGGGCTTCTGTGAGTCCTAGTGCGTCACTGAGCTGCCTGTCCTTTGGGTTAGGGATCTCAATCTGAAACTCAGACCCCTCGTCGTGTTGTCTGGGGATGCCGGGTGAACTACGGTCCCCTCTAGAGCCGACACTCTACTTAGCCCAGCCTCCAGTAGTCCTCAGCACGAGTCTCTACCAGGCTCCTTCTCTCTGTTCCTTCTAGTATCATAGGAGGGCTTCTCCACCTGCAGTCAGTGGCTTCAGCTGCTGTCTAGGGCACGGGTTCCACCATCCCTCTCTGTTCTGTCACACTCCTGGTGGCATCAGCATCGGACGGGCTTTCTCTCCCCTCTGGCTAGCACTGGCTCAGTACGGATTCTGCGCTCCTAGCCTTGCACTCACAGAAGTGTGATCGTCCTTCAGTCTTTACGTCTCAGCTCACTGTGGCCTACTACCTTCCTTCACTCCTCCCCCTCACTATATACTGTCAGTCACCTGACCTCTGGTGTGCCCAACCCACTCCTCTGAATCCACCACCCTTCAATCTCATAGAGTTCTAATCTCAGGGCTGGATGTAGCCTTCTCTGACACGTGGGTTGTGTGGGCTGTGAGGGTGTCCTTCCTGCCTGGCTGCAGTTCCCTTTGTGGCCTCCTGGACGCAGGGGCGCCAGACAGGCCCCTGAGTGCCTGGTGCTGCATGGCCCCTGGGTGCCTGTTGGTGCGGGCCCGTGGGTGCCTGTTGGTGCCAGGCCCCTGTGTAGCTGGTGGTGCCTGGTGCTGCCGGGCCCCTGGGTGCCTGGTGCTGCCGGGTGCCTGCTGGTGCTTGGTGCTGTCAGGCCCCTGGGTGCCTAGTGGTGCGGGCCCCTGGGTGCCTGGTGCTGCATGGTCCCTGGATTCCAGGTGGTGCTTGGTGCATCTGGGCCCCTGGTTGCTTGGTGGTGCCTGGTGATGCCGGGCCCCTGGGTGCCTGGTGGTATAGGCACCTGTGTGTCTGGTGCTGCCTGGTGCTGCCAGGCCCCTGTGTGCCTTGTGGTGCCTGGTGGTGCGGGCCCCTGGATGCCTGGTGTTGCTGGGCCCCTCGGTGCCTGGTGCTGCTGGGCCCCTGGGTGCCTGGTGCTGCCGGGCCAGAGAGTACTTGGTGGTGCCTGGTGCTGCCGTGCCCCTGGGTGCCTGTTGGTGCGGGCCCCTAGGTGCCTGGTGCGGCCGGGCCCCTGGGTGCCTGGTGCTGCCGGGCCCCTGGGTTCCTGGTGGTGCAGGCCCCAGGGTGCTTGGTGCTGCTGGGCCCCTGGGTGCCTGTTGGTGCGGGCCCCTGGATGCCTCGTGGTGCCTGGTACTGCTGGGCCCCTGGGTGCCTGTTGGTGCCGGGCCCGTGGGTGCCTGTTTGTGCCGGGCCCCTGGGAGCCTGGTAGTGTGAGCCCCTGTTTGCTTGGTGGTGCAGGCCCCTGGGTGCTTGGTGGTGCTTGGTGCTTCCAGGCCCCTTGGTGCCTGTTGGTGCAGGCCCCTGGGTGCCTGGTGCTGCCGGGCCCCTGGGTGCCTGGTGCTTCCTGGCCCCTGGGTGCCTGTCGGTGCAGGCCCCTGGGTGCCTGGTCCTGCCGGGCCCCTGGGTGCCTGGTGCTGCCGGGTGCCTGGTGGTGCCTGGTGCTGCCAGGCCCCTGGGTGCTTGGTGGTGCCTGGTGCTGCCAGGCCCCTGGGTGCCTGTTGGTGTGGGCCCCTAGGTAACTGACAAAACCAGGAGTGGAGCAATCTGAGGTAATTTTTATGCATTTCTCACCCACTCCTTGTTTTGTCTTACAAATACTGAGGTGATAATCTCACCAAATGCTCAACTTGCTTTCTCTGGCGAATCTCTGGAAGGACACATGCCCACATTGAGTATATGGTGAGTTTTTTACCTCAATATTTGTAGACAAAACCAGGAGTGGGTGATAAATGCAGAGGTGGTGACGTGCTTGTGTTATAATTTTCCTCTGATTGTTCCACTCCTGGTTTTGGCTCCAAATACTGAGATAAAAAGCTCACCATATACTCAATGTGTGCATGTGGCCTTACAAAGATTCGCCAGAGAAAGCAAGTTGAGCATTTGGTGAGATTTTCACCTCAGTATTTATAAGACAAAACCAGGATTGGGTGAGAAATGCACAAAAATTACCTGTGATTGCTCCACTCCTGGTTTTGTCTTACAAATACCGAGGTAAAAAACTCACCAAATGCTCAAAGTGCCACATTCTTCTGACGGTGTGGACTCTACCAATAATTAAGTGATAACCGCCTGTGTTTCACAGTCCACTCTCCACTATAATGGTATAACGGATAACAGGTATTTGCATATAGCTGAAGAATGGGTGGGCCCCTGGAGTCAATTTCCCTGGTGGGCCCCAGACACCCCAGTCCGGCGCTGGGAATGACCAACGGGTGTGGAGGAAAGACAGAGCCCTCGGGGTACGGAACGAGACGTAGATCCACATACGCCCATATCTGGCGAGGGAACAGAGGGGCTGGTGGACGACACAGGGAACCAGCCCTGAACACAGCGCTGATGCTGTATTCCCGGACCGTTGAAACTGGAGGCCACGAGTTCCTAATGGGAGCTGCGGCCAAACACCTGGCACAACTTGGAGAAGGCAGCTTACAGCACTGAGGGACCACCAGAGAAAAGAACACCCAGAAAAGAGAAAGAGACAACCAGAGAGAGAGATAGGAACACCAAAAGAGGCTTGACTGGACTGTCCCAGTTCTGGAGACAATGCTGTACTGGAGCTTGGCAAAGGGAAGCACCCGGCACTCATGCTGAAACAACTAAGGAAAAGTAACGGAACTCTAGCAGTGGTGTGTGAGACTTTTCTTAGCGGTGACCACTGGCCGTAGTGGCCGCTACAACACTGGGGTGCTGATGACCTAACAAACATCTGTCAAGGTACGAACTGACTTCTCCTTCACGCTGCCCTGGGGATGGTAAGTTTTCTGATGCTGCTTTTTTCTAGTAGTTTTTGTACAATTTTGTTAGGACTGGTGAGCATGGGATCCCTTGATCGTGGGTCATCAGCTTAAATGTCTTGGGCCAACACATGAACCAAAATCCCATCTATAAAGGTTTTTTATTTATCATATAAAAAACTTTTGCACTTTTTTATCCATCCAGGGTGCAGTTGGGCCCATATGGGCGCCATTCATCTAGTGGTGCAGAAGCATCGTACTGTGCGGCCCAATGCTCAGGCAGCGGAGCGGTTGGGCAGCTTTCAGACACTCTGCATCATATGTACCAGTGTGAATGGTGCTATATGCAAGCCCAGTGTATGCATGGCAGGTCGCCTCCCACATCTTGCTGGTAGAGGTGATTTTATCAGCCAGCATCTGAGCTTGCTCTACAATTGGGCTCTGACTGCGTCCTGTAAGTGCATTTGGTTTCTGTTTTTGGCATGGATGGTAAGTTTTCTGATGCTGCTTTTTTCTAGTAGTTTTTGTACAATTTTGTTAGGACTGGTGAGCATGGGATCCCTTGATCGTGGGTCATCAGCTTAAATGTCTTGGGCCAACACATGAACCAAAATCCCATCTATAAAGGTTTTTTATTTATCATATAAAAAAACTTTTGCACTTTTTTATCCATCCAGGGTGCAGTTGGGCCCATATGGGCGCCATTCATCTAGTGGTGCAGAAGCATCGTACTGTGCGGCCCAATGCTCAGGCAGCGGAGCGGTTGGGCAGCTTTCAGACACTCTGCATCATATGTACCAGTGTGAATGGTGCTATATGCAAGCCCAGTGTATGCATGGCAGGTCGCCTCCCACATCTTGCTGGTAGAGGTGATTTTATCAGCCAGCAGCTGAGCTTGCTCTACAATTGGGCTCTGACTGCGTCCTGTAAGTGCATTTGGTTTCTGTTTTTGGCATGGATGGTAAGTTTTCTGATGCTGCTTTTTTCTAGTAGTTTTTGTACAATTTTGTTAGGACTGGTGAGCATGGGATCCCTTGATCGTGGGTCATCAGCTTAAATGTCTTGGGCCAACACATGAACCAAAATCCCATCTATAAAGGTTTTTTATTTATCATATAAAAAACTTTTGCACTTTTTTATCCATCCAGGGTGCAGTTGGGCCCATATGGGCGCCATTCATCTAGTGGTGCAGAAGCATCGTACTGTGCGGCCCAATGCTCAGGCAGCGGAGCGGTTGGGCAGCTTTCAGACACTCTGCATCATATGTACCAGTGTGAATGGTGCTATATGCAAGCCCAGTGTATGCATGGCAGGTCGCCTCCCACATCTTGCTGGTAGAGGTGATTTTATCAGCCAGCAGCTGAGCTTGCTCTACAATTGGGCTCTGACTGCGTCCTGTAAGTGCATTTGGTTTCTGTTTTTGGCATGGATGGTAAGTTTTCTGATGCTGCTTTTTTCTAGTAGTTTTTGTACAATTTTGTTAGGACTGGTGAGCATGGGATCCCTTGATCGTGGGTCATCAGCTTAAATGTCTTGGGCCAACACATGAACCAAAATCCCATCTATAAAGGTTTTTTATTTATCATATAAAAAACTTTTGCACTTTTTTATCCATCCAGGGTGCAGTTGGGCCCATATGGGCGCCATTCATCTAGTGGTGCAGAAGCATCGTACTGTGCGGCCCAATGCTCAGGCAGCGGAGCGGTTGGGCAGCTTTCAGACACTCTGCATCATATGTACCAGTGTGAATGGTGCTATATGCAAGCCCAATGTATGCATGGCAGGTCGCCTCCCACATCTTGCTGGTAGAGGTGATTTTATCAGCCAGCAGCTGAGCTTGCTCTACAATTGGGCTCTGACTGCGTCCTGTAAGTGCATTTGGTTTCTGTTTTTGGCATGGATGGTAAGTTTTCTGATGCTGCTTTTTTCTAGTAGTTTTTCTCCTTCACGCTGCCCTGGGGACCGCGCTCCACCTGTGGGGAGCAAAACCATCCAAGCTGCCAGTCATCGTCCCCAGAGGTACTGAAGCAGTGGCAGCAACTCATGGCCGCGCACCGCAGGTGACGTTATGAATATCCCTTTTTCCTGTCATCCCCATCAATTCCTTTTTTAAATGACACAGCCAGGGTCACGGAACCAGGTCTTGGACCCTGTCCATCCCTGTGAAAAAAACCTAGAAAAACAACAGCTGCCCGGTTCCCGAGTGGGCAATGTCACTGTGGCATCCCAGGGTCAATGTGCCACAGTGTCATCACTACCCCCGGGTAGTGGTGTCACCAGAGAGCAACAAAGGGTATTCTCATAAGGCAACACACACAACACCAACACCTCCAAACAGAAGGGGGAGACCAAGCCCGGGTTCAGGGTGAGCTTCCCTATATATTCTGGTCTGGAGAGGAGGAAGTGCAGTTCAGCTCCTGTGAGGGCTGTGAAGAGTTCAGTTCCTGGCAGGACTGTGAAGAAGACCTGAGTGTAAAGGAGCTGTGCTAAGCTCATCCCAAGGTCCACTGACTAACACCAGGCCTTAGGCTAGGGTCTGAGGAAAGAAGAGGAAGAAACACACCTGGAGGTTGAGCAGCACCTTGCTCTCCCCAAAGAGCAAGCGCATAGAATGGACACTGGAGTCTGAGACTGTGCAAGGTCACACATCTCAGCAGTCAATACCGGAAGGTGGGGTTCCAGATTCCCAGCCACACTTTACCACAAACACAGCAACGCATAGACTCCAGCAACACTGACACCCAGGTGCAGGGTAGAGAAAGTGAAGGATTCGAGTTGCCTGTTATACTGGTACCCCGCAGGAAGAGACAGGGCCGGCAGCCTAGCTTAAGCAACTGCAGGAGCCAAATTACAAGCGCAGCAAGGGAGCTAAAAGACCTGGCCGGGTGAGAATAACCCCAAGTTGTTCTCCAGACTCCGTGGACAGCGCCTGTTGCCTATAATCCACAGCAGAGACTTCCACCTGCAGAGCCGCTGACTACCAGGACAACAAGCACTGCTGAAGAAGCTGCAGCGACAAAGTAAGTGAACTGCACCAAACACAATCCCTCACTAGGCTCATCCATTACTACTATACCTGCCCTGGGGACCCTCAGCCGTACCCGAGGAGGACTTACCATCCATGCTGCCCTAAGTCACTGTCCCCAGCAGGAATATGGCAGCGGTGGTTCTACAAACCACATACCCCGGGTGGTGTCACAACAAATCTCCCTGTAAATACTCTCTTTACTTGCCGCATCGGGGATGACGGGAACGGGCCTGGCACCCTGACATCCCCCGTGAGACAGTATAGACCCGGTCTCGAGTACCCCGGTCCCTAGTGTGTGACATCACCCCCCCAGGGCTGTGGGATACTTGGAACCAGGCTACAGTACTGCTGGAGAGTCACAGTGGTCGAGACCTGGCTCCGTGAACCTGGCGGTGTCAATAAAAGTTCGGGGATTATGGTTTTGGGGATTGAAGTCGTGACGCCACCCGTGATGTTCGGCTATTGATGGCCGACGCTGCTGTGTGGGACCTCTGGGGATGATGGAATCACAGCTAAGGTGACATCGCTCTCTACGAGTGGAGCAGATCCCCAGGGCAACCGGTATAGTCTATGGTGATGGTAGGCCGTTGGGGTGCAGGACATAGGGTGCGGAATAACCGAGAGACACACAGTACGTAGTTTCCTTTATCTGTACTGGTAGTTGCATGTTCAGACCAAGACACTGTCCACAGGAGATGTTGGGAATTTGGGTGGCATGGAAGCAAGTTGGGGATCTCCTCATCTGGTGAGTTCTGATGCCTCCCTGCTGTGCTTCACTTTGCTGGTCCTGGCTGCCTGTAGCTAAGCTGCGACCCTCTCTTCCTGCTATTAGTCTCTCACCTGTATGACAGGCAGCTTGAGCCCTTCCTGGGCACCACTCCACTAGCAACCGTCCGTGAGCTCGCCGATGCTGCTGTGCCTCCATGTGCTTTGCTGTGTCTGGGAGACGTAGAGTCTCCCATCCTCTGGTTTTGGCTGCTTGGTCTGTAGTACCATCACAACCTCGGACTCTGGTGTCCGTTTCTGGCACTCTACTCTGGGATGAGCCGGGTAACTGGCTCCACTTCCCAGGCCTGCCTCTCTTCCTCAGACCCTCTCCAATGGGTTTCTCATGCTTGCTGTTCCTTCATTCTCTACTCTGTCTGGTCTGTCTGGGACGAGCTTAGCACTGCTCCAGTCCACAGGTCGTCTTCACAGCTCTCCTAGGAACTGAACTGAACTGACTAACCCTGCCCCAGGCCGGAATTTTTAGGGGAGCTCCCCTGAACTTGGGTTTGCTGCATGTCAATTATTGGTGTATTTTGTACCCATTCACTTCGATATAATCGTTGAAAAAATGCTGCATATACGCATAGGGTGCGTTTTTGTTGCGGATTTGCAGCATTTTGATGTTTTTTTGACCAAAAAACACTTGTTGAATGAAGATTTATGACCACCAGAAAAGTTTTTAAAATTATTTAGATCTTCTCTCTTCTTTCTCTCTCTCCCCCTCTCTCTCTCATGCACATGTGGCACCTTTGCGTCTTGGTCGCCACAGTGGTACTGCACCTACTCCACAGGTGTGGTGCCATTACTCTCAGATAAGACAGGGACATGAAACAGAGACACAACATCTTACACTCAACACTAATCCCAACTCCAGGCCAGAGAATGATGGGTGGTAGAAACACATCTTGAGCAGACCCCATCTGCTGGCTGGAGGAAGGAGTAGCCTTGGGGGGTGGGAACACAGTGATGTTAGAGCAGTGAAGAGGAAGCAGCAGCAAAATGGAGTTCTAGAGGACACTAGAGCTGAGGCCTAATGGATCCAGTGGGTAGGTCAGCCGAGGAAACCCCGGTTCAGAGAAACCTCGAATCTACAGCCGACTTCCAGGTCATGGTAGAGGAACTAGATGCATGAGGTGACCGGCCCTAATCTGATGTGAAGCTTTATGTTCAAGCCAGGAAACTGGAGGCTACTGGACTGCAAGTGCAGTGGTCAAAACCGTGTGCACTCACAGTGGCTCACCAGGCACAGTGGCTACAGAGGGTCAAGGGGACATGCTGGCATTCACTCAGCAAGGCCCGCAGTTGCCTGCCTAGGGACTTGTAGCACAAGGGCACAGAGGAAGAACAGAAGGAGAACGTGTCAGAAAGGGCAGCAGAGACAGGCTTATGAAAGGTGTGTCAACGGAGTGTTCCTTGACTGTCTGAGCCTGAGGGCTAGCTAAGCTGCAATCTGGAAGAGCACAGTACCCTGGCTGGGTTTGTACTGAAAAAATCAACAGCAAAGAGACTGGTAATAACTGCAACCCCTGTGTCTGTCCACTCCTTCTGCACCTCCCTGCACCTACGACTACCACCATCATCTACATTACATCAATACCGAGCCCTGGGGACCCGCTCCGTCTGTGAGGAGTCATACACCTTGCTGTAACAACGTTTATTCCCCAGGGTCACTACAAGCAGTGCTGGCCATCTCTGATCAGAATCCACGGATGGCGTCACAAAAGTCTTTATTTCCCCTGTAAATAACCCCTTTTCATGCTCAGTAAGGACCCCGACCACCGGTACTGCCACTGTGACATCCCCATGACTATCCCTGGTTGGTCAATTACCCCTGGTCCTTACGATCGTTGCACACAAATCATTCTCTCTCGCACCCTCTCCCCCTTTCTTTTCTTTCTCTCTTTCTATCGCCCTTTTCACCTCTCTCTCTTCTTTCTCTCTCTCTTTCTTTCCCCCCCCATCCCTCTCTCCCTCCCTGTCTCTCGCTCTCTCAATTCAATTCAATGCAATTCAAATGAGCTTTTTTGTCAGGACTAAGTACATGTTACCATTGCCAAAGCAGACGGTAAAAACACAGGGGTAGGGTGGGATATAGAGGTCCAGTATATATCAGGCTCCTCTTAGTCATGGTATGGGTACATGTCCAGGGTGGAGTATAGAAGTCCATACCATACTAGTCTCTTCTTAGTCTGTGGCAGGCACTGACATATTGCGCTGCTATGGCCACTGCACATTCCTCTTCCCCCCAGTAGTATTGCCAGTTTCTCTTCCTCGTCCATGGAGGTGAAGTCTGGGAGGAGATCAGACAGTCTCCTGAAGTGAGTGTCCCTCACTGCGGAGTATTTGGGGCACCTCAGCAGGAAGTGAACCTCATCCTCCACAACCTCCTGGGGGCACTGTGAACACTGTCTCTGTCTGCTTTCTCTCTCTCTATGCGCCGTCTCTCTCTCTTTCTCTGTGCGCTGTCTCTCTCTGTCTCTGTGTGCTGTCTTTTTGTGTTTTGTCTCTCTCTCTATGCATTGGATCTCTGTCTCTGTGTGCTTGCTCTGTCTCTCTGTGCACTGGCTCTCTCTCTGTGCAATGTACGTCTCTACCTCTCCCTCCTCTTTCTCCCTCTACCTCTCTCTCCCCCTCTCTCTTTTTCTCTTTCCCTCTCCCTCACTTCCTCCCTCTCTTTGTCCTTTACTCCCTCTCTCTCCCTCGCTCTCTCTTTCTCTCCTTCTCCATCTCTCTTTCTCCCTCTTTCTCCCTCTTCCTCTCCATCTGTCCCCCTCCCCCTCTCTCCATCTCTCCCCATCTCTTTCTCTCTCTCTCTCTCTCTCCCTCTCTGCATCTCTCTTTTCTCACTCTTCAATTCAAATTCAAATTTAAATGAGCTATACTGGCAGTACTTAGTACATGTTAGCATTGCCAAAGCAATTGGTAAAGATAGGGTGAAGGTGATAGGGACACTCCTCTTAGTGGATAGTGACACATCTAGGATTGTTTATAGAGGTCCAGGATATATCTGGTTCCTCTTATTTGGGGAATAGGGACATGTCCACGGTGGGGTACAGAAGTCCATGACATTTCAGGCTCCTCTTAGTCTGTGGCAGGCACTCACATATTGCACTGCTATGGCTGTGGCACCCTGACCTAACAGGCAGCCACAGGACAACCTAGTGCATGGAGAGATTTCCACAACAGGTGACCTACACACTCAGCACCTTCCACCCCAGGCCTGTAGGGTGAGCTTGCTGCCACTTGTTGCCTTTAAGCAAGATCCCCTATTAATACCGTTGCTGGGGGAGGAGTTAGGTAGTGCAGTTCAAAAGAGGACTGTGAAGAATTAGTCCGTGCAGTATAGAGTAGTACTGTAAAGACAACCTGGTGCCGGAGCCACCCTAGGCCCGAACCAGTGGACAGTCTAGCCAGAGTGAGGTACCCGAGAGTGAGGGTCGGAAGCAAGACTAGAGAGAAAGAAGTAGAATTAGGGGCAGAAGAGCCATACCGGCTCACGTCATGGTAGCAACCCGGATACCGGAGTCCGATCTGACCAAGGAGACTTCGCTTTTCCCGGTCATCTGTAACCACAAACCAAACAAAGAGCCAAGACCCGCAGAAAATCCCCAGAGGTAGCGGCAATCCGGAGAAGGTTCTTACACGAGCTCAGAGTTACAGAGGAAAAGAAAAGCGTAGGTATGGAAAATTACTACTCCGGGGGCGTGGCCTGACTGGCAATGGCGGAGGCCGCATAACTTTGAGCTCCTGACCTCCCGGGCACAGAAACGGCCATCACCAGCTTCCAGAGCCTGCAACAGCGATCTCTTCTGCACCACAAAAGACCGGATCCCTCACTGCACCGATGGGTAAGACGAAACCGGTGGCAGGACTAGCACCAAGGCGGGTATCCGACTTCTTCACAGCTCCCCAGCCTTTCGCGCTCCAGGAGCCCAACATGGCGCCCCCTCCCCCAGAGCAGCGCGAGCGGCCAAACGCGGTCCACTATCTCAGGAGGCGGCTGGCGGGAATCAGGCACCCGAGATTCCCCTAACACATGCCAGCATGAGGGAACTGCTGGAGGAGTTCCGGGCTTCTCTCCACGCCGACATGATGAAAATGGTGGCGGAGGTGCGGGGTGAAATAGCAGAGCTGGGCACACGCACAGATTCATTAGAAAGAAAGCTCACAGAGCTCATTTCCTCTCATAATGCCCTGCTGGACACAAATGAACAGCTAGAAGAGCAGATTGCAAGGGTCCAAAGCAAAAATCTGGACCTTGAGGACAGATCACGCCGCAACAATGTAAGGCTGAGGGGGGTGGATGAAAATGTGCAAAATAGAGAGCTACGGAGCTTTCTGCAGGAGTTCCTAACTGCAGCTCTACCAGACACAGACCCCAGAGAATTCAAAATTGACAGAATACATAGGATACCAAAACCATCAAACCTGGATCCCTCCCTGCCCAGAGACTTTCTTAGGTCCCTCAGATCTCGTCCTGACCTACCAGATAAATTTGCACATATTGAAGTTTATCAGGACATTTCACCTGGAACCTTACTACAACGCAAAGCATTTCAGCACTGCACCAAAGTCCTGAGGGATAATGATATCCCTTACAGATGGGGATTCCCCACAAAACTTATCATCAAAAAAGAGGACAAGTCCTATGTCTGCTTGCTTCCTGTTCATGCAGAAAGACTATTGAAACAATGGGGACTGATGAACTCCCCCCTGTGGAGGGTCCTGATAAACCTGGCCCACAAACCGGCTTGGATGGAAAGAAAAAAAGAGGAAAAAGACCCAGAATTGATCCTGAATGGTTCACAGTATGATGCCACTGCAGGTCCATACAGCTTGATAGCCCGGAGGAGATCAGGAACTCTTGTACTTTTATGTTCCTGAAACTATCTTTGTACCTTTATTTTTATTTTTCTGAACAATCCTGTTTAGATCTCTAAATTCCTTTTCTTGATCTCACTCACTTCTTCTTACACTTGTTCTAAATCTTAACACATCTCTCTCTCTCTCCCCCTACCATGCGTGCCTTCTCCAGGCATATCCTTACCCCCACTGCACCTTATCACTCCCCCCCTTTTCTTTTTTTTTTTATCTCTTTCTCTCTTTTTCTCTCTGAACACCCACACTCTAAGAACTCCCCCCCCCCCCGCTCTTTCACTTTTTCACTTTCTCTTCGCTCTAAATCCCTACTGTACTGATTTGCTTATCTCTATATCCCTGTAAATACTGGGATAATATTGCCCCTTGAGTGCATTTCAGTTGGCACTCTTTGTTTTTATTTTTCTGTGATCCTACTCACAGGTTCATGGACAAGATGTTCACAAGGTTTACTTATCTGAACATAGTGATTATTGTTGCTCCAGTTAATGGAATTTGCTCCTTTAATCCTCCTGTGTTTCCCTCCCTCCTCTCCCACCCCCCCCCCTCCCCCTACAGGTCGGCTGGTCTCCCAACAGTAATGACTGTATTTCACAATTGAATGTGTTTGATCCACCATGAGTATCACATGCGGTTCAGTAAATGTTAACGGACTTAACAGTCCAGAGAAACGCTCCTTGTCTTGGAGACAAATCGTAAAGCTCAGGTATGATGTTTTGTTTCTACAGGAGACACATCTGTTGGCAGCAGATACACATAGAATGAAGTCGCCTCATTACCCTCATAGTTTCTTTGCAACAGCAGACATCAAAAAAGCGGGGGTGGCTATACTAATTCATAAGAGATTAACGTTTGAATACATATCCTCTACGATAGACCCAGCGGGACGCTATATCCTCATCAACTGCAAATTAAATAATGTCACCTACTCACTTATGTCCATGTACTCCCCTAATACAGGCCAGGTTAAATTTCTGTCTCAAACTCTGGAAACCCTACTCCCCCAATCATTGGGAAGGAAAATTATAGCCGGAGATTTAAATGCTCCAGCAGACAAAAAAATGGACTGCTCTGGACTTGGAGCGTATAGGGCAGAGTTGGGACCGACTTTTACGCAATTTGGGCTTCATGATGTTTGGAGATGTTTTCATCCAGAGCAGAGAGATTACTCTTATATGTCACCTAGATTCGGCTCCTGGTCAAGAATTGATTACATCCTGACTGATGACACCTTGCTCCCGCTCTGCCTCTCAGCTGACGTGGGTTCCATTTCGTGGACAGACCACGCCCCTATTTCCATAAAATTTGAGGATGCATTGGCTGTCCTCCCACTACACTATGGAAAATTAACGAATATATTCTCTCCTCACCCGTACACATAGAAGAGATATCAGGATTCATTACAGAATACTTCTCCTTAAATGACACAGGAGACGTTTCCCCAGAGACACTTTGGCTAGCGCACAAAGCTGTCCTCAGAGGTAAACTTATAAAGATGTCAGCATGGGCGAAAAAAACAGCACACCATTAAGGTTACCACCCTCACGACCCAAATCCAAAACCTGGAACACAAACAAAAATCCCATCCCTCCCCAACTTTAACGGCTGAGCTATTAGAGACTCGAAGACAGCTCCGCACTACACTCTTGATTAAAGTACAAAAAGACATGACCAGATCTAAAGCCCGGTTCTACTCAATGGGAGCAGGGAAGTTGTTGGCTAGACGAGTCCGCAAGCGTATGGCCACCACCAAAATATCTCATTTGTTGGACTCAAATGGTTCCAAAATAAGACACCCCATAAAAATTGTAGATCAGTTTAGAACATACTACGAAACTTTATATAATTTAAAAAACGACTCATGCACCCCACAGCCAACGAAAACAATAATTAGTAAATTTTTAGATAAGGCCACATTACCATCTTTGAACCCCCAACAAGTTGCCCAATTAAATATTCCCATAACTGAAATGGAAGTTCAAAAAGCCATCCAAACATCCAAACGACACTCTGCCCCAGGCCCTGATGGATATACATATAAGTATTACACTTCCTTTCCCCTATTATTGACTCCATACTTAACTAAGCTATTTCAGTTCTGGCAAGCCACGGGTAAGGTCAGGGAGGAGGGTCTACAAGCTGTGATCACTACCCTTCCCAAACCAGGCAAACCCCCCACATCCCCGGGTAACTTCCGACCGATAGCACTATTAAATTGTGATATTAAACTGTATGCCAAGATCCTTGCCAGTCGTCTCATGGAGGTACTTCCAGACCTCGTGGGTAGGGATCAGGTGGGTTTCATTCCAGGGCGTCAGGCTAGGGATGCCACAAGAAGGCTAATAAATCTGCTAGACATCATGGGGAGGGGGGGTGCCCCCGGTGCACTACTCTCACTCGACGCAGAGAAAGCGTTTGACAGAGTGCACTGGGGGTTCCTCAGTGAAGTCCTAGATAGGTTCCATATTGTTGGAAGATTTAAGGACTCTATAATGTCCCTATACTCATCCTCCTCAGCTTTAGTCCGTGCCTCTGGCTTCATATCTCAAAAATTTGAGATTACAAATGGCACTCGACAGGGCTGCCCCCTCTCTCCACTGATCTTCGCCCTGGTCATGGAGCCCTTGGCATCTATAGTGCGTAATACGGCGGAGGTCTCGGGGGTGTGGGTAGGACCTACAGAACACACAATTAATCTATATGCAGATGATGTGATATTCACATGCACTCATCTTAAACAAACTGTTCCGGCTTTAATGTCCATCTTGGAAGAATTCGCAGCAGCATCATATTACAAGCTCAACCTTTCCAAATCCTCCTTTTTCCCGGTAAATATCCCAGCTAACGAACAAATGACATTACGTCGAACGCTGCCTTTCATTTGGATCTCCCGATCCTTTACATATCTGGGTATCCAAATCTCTCTCACCAAAACTATAGTTAAAATAAATTCTGATTTTCTAATTAAGGAACTACGTTCTTTGATACAATCTTACTCCCCTTCACTGCTGTCGTGGATTGCCAGAATTCAAATTACCAAAATGATACTATTTCCAAAAATATTATATTTTCTCCGTTGCATCCCTATACACTTTCCCAGAAAACCCCTTAACCTTCTCCAATCTATTTTGGGCAAATTTATTTGGATGAACAAACCTCATAGAGTTGGTTCCTCAACATTAACTCTACCTACCACCATGGGAGGATGGGTGCCCCCAACATACAGTATTACTACAGAGCAATTAATCTGGAGATCTCACAATTATGGTGGATCCCCAATGCTGAAGCAAACTCCCTGCCTCTGTGGCTACAAATAGAATCCTGGTATGCCCCACAAAATTCAACTCGTCTTTTGCTGGAGTCACACCTCCTCCGCCATAAGCCCGGAAACCTCCCTCTGAAGTCCATGCAAGCAGTGCTTGAAGTTTGGTCTGGGGTCAGTCACTTACTCCTGAAAGGCTTATATAGATATATAACACTGAGGGCTGTAGAGTGCTGTGTAAACTCTCCAGCTTTCTCCCTGGCAAAATGGCGGAGGGCGGGCGCTAAACAACTGACAGATGTGCTGCACAATGCCAAAATACAATCATTTGTAGCTCTGAAGGAGAAATATGGTCTTTCTAATGTTGACTACTTTTCTTACCTTCAACTAAAAGACTTTCTCAGAACCATAGTTATCCCGAAGGAAGACACACTGGCCAGTCTCCCGCAGGTCATATCTATTTTCAAACAAACAACAGCTGCCAACAGGGGTATCTCCATTTTTTACAGGGCCATGTCAGAAGTACAAGCAGAGTCTAAGCTCCCATTTATGACGAAATGGGAAGCTCTCCTATCATTCACCTCGCCTGTAGAGGAATGGATGAAGGCGTCAACCCATGCTCTTTCTTATACCTCTTGCCTGAACCATCATGAGCAGGCAAAAAAACTTCAATTCGGATGGTACCTGACTCCAGATAAAATAGCTAGCTTTAAAAAAGACCCACGACCAGGGAAGAACTTATGCTGGAAAAACTGTGGAGAGGTCGGAACCACCACACATGTCTGGTGGCATTGCCTGGGCATTCGCTCTTTTTGGTCACAAGTCAACCATTTGATATGCACTACTACCGGACTCAATCTCACGCTGACTCCACAGATGGCCTTACTAGGTTTAGAGATTCAGGACTTACCGCGAGGACTGAGACCAATTATATCAAATATACTTATAGCAGCTCGATACTGCATAACTAGATACTGGGAAAACCCCACCTTCCCGTCTATACAGGAAGTCATATCCCAACTTAATCTGCACTTCAATTACGAACTGGTTTTATCAACAGAAACAGCTAAACGCACGAAAATCATTAATTGGTGGGATACATGGGTGAGCTCGCAGCATAATAACGTTGTATTAAAGAGCTAAACATACTTGTAAAGCGATTAGTGATAAAGCTAGTTTAAGTAATGTTATTAATTACGCTACATCCACCTATTTCGGATCCCTAGCCGACCTGCTAACTGCTTTCCCCTCCCTTCTCCCCTACCTTCCCTAAGTTTATCCACCCTTCCTTGTTTGTCTTAACGAAATCTGTTCTTATTGGTTATACTTTTCTGAATAGTTGTTCACTTAATTATCTATATGACAGCTTTGTTTCCCATTGTGCCCAACTGTTCGGGTACCATTTCATTTGATTTAAATATGTTATATGTTTGAAAATACTCTAATAAAAACATAATGATTCAAAAAAAAGAAAATTACTACTCCCAGTGTGTGTGTCAGTTCTTACAGCCCTGGTCCTGTCCAGCACAGAGATTGTAATTACCTCCCGCCTGCAGTGCCTCATCCCTTTGCCAACTCCTATCCCTATATCACTGCCCCGGGGACCTGCACTGCCTACAGGGAGCTAAACCATCAGGCTGCTCATCCAACATTCCCCGAGGTCTGCCGCAGCGCTGGTACCATCACCAGACTCCGTAGGTGGCGTCACGACATCTACAATCAAATACCTGTAAATAACTCCCCCTTTTTAAAGCGACCCCCAGGGCATGGTCCCGGGCAACGACCGCCTGTGATATTCCTAGTATCCAACGCCTGGGATCTGACTTTCCCAAGCCTAGGGGCTTTCCTGGCATCATGAACAGGATTCCGTGCCCAGTATTCCCGGGTACTGTGTGCAGTGTATTGACTGTGTTTTGTGAACTGTTGAAATCGGGCCGCCATTACTGTGCCACAGAGCGGGAAGAAAGGGGGCGTTACGGCCGAAAGGGCGCAAAGACAGGTCCCGCCCCACGCTCTGCCGAGAACCTCCAAAGCCTAATGACCCAATCCGGAAACTCCCGAGTGCTCAGCTCTCCACCTGCAGAGCCACCGCTTGCTTTGTTTTAAAGAGACTGTCTGCAATTCACTAGGGGGGAGAGAGAATGTCCTAGCAGGGGGATGCAGCAGTTCCCAACCCTAATGTCGCTGGCAATCCAGCACCGGTCGGGACGTCAGCCGGTGGAGCCGTCGCAGCACCCTTGGCTGCGGCACCGATCATGCCCATCTCTCTACTGTACGTCTCGGGAGACAAAAGATTACCTCAGTATGATGGCCTGCCAGACACCTTGGCTTAATTCAAAAGAAAAATATGCAGCGAATTGAATATGTATGCAATGACTGGTAAACAGCGAGCGTCTGTTTTATTGGGACAGTTGACCGGTGCAGCAGAGCTGGAGATAAAAACCTGGTCAGAGGAAGATCAGGAATCGGTTAACATCATTTTTGACAAACTTAAAGCTGTTTTTGAGAACCATACTGAGGCTTACTTGAGGATGAGATTCTACAGAGGCCACAGGACAGTATCAGAGATTATGCTTTACATTTGCAGGAGGCGCTGCGCGCCTTAAAACAAGTAAGCCCGGCCAGTGTACAAGATGAAAATAAAATGCTGGTTGAACAGTTTGCCAGGGGGTTACGGTCACCAGATGACAGTAGACAAGTGCGCTGTTGGGCCCTAGATCACCCTGATGCAGACTTTGCCACCTTGAAAGATTTGACCATCATAGGGCTGCAACACCTAACAACCCAAGATCCTGCACTCGAACAGTGGCAGGGTAATCCCTCTCCTGCACCAGAGACACCTTCTTCTTCCCATGCTGCAGAGACAAATGTGCAGACTGTGACCCCTTGCAGGTTTGACTGCCTGTGCTCTGAGGTGGGCCAGCTGAGCAAAGACATGGTCACAGTCCTGAAGGTCTTAAGCCCCTGTCACACGGGGCGACATCGCCGCCTATTACATAGGTGACATAGGGGCGTGGCCTATCGGCGGCGACATCGCCCCTACGTCACCTCATGTAAAGGGGCGATGTCGGCAGTGCCGGGCGGTTGCCTGGTTTCAGAGCAGTGCTCTGAAACCAGGCGACCATCATGGGGCGATGTGCAGACATCGCCTCATAAAAGCGGCCACCGGCGACCTGTCAGGCGATGGGAGCCATAGGCTCCCATTGTCCTCCATCGCCGCTGGGGTTTCCAGGCACCCCGGCGGCGATGCCGCCTGACAGCTCGCCGGCGCGGGGCTGGAGGTGTCGCCCAGTGTAAATGGGGAACAGGAACGCTGGCGGGGCGCCAAAAACATGCGCGTACCTGCCAGTTGCCGCAGACATCCCCAGCCCCTTCGCCAGATCCGACAGGGCCTTTACAGCTTAAGATGGAGGTACAGCCATCAGAAAAGATCCTGCTAGCTGACAGCCCAGAAGACGTCCTGTGGATGAGAGGAAAGAAGAACATGTCGCTCCGTGGGAGCACCAACGATCGTTACAGCTCTTCAGGAGAACCCATCTGCCGCAGTTGCAACAAGACAGGCCACTTCGCAAGAGCATGTCCTTTAAACGAGCAACCCCTGGGGTCATGGGCCAATCCCCAGGAGTAGACTCATCAGGCACACCAGACTGGTATGACAAGTACATTGGGGGACGATCATACCTGTCCATCATGCTAGATGGCATACTTACACCTGCATTGCTGGACACTGGTTTGCAGGAGACCACCATTCCCCATATCCTTTATAAGAGATTCTGGCCTGATGCTGAACTTGAAACACCAGATCCTAACCTCATTGTACATGCTTCAAATGGGTTACCACTTAACCTGGAAGGGGTTAGACAGGTAACAATAAAAGTGGGGAGGGTGGAATTGTCAGACCAAGGACTCCTAGTGGTTAAACACACCTTAGTGTAAAGAATCCATACATTATTCTTAGTACAAATGTAATTGGTAATTGTCTGGGTGAAGTTTTGTGTTGCAGGACATGAAGGACGCAGGTGTCATAAGAGATAGTTGCAGTCCCTGGGCAGCTCCATTACTTCTAGTAAGAAAGAAAGATGGCATCATGAGAATGTGTGTAGATTACAGACAGGTCAATCGCATAACACATAAAGATGCTTACCCGTTACCCCGCATAGAAAAGTCACTAGCTGCATTGAAGTCTGCTAATTATCATAGATCTCACTAGTGGGTACTGGCAGGTCTCTGTTGCACCGGAAGACCGTGAGTAGACGGCATTCACAACACCCATGGGCCTATGTGAGTTCAAAAGCATGCCATTCGGACTCTGTAATGCATCCAGAAAGTTCCAAAGACTGATGGAGTGTTGCCTAGGGCACCGAAACTTCGAGACTGTGCTACTCTACCTGGATGACATCATAGTGTATTCAAAAAACTATGTAGAACATCTGAAACACCTGGCGGAGGTATTGGAAGCATTGTCTAAGCTTGGGATGAAGCTGAAACCGTCAAAATGTGATCTGGTGAAGCCAAAAGTTCAGTATATTGGACATATAGTCACTCAGAAGGAGTGGCATCAGATCCAGATAAGGTGACCGTCATCAAGAAATGGCCAACACCAACCAATGTTAAAGAAGTACGTCAGTTCCTGGGGCTGGTAGTTTACTACAGAAGATTCATCAAGGGTTACATGAAGATGGCAGCACCTTTGCAAGATCTCCTGGTAGGTCAGTCCAAGAAGGGCAAGTGCAAAGATCCTCCATTTGAATGGAGCAAGGAACAAGAAGAGTCCTTCAAGCAGAAGAAAGAAGCCATCACAGGAAAACAGATCTTAGGCTGCGTTCACACATCTGCGTATTTTGCTGCGCTTTTTTGCGCGCTGCATTTTGCCGTGTTTTTCGGCCGCGCAAAAAAGCGCAACAAAATACGCAGGGCCTTTCACACACTGCGCTTTCTTTACTCCAGAAAGCGCAGTGATGTCACAGAGGGGAGGAAAAATCCTGCTTCCTCCTCCCAACTGTGACAGCCCCATTAGATTTCACAGTGTATTAATATACACTGTGAAATCTAAATTAAACAGAGGCAAATGTATGTAAAATAAAAAAGAATGAATACTTCACCTGTCCGACGCCTTCTCCCGCTGTCCGGTGCCTTCTCCCGCTGTCCAGTCTCCGGTTCCAAGTGAGAGGTGTACTGACAGGACCTATGGTGACGTCAGAGGGGGGCGTTCCCAGCGCTAATTGGCTGTTCGCGGTCATGTGATATGTATCACATGACCGCGAGTGCCCGGGAACGCCCCTCTGACATCACTACAGGTCCTGTCATTACACCTCTCACTTGGAACCGGAGACCAGACAGCGGGAGAAGGCACCGGACAGCGGGAGAAGGCGTCGGACAGGTGAAGTATTCATTCTTTTTTTTTTTTTTTTTTTTCATTCACTTGCTTTTGTTTAATTTAGATTTCACAGTGTATATTAATACACTGTGAAATCTAATGGGCGGCCACAGCTGTCACAGAGGGGAGGAGGAAGCAGGATTCTTCCTCCCCTCTGTGACATGACAGGGAGAATACTCAGGAGCAGCTGCGTAAAGAATTGACATCTCAATTCTTTACGGAGCTGCGCTTTCTCCCTGAAAATGCAGTGCGTATTTTTGCGGAATGTCTGCACTGCAAAGTGAATTTCACGGAGGGGCGTGTCCTGCAGCTCATGGCACTGGACACACATTAGGAGAGCTCCTTACCCTGGACCAATAAAAGCGGCAATTTAACGGCACCACCGGGTTTCTGCATACCTGCAACTGGTACCGGATCCCTCCTGGAGCAGCCCGACATGCCTAGAGCCTCTTCCCGACGCCGAGTCACTGAGAACAGAGTGACAGACTATTTTGGAGCAGAGAAGCTGAAAGCAGCTCCTGGAAACATGGTGCCAGCTCCTGGGCACCCTCCCCCTCCCTCTCCACACAGAGACAATCACACTTCTCTTGCACAAGCCCGCTCTCCTTGCAGCCAGGACTCTGGAGGCACTGAGGGAGATGACCAAGCACTGGTAACGCAGGGAGCTCTCAGGCTCATGTTAAGCTCTATGAGGAAGACCCTTACAGAAGACTTAAGAGATCTTATCAGCACCCTGAGAGAGGATTTAGGAGCCTTGGGGGAGAGGACAGCAAAGCTGGAAGGTAAAATGGTAGATGTTGCCACTGCACACAATAGTTTGGCTGATAGTCATGCAGCCTTGGACACTGAAATGGGGTCTGTGCAAGCAACTATAAACCACATGGAGGACAAACTTAGAAGAAATAACTTTAAGCTAAGGGGGTTGGAAGAGAGTGCAGGGGACTCTGATCTTACTACTTTAGTCACTGAATTTTTAGTGACTGCACTCCCGGAGACTCCATTGGCTGACTTTAGCTAAGTCAGAGCTTTTAGGATCCCCAAGCCTGCACACCTCCCCCCTGAGACACCGAGAGACATACTGGGGTGCCTTATACGACCTGGACTGAGAGACCACTTGCTACAGAGGCTGAGACAGAAGCCCCAGCTCCCTGAGCCATATCAAAAGGTACTGGTCTTCCCTGACTTGTCTCCTGGGACATTGTCACGCAGAAGAGAGTTTGCCTCTAGCTGCAGGATCCTCAGGGAAAGAGGTATCCTATACAGCTGGGGCTTGCCAGTTTCGCTCAACTTCAGACATAAAGGCAAGAGATTCTCCTTCGCCTCCCCAACCCAGCTGCGCAAGACCCTTAAGACATGGAATTTGGCTTCCCCGGGTGGCAATCGATCCTCGGCTAGGTCTGACTCTAACCACGACGTGGGCTCTCCTGAGGGGAAGATGGTACCCGCTGACTGCCTGGAAAATGGATAGGAGTTGGTCCCGGACGACAGGTCCTCTTTCTTTCTTTAATTGAACACTGTTGACTTTTTTTCCCGGGTGGGCCATGTGATCTCATCCCTCCGTGGACTGAAGCCCCTCTGCCCCTTTCAGCCGGACCCTGTTGGCACCCGGTTGGGGAGGAGGTACACAGTGTTTCCCCTCATTGGCGGTTGTTCTTATTTATCCCAATTTTAGGGATATTGTTTACATTTGTGTTAGTCTTTCTGTTTTCTTACCCCGTAACCAGTTCCCCCCCTTAACTCTCCAGTCCCTAGTGTGGTTTTCCCTTCCTCACATTTTCCTTGCTTTCCCCCGTCTGACTGTCTTACTTCTCTTCTCTCTGCCTTCCTCTTTCCCCCTCTCCTCTCTCTCCTCCCCTCCATTCCCACTCTCCAGAATCCACTTCCGCAGGGTGAGAGGCACCTCGAGGGGGTGGTATTGAAAGGGTAATAGATGTCTCTAAAGCTCTTTTCGCTTAATGTCAGGGGCCTCAACTCCCCTGTGAAGAGGTCCTTCCTCTGGCGTGAAGTTAAGTCAGCAGCGGCAGACATTGTATGCATACAAGAAACACATCTACTAGCGGGTGACAACTATAATACTTCACCACTCTGCATTCCCCAATGCCTTCTTTGCCAATCATGGAGAGAAGAGAGCGGGGGGGTGTATATTGGTGAGAAACACAGTCCAATTTCAACTTAAACAGGCCATCCCGGACCCGGGAGGGAGATTTCTTATATTGATTTGCGACATAGCGGGAACGAGCTATACGATTGTGAATGTCTACGGCCCAAATCAGGGCCAGCTGAAATTCCTGCGCTCTCTGTTTGGGAGGTTAAGTGGGATAGCTGAGGGCAATGTTATTATTTGTGGTGACTTCAATGTCATTGTTGAAAGTAGGCTGGATTCCTCATCCCCGTCCGCGAGGAGGGGAGGAACCTTGGGTCCCCTTTGCCGGGAGTTCCACCTCCATGACATCTGGCGATAGCAACATGCGGAGGAGAGGGACTTCTCCTTCTTCTCGCATAGTCACGCCTCCTACTCCAGGATTGATCTTTTCCTCGTTAGTGACTCCGTCCTGGAGACCTGTTCGGCTTCGGAGATAGGAGTAATAACATGGTCGGACCATGCTCCGGTCACGTTAGTAGTCAACCTGGGTGGAGGGAGGTGGTCCCCCCGGAATTGGAGATTGAATGCCAGCCTACTAGCAGATCCCCAAGTGTTAGATGACATTGGAGGGAAGCTACAAGACTTCTTCTCCCTGAACGATAACGGGGAGGTCCTGGACGACACGCTGTGGTATTCCCACAAGGCGGTCCTCCGGGGCCTCCTCCTGCAAAAAGCGGCTCAGGCAAAAAGAAAAAGGGAACGTCTGCGAACGGAATGGCTCGATAGCTTACAACGGCTCGAGCTTGAAAATAAAACAGCCCTGGCACCCCATCTCCTTTCCCGGATTCTAGAGATCAGGAATAAGCTCCGGGCACTTCTCTTGCGCCAATACGAATCTGGCCTCCGGAAATTGATGTCCAAGTATTATGCAGCCGGGGATAGGGCAGGTGCTCTTTTGGCCTGTACACTAAAAAAGAGAGTGGCGAAGTCAATGATCACGTCCATGAATACCTCAGAGGGGGTGGTGGTTCTGGATCCAGCAAAAATTGTGGAGTCATTTGCTACTTACTATGAACAGTTGTACAACCTGAAAAATGACTCTGAGACCCCTCAACCACTAGAACACGTCATAAGGAGTTTTCTGGAGGGATTAGGTCTCCCGACTGTTGGTCCGGAGGAGCTAGAGGTGCTAAATAAGCCCTTCGCCCTTTCTGAAATTCTGGCGGTCATCGGGTCCTTGAAGGCAAATTCAGCCCCGGGGCCTGATGGCTTCGCTAATGAATACTACAAATCTTTCGGGTCGGTCCTTGCTCCTTTCTTACTCCGACTTTTTTTGGTGTGGCAAAATGAGGGCTCGATCCCGGAGTCTGCCCTGGAGGCCACGATTATAGCGATCCCTAAACCAGGAAAGGAGCCGGACCGTCCTGAAAACTACCGACCGATCTCCCTCCTGAACTCTGACCTCAAAATTTATTCAAAACTTTTAGCGTGTAGGTTGAGTGAAGTGATTCCTCAATTAGTGTGCTCAGACCAAGTGGGGTTTGTGCAGCGGAAACAGGCCCGGGACGGCACCAGAAGAATGCTAAATTTAATTAAAGTTGCAGAAAAGAGAGGGGGCCCCTGTGTATTCCTGTCCCTTGATGCTGAGAAGGCGTTTGACAGGGTACATTGGGGCTACCTCCGTGAGGTACTAAGCACCTTTGGTTTCTTGGGTCCCATATTGAGTCCTGAGTCTGTACTCGCACCCTTGTGCGAGAGTATTCTCTGCTGGTTTCCTGTCTCGGGTCTTCCGGATTACAAACGGCACTAGACAGGGCTGTCCCCTTTCCCCCCTGGTGTTTGCCCTACTCATGGAGCCTCTTGCGGCTTCTCTTTTCGGGCGGACCCGAGTGTGGAGGGTATCATAGTGGGAGGGAAAAAACACGTTGTTGGCCTTTACGCTGATGACGTGATCATCTCCACTGCGAGCCCTTGTTCCTCACTTTCGGGAATTATGAGGTCCCTGACGATGTTTACACGCCTCTCTTATTATAAGTTGAATGCGGGGAAGTCTGTTGTTCTCCCTGTTCATGTACCGAAGGATGAGGTGGAGCGTTTGACCCAGAGCTTCCCCTTCAAATGGTGTCCGGCGGGTATACCTTACTTGGGGGTCACCTTGGGCCCTTCGGCCTCCGTGGCACGCAATAACCTCACGCTCCTTATGGAAAACTTAGGGGAGCTCTGGGGTCATACCCACTTTCGTCCCTGTCCCCTGTCTTGGATGGCAAGGGTGCAGGCGGTGAGAATGTTGTGGTTGCCTAAAATCATATATCTGTTTCGCTGCCTTCCCTTGTTCTACCCCTCGGCCTTGCTCACTCGCCTCCAGGCCTTGATTAATGATTTTGTATGGGCCCGTGCGCGCCCGAGGATCCGGAGAGGGACCATGCATCTCCGTCTATCTAGGGGAGGCATGGGGGTCCCTGATGTGGTCGCCTACCTTAAGGCGGCCACGTTGGAAGCTGCTAAGGCCTGGTGGGGAGGGGACGGATCCGACAGGTGGCTACATATAGAGGAAAGTGAAACATATCGTAATTCATTGAGGGATCTTCTGGCAGCGGAATCCTTGGGAACGACTCAGAAGAGTAGGTTACTAAAAACAGTGAGGGCGGTGCTGAAAGTTTGGGGGGGACTGCGGAGAAGTTGGTCGAAGATTTCGCCTACTGAAATCCCTTTGAGGGCATTGAGACTGTTGATTCCCTCCCTAAACATAAATTGGTCCCGCTGGGGAGAATGTGGTCTGGAGAAATTGAGTGATCTACTTATCTCGGGCAGATTGATGACCTTAGGGGAGTTTATGTCGGCTCACCCCTCACTTGGTCATTCCTTTTTACAGTTCCACCAGATCACGCACTTCCTTAGGTCGGATTCATGCTTCCACGATCTAGGCCCTCCATGTGTGTCCCCTTTACTACGGTTCATCTTCTCTGGACCAGAGGTCGTCAAGGGTTTATCAAGCATCTATGGAGGTCTAATTGAGAGTGAAGCACCGACTAAATTGCCGCAATGGGAAAAATGGGAGAATGATTTCTCCTTTTCAGCAGATCCGGACGACTGGGAGGGTGCGGTTCGGTGTTCAATGGGTGCTACTAGCTGCATAAATCACATAGAGCTCTTGAAGAAGGTGCACCTTCGTTGGTATACACCCCCCTCCACGTTGGCGAGGTTTGGGTCAGGCTCCTCGCCCTTGTGTTGGAGACAGTGCGGATGTAAAGGCGACCTGGCCCATATGTGGTGGGGCTGCCGGGGACTGGCTCCTTTTTGGAAACTGGTTGCAGGACTCCTGGAAACCCTCACGGGAATCAGGGGTCCGCTTTCCCCCAAACCGCTGTCCTCCACGTGGGGGTGGAGGGCCTTCCTCCAATACCTCGCCTTCTGTTCACCTTCGTGCTGACAGCGGCCAGGATCTGTATTGCCGCAAAATGGAAGGACCCATCCCCTCCATCCATGAAAGAACTCGTTGACAAACTGAACTCGATTTTCTGTCATGAGTTCTATTTGGCAATGGAGGTCAAATCCAAGAGATATGTGGCCGAAGCTTGGTCTTGCTGGGCGGGTCACCCCCTGGCTCTCAAAATCCCTTTCTGACCATCTGGCCTCGTACAACGGCACTCCTGGGGATTGCCCTTGCTCTGCGGATTCCCTCCTTTCGGACTTTTACTTCCTTTCTCTTTTCCCCTTCTCGCTCTCTTCATCTCTATTCCTCTTGTCTTTTGTCTCGTCCTCTCAGTCTTCCCTCCCTATTCTATTCTTGACCCCGTTCATACCCATTATGCTCCCTGCATATTTTTGCTCGCTTTTCCTCCTTGTTTTTTTTTTTTTGTCTTGCCTTTGTATTTAGCCCGTAGTCGGAGATGTTAATATGAGAATGTTACTCAGAACATGTTGCTCAGACATCCTACTTACCGACTGGATAATTAAGTCGGCTCTTGTTCCCTATACTTCTTCACAAGGCCTGATTAGGCAATGGTAACAATGATGTATCCTATCGAACACGACTAGATGATGCAAGATAGACACAACATACAGGGAATGACAGTGGCCCTGCATCCTGCATCCTGAAGCAATTTTGCCTGGGATCTTATTTGAGTTTTGAATCCAGACAGTAGGGACAAAGCGTCTTCCGATATAAAGGAGATGTGTGAAGACATGATTCGTTTGTGCCATCCACTTTGTGCGGTTTCTCTGTTTTCCCTTTTGTAATGTTTCATTGGTTACCTAATGTCTTAATTGTACTATATCTGATATATGCAAATAAAAATCTATTGAAGTCAAAGTGAATTTCCCATTCACTTTGCTGGCAGACAAAAGGCACATTGCGTATTTTGAAAAGCGCGCGTAAAAAAGCACAGAAAGGAATCCTGAGAACTACAGTTCCTTCAAGCTGGAATTCCTGGCCTTGGTCTGGGCCATCATGGTACGATTTAAGCATTACCTGGCGTCTGCAAAATTCACCGCCTTCATGGATAACAATCCTCTTACACACCTGGAAACCTCGAAGTTAGGTGAAATGGAACAAAGCTGGATGGCTAGGTTGTCTAACTATCATTTTACCATCAAGTACTGGGAAGGCCAAAGGACGCCAATACAGATGCCTTATCCAGAGTGCCTCACTTACTTGATGAAGGAGAATATGTAGATGAGCTGGAAGAGGTAGAGCTACCTGCATTCCACCGTCACAGTGCATCTCAATGTCACCAGGCATGCAGAAGACGTGGCGAGGTGAGCATCAACCCGTTGCCTTACCATGAATGGAAAGAGATCTAAGACAGTGACCCTGCTATTAGTTTAGTCAAGGAGCTGATAGCCCAAGAGCATTCACGTCTCAACCCAGATGCCCCATCAGAAGCACGACACCTGTGGAATGAGAGAAGTAGACTGTTCACCTATCAAGGCAAGTTGTGTCGACTCTATGTTAATCCCAGAACACATGAGATGGTCTGGCAAATAATGGTCTCAAAGAAAGATGTCAAGATGGTGCTGGATGCCTACCATAACCAAGCAGGACACTTTGGAAGGAAAAAGCTGGAGATGTTGCTGAGAGATCGATTCTTTTGGGTTGGCCTGAGAGGAACCATGTAGAGATGGTGTAAACATTGTGGACCATGCAACTTGAGAAGGAAAGACCGTGAAAGTCAAAGGGCACCATTACAGCCTATTGTGACCCCCCAGCCACTTGAAATAGTAGTGTTAGACCACATGAAGCTAACACCTAGCAGGTCAGGTTACACCTATGCCTTAACCATGGTGGATCACTACTCGAGACTTCTGGTAGTAGCTCCAGTCAAAGACTTAATTGCGGAGACAGCAGCAAAAACCTTTCAAACCTACTTTTGTAGACCACACAGGTATCCAGAGCAGGTATTGACTGATCAAGGTTCGTCTTTTGAAGCATACCTCATGAGAGCAAGACCCGTAAGATTGCCTGTAGATCTTGAAATGGGAATCGTAGTACCAGAAGCAGAATCATCTGAGAAAGATTGGGATTCTAACAGCCAAGAGCAATATAAAATGGTACAAGCCTGTATAGAAAACAGATTGGAACAGACAAGAGAAAAACAAGAAAGGAACCTCTAACGCCTGGAGAGATGGTACTCAAGCGAAAGGGAAGAACCCATAAGTTAGATGATTAATGGGAACAAGAGCCCTATACCTTGTAACAGGCTAATTTTAACAACAGCAAAACTTGTGTCATTAGCAGAGATGGAGGAAAAACAATTGCCACAGTTTCCAGAGATTACCTCCAGAACAGTGAGACCTCAAGAAGAAGAAATACCATGTAAAATTCTAGAAGAAGAAAAGAAAGAAAAGGTAATACACACAGTACTAGGAAACTTTCCTGAAGACTGGCCTCAATGTGAAAGAGCACTAATAGTACCTATAATCCACATCTTTCAACCAGTTGAAGAACAGAGAAGACAAAAAGACCCTGTCCAGATCCAGGAGGAATTACCCGTTGTAGCAGAACCTGAGGACCCTGCAATCGGTGCATCTGCCAGCTCTATAGTGAGACTAAGGTCTAACCAAAGCACAAACACTTCTACATGTCACATAGTGTTGAGTACACCACCTGAGACACCAGTACTATATACGTCTTGTCATAGTAACCAAGGTCAACCCCATCTAGGTATGGAGAGTGGGAATAAGTGTAAATTGATCCAGAGGAAGTAGTGTAAATATCAAAATGTGTGTACATTATCTGTGAATATTAGTGCACAGAAGGGTGGAGGAACTGGGCCCAGCCCCATACACATTAGGTTAGGAAAAAAAAGTGCCTGGGGTGGAGAGAAGGTACCAGGTCTCTAAAGCCAAGACGCCCATAGGAAAAATGTTTATTTGGTGTGTTTAAATTATGGACTTGAAAGACTTTAACCCGTTGAAACCCTGAGCTTACAGAGACTATACTGTACAGACTCTATCATTTTCCCTGGATTTCCCCTACTTTATTTAAAAATGGACCAAGCAGTTGTGACAACAAACATTTTACAGCCTGCGGTGGATGGACTAGCACCATACGGACTACACTTCTTTTTCACCATTTTTCAGTGGTTTTTGTAAATTTTTCCCTTTTGAGACTCTGATATTATACCTATTATTAGTATTGTGGAATGTAAAATTGTTTTCTCAATCCAGGAGTACTAAAGTTAACTAGGGGGGAATGTGGCACCCTGCCCTAACAGGTAGCCACAGGACAACCTAGTGCATGGAGGGATTTCCACAACAGGTAACCTACATACTCAACACCTTCCACCCCAGGCCTGTAGGGGGAGCTCCACTTGTTGCCTTCAAACAAGATCCCCTATGAATATCATTGCTGGGGGAGGAGTTAGGCAGTGCAGTTCCAGAGAGGACTGTGAAGAATTAGTCTGTACAGTACATAGTAGTACTGTGAAGACAACCTGTGCCGGAGCCACGCTAGGCCCAAACCAGAGCACAGTCAAGCCAGAGTGAGGTACCCGAGAGTGAGGGTCGGAAGCAAGACTAGAGAGAAAGAAGTAGAATTAGGGGCAGAGGAGCCATACCGGCTCACCCCACGGAAGCAGCCCGGACACCGGAGTCCAGTCTGTTGAGCATTTAGCCCAGCAGAAGAACACCGGTCCGACCAAGGAAATTTCAGTTTCCCCGGTCATCTGTAACCTCATACCAAACAAAGCGCCAGGACCCGCAGAAAATCCCCAGAGGTAGCGGCAATCCGGAAAAGGTTCTTAAATGAGCTCAGAGTTACAAAGGAAGAGAAAAATGCAGGAGGCCAGGCCAGGTTCTATACAGGTCAACGCTTCACCACAATTAAGAAAAGGGACAAGGAGACCTTACAAATCACTCGCTGTGGAAATCCTAAAGTGCATCCTGACCACCTGGAGTGTACCCTGGACAGTGCCGGTTTGTCATCAGTAAAGGTACAGAAAACTACTACTCCCAGTGTGTGTGTCAGTTCTTACAGCCCTGGTCCTGTCCAGCACAGAGACTGTAATTACCTCCCGCTTGCAGAGTCTCATGCCTGTGCCAACTCCTATCCCTACATCACTGCCCTGGGGACCCACTCCGCCTACATGGAGCTATACCATCAGGCTGCTCATCCAACATCCCCGGAGGTCTGCCGCAGCGCTTGTGCAATCACCAGACTCCGTAGGTGGTGTAACAACATCTACAATCAAATCCCTGTAAATAATTTTCCCTTTTTAAAGCGACCCCCAGGGCACGGTCCCGGGCAACGACCGCCTGTGACATCCCCAGTATCCAATGCCCCAGGATCCGAGTATCCCAAGCCTTGTGGCGGGTCATGGCCGCTGCACGTATGGCGCCCTGCTCACACAGGTAACAACAGACTCACCTACAGCATGGATGAATTTCCACAGTAGATACACAAGCGCAAACAATACCTTCCACCCCAACCCAGTAGGGTGAGCCCAACTTGCTGTGCTTAGGCAAGATCCCCTATAAATACTAGTGCTGGGGGTGGAGTCAGATGGAGTGTGCAGTCGCTAGGTGAACTGTGAAGACGTCCTGGTGGTCAGAGCCGCGCTAGGCCCGAGCCAGAGACTACTGAACAGCCATCAGTCTAGCTACTGCAGGGACCCAAGAGTGGGGTCGAAGGCGAGACGTAGGAAAAACGGACAAGTAGCAGACTGGGGACCAAGGAGCCGTCTTGGTTCACTCCAGAAAGCACCCCGGACACCGGAGTCCTAGTCTGCAGGAGAGTACCCAGCCCAGCAGAGAATACTGGTTTTCTGTGGAGACTTCAGTCTCCCAGACATCTGTGCAGCCACCAACAAGGTTACCCAACAAAGCACAGGTGATAGGAGAGAAGAAGAGGCCAGCCAAGTTACATACAGGGCAGGGGCTTCACACAAGGGAAAAGAGATGAGGAGGCCTTATACCCACTCACTGTGGAGATCCAGTAGTGCTACCTGAACACCCGGCAGTGTACTGGACTTTTACCTGCAATCCCATCAGTAAAAGGTAAAGAAACAATCTCCGGTGTGTGTGTCCATTCCTCTACCCCTGACCCTGCTCTATAGAGACTATTCCAACTGCCGGCCAGCAAGGCCAATTCCCTGCTTTCATCCCTAACCATCTACTACCTGAGCCCCGGGGATCCAGCTCAGCCTGTGGGGAGCTTCAACACCTAGCTGCCTGTACATCATCCCTGGAGGCCCAAAGCAGTGCTGGTGCAATCACCAGAAGCCACAGGTGGCTTCACGACAAACTTTAAAACTTTTTATTACCATTCCCCAACTCTTTAAAGTTGACCACCGGGGCCACGGGTCTGGCCAGGCCACCAGTGACATCCCAACCACAGCAGGACCCAGACACCCAAGTTCCCATTGGCCCCCTGGTGATTCAAACTTTTGGCGTCACAAACAGGATCCCGTGCAACTGGATACTGTGTGCCGTGTTTAAATTACTGTGATTTGTGAACTGCTCAATTTAGCCACCGCCATTACTGCGCTGCGGAGCGGGAGGAAAGGGGGCACAACGGCCGAACGAGAGCGAAGCTAAATCCCCGCCCCTCGTTCTGCCGGATACTTCCAAAGTGCAGCGGCCTAATCTGGAAATTCCCGAATGTTTAACTCCCTGTTTACAGAGTCCCAAAACTGTTGAACTATTAAAAAGACTTGCTGTGATTCACTAGGGGGGCCCTAAGATATCTGCTACGTCAAGCGACGATGAAAACTCTTTCTTACACCCCACGAATCACCCTGAAACAAGCATGGCTGCTGCCGGTAGAGCCTCCGACCCACCGGGCGCCGTAGCCCCGAACATGCTGATCGCACTACCGTATATCCCGGGTGCTAAGTGGCTGCCTCAGTACGATGCCCGTCCAGATACCTTGTCAACATTTAAGAGAAAGTTCTGCAGTGTGCTGGACATGTATGCAATGACTGGCAAGCAGCGCGCCGCTGTTGTATTGGAACAGTTAACCGGTACAGCCGAGCGGGAGGTTGAAACCTGGTCCGCAGCTGAACGGGATCAGTAGTTGTAATCTTTGACAAACTAAAAGTTGCTTTTAAGGACTGTAATGAGGCTGACATCAGAACGCGCTTTTACCACTGTGATCAACAGCGGGAGGATAATATTCGAGCATATGCCAGGCACCTGCAGGAGGCACTGCGGGTTCTGAAACAAGTCAGCCCTGCTAATGTACTGGATGAAAAGAAATTGTTGATTGAACAATTCACCCGGGGCTACGGTCACCCGAGGACAATAAAACCTTGCGTTGGTGGTCCCTAAGCCACCCGGATGCTGACTTCCACACTTTGAAGGACATGGCCATAAAGGGGTTACAACCAGTAGACTCCTGAAGCTGCTTTTCGGCGGTAGTGTAGTGGCCATGCTCAGGCAACTGCAACACCCATCCCTGTACCTGCAGCTGACAGCAATGTACAGTCTACCAACTCTGACAGGATTGACACCTTGTGCGCAGAGGTGCGCCAGCTAGGTAAAAACCTAGCCACAGTCATGGAAGCCCTACAGCTGCAGTCAGGGATAAAACCAAAGCCTAAGCCACAACCTCTGATCCAGCTCGCTGACAGCCCGGATGACGTCCCATGGATGAAAGCAGGGAAGACCACATCGCCCCGAGGGAGGACCACCGACCGCTACAGCTCTACAGGAGAACCCAACTGCTGTCACTGCAGCAAGACAGGCCATATTGCAAGATACTGTCCTTTAAACGAAAAAACCCTGGGGCCAGGGCCAAACCTCAGGAGTAGCTCAACAGGGCCCATCAGACTGGTATGATACTTACATCGGACAAAGATCATTACTGTATATCATACTAGATGGCATTTCAACACCTGCTTTACTGGACACTGGGTCACAAGTGACCACCATACGCCATATCCTTTATAAGAAATTCTGGTCATATGATGAACTTAATACTAGAATAGTTGGCACACACTCAATAGAAAAAAGGAGGAAATATTTGTTTCAGCAAAAAACTTTTATTATTCTCTTGCTTTTTTGCATCAATGAAACATATTATTCCCAACGTTTCGACTCTTTGAGTCCTCTTCAGGGGAATTGTGTTTTTTTCTACAAATCATGAAATAACAAAAGAAAAAATCAGGTACATAAGTATTACAACAATGGTGCACAAAGTCACATACAGCAATAATACGTATAACAAAAAATACTAGCATACCTAGGATATTAATCCAGGAAAATACAGTACATTTAAAGTACATTTAGCAACAAAAATTGTGTAGCCCACGGTCTTTCCACCTTGGGACCTTCAGTCTGTGATAACCGGTTTTTATAAATACCTCACTAGGTAAAAAGACATACATATGAATAACCCTGATAGCATTGCAGAAGCAGTAGTCAATCACATCCCTCTGTAAAGAGATAGATGCAATAGTTGTATACAAATGTATTATACCGTATTTATGGCGATTATTTGGGCAAACCATGTACGTAGGTGCTAACCCAGCACCGTAAGCTTGATTAATATACCTAATGGGTAGTAAACCAAAAAACTAAGAAAAAGGCGAAATTAATAGTAGAAGGGTTATGGATTAGAAAGAAATAAGTAGAGAATAGATGTTATTACCTGAGGTGAAATGCGCAAATAATATACTAGGGAATTTGCGTCCCTGAGTGCTTATTGGTCCCTATAACTGGAAGGGATATAGTAACTCTGTCAAAGGAAGTGCAGACACACCATGAAAACATGGAGGTGCAAGGCAATTATACTTATCTTTCTGATTATCGGTGTCCTTACATCATGGTGTGGCTATCTATAGCATAGGACTAAATGGGTTCCTTGTCCCTAAAAACAGTGGATGAGAACAAGGTGATATTAGGTGCATTATCTTATTGCAATCTGTTTTATGCAATGCAGCATCTATTATAATAAAACCCCAAGGCTACTTCCGTCAGGATGTAACGGTATGCTATGTCACATCCTGACTGAAGTAGCCTCTACACCCATTCTGGGTGTTCCAATATGGCCGCCCGTTGGCGGGAGCGGGGCTTCCAAAGCACCACTCCCGCCATCGGTACAAGCTGCGGCCCCACTAACACTCCCCACTCCTCCACACACCCTCCGACACTAACACACACACACACACACACACACACACCCCTTCCACTCTTCTTCTTCGGCCATACTTACCACCGGCCCAACACAGTGCTGACCACCGAGCCACCGTGCAGTGCTGACCACTGAGCCACCGCACAGCGCTGACCACCGAGCCACCACACAGTGTTGACCACCAAGCCACCGCACTGTGCTGACCACCGAGCCTCTGTCCTGCGCTGACCACCGAGCCTCCGTCCTGCACTGACCACCGAGCCTCCGTCCTGCGCTGACCACTCTGCCTTCGTCCTGCGTTGACCACGGAGCCACCGCGCAGCGCTGACCACCGAGCCACCGCATAGCGCTGACCACCGAGCCACCATCCTGCGCTGACCACTCTGCCTCCGTCCTGCACTGACCACAGAGCCACCGCGCAGTGCTGACCACCGAGCCACCGCGTAGCGCTGACCACCGAGCCACCGCACAGCGCTGACTACTGAGCCACTGAACAGCGCTGACCACCGAGCCAACGCACAGCACTGACCACTGAGCCACTGAACAGCGCTGACCACCAAGCCACTGCACAGCACTGACCACCGAGCCACCGCACAGCGCTGACCACCAAGCCACCGCACAGCGCTGACCACCAAGCCACCGCACAGTGCTGACCACTGAGCCACCGCACTGTGCTGACCATCGAGCCACCGCACTGTGCTGACCACCAAGCCTCTGTCCTGCGCTGACCACCGAGCCTCTGTCCTGTGCTGACCACTCTGCGCCCATCCTGCGCTAACCACTCTGCCTCCGTCCTGCGCTGACCACTCTGCCTCCGTCCTGCGCAGACCACCGAGCCACCGCACAGCGCTGACCACTGAGCCACCGCACAGCGCTGACCACCGAGCCACCGCACAGTGCTGACCACTGAGCCACTGCACATTGCTGACCACCGAGCCACCGCAAAGCGTTGCCCACCGAGCCTCCGTCCTGCGCTGACCACCGAGCCTCCGTCCTGTGCTGACCACTGAGCCTCTGTCCTGCACTGACCACTCTGCCTCCATCCTGCGATGACCATTCTGCCTCCGTCCTGCGCTGACCACTGAGTCACCGCACAGCGTTGACCACCGAGCCACCGCACAACGCTGACCACTGAGCCACCGCACAGCGTTGACCACCGAGCCACCACACAGCGCTGACCACCGAGCCACCGCACAGCGCTGACCACCGAGCCACCGCACAGCGCTGACCACCGAGCCACCGCACAGTGCTGTCCACCGAGCCACCACACTGTGCTGAACACCGAGCCACCACAATGTGCTGACCACCGAGCCACTGCACAGCGCTGACCACCGAACCTCCATCCTGCGCTGACCACCGAGCCTCCGTCATGCGCTGACCACCGAGCCTCCGTCCTGCGCTGACCACCGAGCTTCCGTCCTGCGCTGACCACCGATGACCACCGAGCCTCCGTCCTGCCCTGCCGACTCCTTCCTGCCCCCCTGCCTCCATCCTCCCTCCCCCGGCTCCATCCTGTCACCCCCGGCTCCATCCTGCCCCACCTGCCTCCATCCTGCCCCCCCTAGCTTCATCCTGTCCCCCCCCCGGCTCCATCCTGCCCCCCCACCACCATCCTGCTCCTCCGGCTCCATCATGCTCCTCCGGCTCCATCCTGCTCCTCTGGCTCCATCCTGCCCCGCTCGCTCCATCCTGCCCCGCTCGCTCCATCCTGCCGCACTCCCACCATCCTGCTCCTCCGGCTCCATCCTGCTTTTCTGGCTCCATCCTGCCCTGCTCGCTCCATCCTGCCCCACTCGCTCCATCCTGCCCCGCTCCCTCCATCCTGCCCCCCGCTGTTCTTGCCCCCCCGCCTCCATCCTGCCCTCCCCCTCCATCTTGCCCCCCGCCTCCATCCTGCCCCTCCGCTTCCATCCTGCCCCCCCTCCGCTTCCATCCTGCCCCCCCTCCGCTTCCAGGCTGCCCCCCCTCCGCCTCCATTCTGCCCCCCTTCGCCTCCATCCTGCCACCCGGCGCCTCCATCCTGCCCCCCCAACACAATCCTGCCCCACGACACAATCCTGTCCACCCTCCCCCCTGTCACTATCCTGCCCCCCCCCGGCAGTTAGCGGTCATGTGACCGATCAGCTGATCAGATTCCCAGGCAACGACAGCTCCTGAAGACCTGTGGGACCTAGAAGACGGAGGTGGAGCGAGCCAGCGGTCAGATGAGTATCCTCACTGAGGATTTTTTTACTTTTACTGTGGAGGAGCGGGGGGCCGTGGGGAGCGGAGTATACATGTACTGTAATGTACCGCCATATACCATAGTGCTGCTATACATGTACTTTAATGTATCGCCATATACTATAGTGCTGCTATACATGTACTGTAAATGTACCGCCATATACTATAGTGCTGCTATACATGTACTGTAATGTACCGCCATATACCATAATGCTGCTATACATGTACTGTAATATACCGCAATATACTATAGTGCTGCTATACATGTACTGTAATGTACCACCATATACTATAGTGCTGCTATACATGTACTGTAATGTACCGCCATATACTATAGTGCTGCTATACATGTACTGTAATGTACCGTCATATACCATAGCGCTGCTATACATGTACTGTAATGTACCACCATATACTATAGTGCTGCTATACATGTGCTGTAATGTACCGCCATTTACTATAGTGCTGCTATAGATGTACTGTAATGTACCGCCATATACCATAGTGCTGCTATACATGTACTATAATGTACCGCAATATACTATAGCGTTGCTATACATGTAATGTAATGTACCGCCATATACTATAGTGCTGCTATACATGTGCTGTAATGTACCACCATATAACACAGCGCTGCTATATATATATATATATATATATATATATATATATGTATATATGTAGTTCACTCACGTAGACTGAACAAGTTCTGTCAGTCACAGTGTGTCAACTACATACATATTCTAGAATACCCGATGCGTTAGAATCGGGCCACCATCTAGTACCTTATAATTACTGTTTCAGGTATTGCTGCCCCTCTTTGTGATAGCCCTATGGGCATAAAAAAAGGGAGTAATAGGCTAGGTTATAATATAATTGAATCAGAGGTTACCCTTATATCCAGCCGCTGTGCCAGGAGGCAGGAGGATTGATAGAGCAGTGGCTCCTTATAAATGGTCATCCCACCATGTGTTTGCGGGATTTCCGCAATCTGCCGCTACCTCCGGTCGTGTGACGTCAACCGGAAGTCAGCTGTCATGTAATTAAGAGGGGCGCAGGCGCGGTGAAGTATTGAGACCCGTGGAACGCATGTGAACCGCAAGCCGCTAGTTTGCATCATTGCGGTCACATGATGGTATGCCGTGCATGCGCGGTGGCTCCAGGTCGTAAATGGGTACTACGTGTGGTGGTGAAGGCTGTGAAGGACACTAAGGGAGGGCTATTAAGCACTGTGTACTGGCATAAGCTTACCTAGTGCTAATAAGCGCTGTGTGAGGACAAAATAGTGTTTAAAAGCACTTGTGTTTATCATGTAGAGTTTGACAGCGGGTATAGGCAGGCAGATGAGTAAAGGTTTTCTAGTTCTCAAAGATTCTCTGTAAGAGAGAGAAAGAAAATAATGTATTAATACATCATATTCACATTATAATGCAACCTGGTGAAAAAGTAGTTGTGATTGTTGGCCTAATGCATATTGATCTGTATGTATTGCAACAACTATTGTTTGTTTAATATGATGTGATTTTATGTCTACATGCATATTGTTCAGATGTCAACAAAGTTAAAAAAAACAAAAAAGGTCCTCATTCAGAGACAGGATGTTCCTCCTCCTGCTCTCTGCGTGTACATTCTAGTGTGGAACTGAAGCTGAAGGTCGCAGCAGATTTCTCTCTCCCTCTCCCAGTAACCAGATTGATCCTATTCTCATATTGTAAGCTGGATGTTCTTAATTCTGAATAAATGAACATTCTCTGTAGCTCGCTGTGGACATCACGCTGATTAACCCGCTGCTAACAGTGATTATACCTCATATATTGTAACTAGTGGAAAATGCAATTATTTACAAGGCAATAATTGTAAGACCAGGTGAACTGGCAACTGGTCAAAACACTCATATTTTACTAGCATATACTGTGCGAGGGAATACTTAGTACATAATCTTGTATTCCCTATTTAGTCCATGTGGTTCTCTAGTCTGCAGTGTATGTATCCAATATGATTAGCGTTTCTTGAGTGTCTTAACCCTGTTGCCCCCTCTCCTTGGTTGGCGTACATGTTGCAGTACTTGAAAGCATAGTTGATTGATGCTATGGCTCCTCTCTGTAAAACGAGCAGGGATCGGTAGCATTGTCTTCTTACATCGTATAGTCGACATATATTTACTGATATGGTCTCGGATATGCTGGGTGGTCTCCCCAACATAATCGAGACCGCACAGACATTTTAGCAGATACACAACAAAGCTCGAATCACATGTATGGAAACCTTCGTTCCAATACCTCTTCCCTGTTCTGGGATGAAAAAAGTAATCCCCCTTGATGATATGTGAGCATTGGAAGCAATGGAGACATGGGTAGGTCCCCCTCCTAATTGTGGACAGGGTTTGTTGTCTCATGTTTGATTTGGCTGAGCCCACATCTGCCCTAACAAGGTGGTCCCTCAGCTTGCGAGCCCTTTTGTTACAAAATAGTGGAGGGTTTTGAACTTCTGAATGTCTGGGTAAGCTGTGGACAGTAGTGGCCAGTGTTTTAAGACTTTTTCTCAAACCGGACTGAAGTAGGGGTGATATGTCATTATTAGAGATGAGCGAGTACTAAAATACTAGGGTGCTCGAAGCTTGGGCCGAGCATCCCAAGATACTCATGTACTCGGCCCGAGCACCGAGCCCAATGTTATCCTATGGGAGACCCGAGTATTTTTCTGGCATGACCCCCGGCAGCATGGATAAACCCTAAAAATATCACAAAAGTATCAGAACAGTGCTCAAATGACATGGGAACAGCATGGGGAAGACCCCTGTAAGCATTTCAGACTATAAGGTCACTGCTGTGAACAATGTTGTCAGACTATTCTGCCACTTTTACGGACTGTCAAGAAAACGTTACAAAATGAACCCAAAATGGATTTTCCTGGAGAAAATATTAAGGGCTCATACCCACTTGTGAGACAGAGTTGGTGTATGTTAGTTTTTTAAATTATATGACAGATTTTTTTTTTTAAAATTATGTGGCACTCCGATGCTCCTGGGAAGAGACGTACATGAAGGCCTCTTTAAATAATGTGCCCATTTTAAGGCAGTGCGTCTATTGTAGTATTGCCATTTGGCAGGGCAGCTAAAAATTGGGAGGCACCCCAATGCCCCTGGAAAGAGATGTGCATAAGGGCCTCTTTATATATTGTGCCCATTTTAAGGAAGTGGATATTTTTTAGTATTGCCCTTTGGCAGGGCAGCCAAAAATTGGGAGGCACCCCAATGCCCCTGGAAAGAGACGTTCAAGAGGGCCACTTTAAATATTGTGCCCATTATAAGGAACTTTGTCTTTTGTAGTATTGTCCTACGCAGGGCTGCCAAAAATTGTGACACACTTCAATTCCCCTGTATAGGTGCATGAGGGCCTCTTTAAATAATGTGCCCATTATAAGGAAGTGGTTCTTTTGTAGTATTGCTCTAGGCAGGGCTGCCAAAAGTTGGGAGGCACTCTGATGCCCCTGGATAGAAGCGTGCATGAGGGCCTCTTTAAATAATGTGCCCATTTTAAGGAATTGGGTCTTTTTTAGTATTGCCCTTTGACAGGGCAGCCAAAAGTTGGGAGGCACTTCAATGCTCCTGGATAGAGACGTGCATGAGGGCCACTTTAAATATTGCGCCTATTTTAATTAAGTGGGTCTTTTGTAGTATTGCCCTAGGCAGGGCAGCCAAAAATTGTGAGGAACCCCAATGCCCCTGGGAAGAGACGTACATGAAGGCCTCTTTAAATATTGTGCCCATTTTAAGGAAGTGGGTCTTTTGTAGTATTGCCCTAGGCAGGGCTGCCAAAAGTTGGGAGGCACTTCAATGCCCTGGATAGAGACGTGAATGAGGGCCTCTTTAAATATTGCGCCCATTTTAAGGAAGTGGGTCTTTTGTAATATTGCCTTAGGCAGGGCTGCCAAAAATTGGGAGGCACCCCAATGCCCCTGGAAAGAAACATGGAGGAGAGCCTCTAAATATTGTTCCCATTACAAAGGAGCAGATCTCTTGTACTTGTAATGCCCATTCTGTAAGCATGGACTAAAACATTTACCCCTAGGGGGGTATACATGAAACCACTGCCTAACTTTTGAACAGTTAGAGTCTTCATCATCATAAATATGATGTAAAAAAATTATGTTTTCGTGGCATCATGAACCACGGTCGCACTTATCATATGATGGTGGCGGATGAGGAGAAGGAGGAGCAGTACAGCAAGTAGCCAAAGTCATGAAGTGTGTAAACATGTGTGGGTGTGCGGAGGTGCATGGCAATTTACCGGCACAAAATTTAAATTCTGCTATCATTTGGTGGTGGTGTTGTGAAGTCAGGCCCAATCCAACCCTTGTTCATCTTGATCAGAGTCAGCCTGTCAGCATTTTCAGTTGACAGGCGGGTGCGTTTATCAGTAATGATTCCACCTGCGGCACTAAAAACACGCTCTGACAAAACGATAGCGGCAGGGCAGTCCAGGACTTCCAAGGCATAGAGAGCCAATTCCTGCCACGTGTCCAGCTTGGATACCCAATAATTATAAGGCACAGAGGAGTCTAGGAGCACTTTTGTAAGATCGGCAAGGTACTCCCTCAGCATCTTCGCAAACTTTGCAGTCCTTGTGACACTACCCCGCATCTCAGGGCCTGTGCTACGGAAGGTGCTGAGAAAAGTGTCCCAGATATTTGAAAGTGTTCCCCTAACTCTGCTGGATTGGACTTGTGCCTCTCTCGGCCGGACGCCTTGGTTGTCCACCAAATCGTGACCTATGCCGCTAGCGTTTTCAGAAGGGAATTTTTTTACTAATTCCGTGACTTTGGCCTTCTGGTACTGAAGCATTTTTGTAGACCTCTCCACCTCAGGAATAAGAGAAATAAAGTTCTCCTTGAAGCGTGGGTCTAAAAGTGTCACCAACCAGTAATGAGTGTCCACCAAGATGTTGATAATGCGAGGGTCACGAGACAGGCAGCGTAACATAAAGTCAGCCATGTGCACCAGACTGTTAACAGGCAACACTTCAGGGTCCTCACCAACAGCATGACTGGCCATGCTGGCCTCATGATCCTCCTCCTCCTCCTCTCCTCTGTCCTCTTGCCATCCACGCTGAACCGACGGTCTGACGGTTGTGCATGTATTACAGACAATTCCACATGAAAGTAGCTCTATTTCTTCATCCTCCTCCTCCTCGTCATAGTCCTCCAATGTACGTTGGGATGAGATGAGGCTGGGCTGTGTGTAATCACCCAGTACGGTTTCTTGCTCCAACTCATCGTGCTCCGCCTGCAATGCATCGTCTTTGATTTTGAGCGGAGAGCGTTTTAGAAGACAGAGGTGCGGGATGGTGACGCTAATGATGGCGTCATCGCCGCTCACCATCTTGGTGGAGTCCTCAAAGTTTTGGAGGACGGTACATATGTCTGACATCTATGTCCACTCCTGAGGTCTTATGTGTGGAGTTTAAACCGTATACCGACGGCCTAGTTGATGATGGTACTCAACAACTGCCCTCTTCTGCTCACAAGTCCTGACCAACATGTGCAGTGTGGAATTCCAACGCGTGGGGACATCACACACCAGTCTGTGAGCCGGAACCTGCAAACGCCGCTGAAAGCCGGCAGGGCCGGCAGAAGCAGTAGGTGACTTTCTAAAATGGGCACACTGGCGGTGTACTTTGACGAGCAGATCCGACAGCTCCGGGTAGGATTTAATAAACCACTGAACCACGAGGTTGAGCACATGGGCCACGCATGGAACATGTGTCAGCTCGCCTCGCCTCAGAGCCGCCACCAGGTTCCGGCCATTGTCACACACGACCATGCCTGGCTGTAGGTTCAGCGGTGTGAGCCAGTGATCTGCCTGCTGTTTCAGAACTGTAAACAATTCTTCAGCATTGGGGGTTTGTCCCCTATGTATATTAGCTTCAGCACAGCCTGTTGCCGCTTAGCCGAGGCAGTGCTGCAGTGCTTCCAGCTTGGGACTGGTGTGGAGTGTGAAGTGAAGGAGGAGGAGGCTGAGGAGCATGACGTTCTGGAGCTGTACACTGTGGGTGAGTCCCTGACTGAGTTAGGGCCTGCAATCCTTGGTGTTGGAAGGACGTGTCCGTCCCAAGCTCAGACTGGATCCCGGCTTCCAGAATAATAACCCAGTGTGTCGTCAGCGAGATGTACCGGCCCTGACCAGAAGCACTTATCCACGTGTCCGTGGTTAGGTGGACTTTGCCTGAAACTGCGTTGTTAAGGGCACGTATGATGTTTTGTGACACGTGCTTATGTAATGCGGGGACGGCACGCCGGGAAAAATAGTGGCGGCTGGGGACCGAGTAACGTGGGACAGCTGCCACCATCAGGTTGCGGAATGCTTCAGTCTCCACTAGCCTAAAAGGCAACATTTCCAGCGCAAGCAGTCGCAAAATGTGTGCATTTAGAACTGTGACATGTGGGGCGTTGGCAGCATATTTGCGCCTGCGTTCCAAAGATTGGTGTATGGATAACTGAACGCTGCGCTTGGACAAGGACGTGGTTGATGGTGGTGCTATTTCTGCTTGTGCAACTACAGGTGAAGGACAGGAGGCATCTTCCCATGCAGTATGGACAGGGGATTGTCTTGCACACACAACAGTGGAAGACGCAGTGGTGTCACCCGCAGACACTGCTCCTGGACTCTGGTGTACATCCCACAAAGTCGGGTGCTTTGCTGACATGTGCCTGATCATGTTGGTGGTGGTCAGGCTGCTAGTTTTGCTACCCCTGCTGATGCTGGCATGGCCGGTGTTGCAAATGGCCTTTTTTGAAATTATCGGCAGACACCTTAAAAAACAGCCAGACTCGGGAAGACCTAACAGTTGTACTGGCAACTTCTGTCGTGTTGTTGTTCCGGGAAAGGTTGGCTGTCTTCTGCCTATGGACACCACCCTGCTTCTTCCGGCCTGTTGTGATGTTATGCCTAACTCTCCCTGTGCACTGCTATCCTCGCTCTGCATGTCCTCCTGCCAGGTTGGGTCAGTTACTGGATCATCCACCTCGTAGTCTTCCACTTCTGCACCCTGGTCCTCCTCCTGACTTTCTGGCAATTGTGTCTCATCATCGTCCACCTCTTGTTGAGACACGTTCCCACCGTTGCCTTCGTGAGACCGTGGCTGCTCAAATATTTGTGCATTGGTACATACGATCTCCTCATGACCCACTTCAACTGGACCTGGCGAGAGGCCAGAATCTACGAATGGATAAGTGAACAGCTCTTCAGAGTGTTCAAGTGTGGGATCAGTTATGTCAAGGGCCAGGCACTCGGCATGGTGGGAGGAAGGAGGATCAGGGTGTGGAATGTGTGGTCCAGTCTCACAGCTACTGACACTTGAACGTGTGGAAGACAGGGTATTTGTGGTGGTGCAAAACTGACTGGAAGCATTATCCGCTATCCAACTAACAACCTATTGACACTGGTCTTGGTTTAATAGTGGTGTACTGCTGCGGTCTCCTAGAAATTGGGACAAGAAGATCGAGCGAGATGATGTGGGCATTTGTCGTGGTGCGATTTGAGCGTGGACATGGCTTCGGCATCTGCTTGCACCACCATCACGTCCAGCTCCTTGTCCCTTGCCACCAGCCTTGCGCATTTTCAATGTTGTGCTGCCTGTATAGCTAAATGAAGGCATCCAAAAGATGGTTTTTAACTGCACACTGAGATTACAGATTACAGCGGTTTAATCCCGGCAGCTGGAACGGTCAGGCACAAACGCTGACGTGTATACCGTGATTTGACGTATACTACTTGGAGCTACAAGCCACTCCTGCTGCACTAAGATGCTAAATGAATGCAGACAAGAGTTGGTTTTTAGCTGGACACTGAGATTAGAGATTAAAGGCCAGCAGGTAGACTGGTCAGACACAAATGCTGATGAGAATACAGAGTGTTTTGGCGTATCCTAATTTCCGCTGCTACCCAATCCTGGCGCACACAAATGGTAAATGAATGCAGACAAGAGTTGGTTTTTAGCTGGACACTGAGATTAGAGATTAAAGCCCAGCAGGTGGACTGGTCAGACAAAAACGCTGATGAAAATACAGAGTGTTTTGGCGTATCCTAATATCCGCTACAATCCAATCCTGGCGCACACAAATGGTAAATGAATGCAGACAAGAGTTGGTTTTTAGCTGGACACAGAGATTCGAGATTAAATCCCAGCAGGTGTACCAGTCAGACACAAACGCTGACGAGAATACCAAGTGTTTTGACGTATCCTAATTTCCGCTAAAACACACTCCTGGAGCACACAAATGGTAAATGAATGCAGACGAGAGTTGATTTTTAGCTGGACACTGAGATTAGAAATTGAAGCCCTGCAGGTGGACTGGTCAGACACAAACGCTGACGAGAATACAGAGTGTTTTGGCGTATCCTAATTTACGCTATAACCTACTCCTGCCGCACTAAGATGCTAAATGAATGCAGACAAGCGTTGGTTTTTAGCTGGACACTGAGATTAGAGATTAAAGCCCTGTAGGTGGACTGGTCAGACACAAACGCTGATGAGAATACAGAGTGTTTTGGCGTATCCTAATTTATGCTACAACCTGATCCTGCCGCACTAAGATGCTAAATGAATGCAGACAAGAGTTGGTTTTTAGCTGAACACTGAGATTAGAGATTAAAGCCCAGCAGGTGGACTGGTCAGACACAAAGGCTGACGAGAATACAGAGTGTTTTGGAGTATCCTAATTTATGATACAACCCACTCCTCCCTATAGAAAGCTAAATTAATCCCTAAAAGCACTGTTTTGGGATGGATGAGATTTCCAGCCTGTACACCAGCCCCAGATGTGATTCAGGCTGGTATACTGGCACAATGAAGTTTGCTATATACCCTGCCTCCCTGCCTGCCTGTATACAGCTCTATTAGTCCTCAGAAGGACTGTTGTGGTAATTAAGGAGGTGTAGGGAAATACAGGTGTACAACAGTCCACGCTGCCAAGGTCCACTTACTTCAAGGAACACACGGGTGGGTGATGAACAAATAGGTTTCTTTATTGCTTCCGACGCGTTTCAGTGCCTTCCTGGCACCTTCCTCAGGCCACAAATCTGTCCCTCAATCAGCAGAACCTCTCCCTACACTGACTGTCTGTGGAGTAGAGTGACGAGCACAGCGCGGTCAGGTCTTTTAAAGACCTGATGACGCTGTGCGGCCAGCCAATCACTGTAATGCTACAACCAACATGGCTGTGGCATTACAGTGTCTGTCAGCCAATCCCTGCATGTGGGCTGGCTCTGTAAAGAGCGCCAACATGCAGGGAGGTTGACCTCGAGCATAGCAAGAGTATTGCGAGATTACTCGGTACCGAAATATTCGTGCGAATACCGAGTAGTGAGAAGCATACTCGCTCATCCCTAGTCGTTATATAAGTCAGTCTAGATGAGGGCGGAATTTTTTTCTCTACTAGCTACAGTCTTCGTGTCTGGTTTCACATAGAATGGGGTCTGACACAATACGCCTAACTCTCCAATGTTGGGAGCTTTGGCTGACAACTGTAAAAATGAAGTAAATTGTTGCGGTCGGTGGGCTTAGTGTAAAGATCTGTACTACGTCCACTGACAGGATCATAGATAACCTATCATCCCTGTATTTTACACACTCCTCAAGATACACAAAAATCTCCAGCGACTACCAGGACGGCCCATTGTGGCCTCTACTGAATCTGTACCTTTACCGGTGGCTATTTTCCTTGAGAAGATCTTATGCCACTAATACCTAATTCTATGTCGTATCTTAAAGATACATCTGCGTTCTTATCCCACATACATAGCCTAGAGGGGATCCCACTAGGCTGCATACTAGTCACGATGGACGTTAACTCGTTACATACCAGCATTGAACATATAAGGGGCTTAGAAGCTGTGAGATGGTTTTTGGATAGTAAAAGTGAGTTAAGTGACGACACTAAGAACTTGTGCATATATTTACTCAAATTGGTCCTCGAAGAAAATTATTTTCTATTCGAGGATCAATTTTACCTACACCAATGTCCGTGCGGTCTCGGATATGTTGGGGATACCACCCAGCATATCCGAGACCATATCAATAAACATAAGTTGACTATATGATGTAAGAACACAATGCTACTGATCCCTGCTCATTTTATAGAGAGGGGTCATAGCATCAGTCAACTATGCTTTCAAGTACTGCAACATGTACGCCAACCAAGAAGAGGGGGCAACAGGGTTAAGGCACTTAAGAAACACGCATCATATTGGATAAATACACTGCAGACTCTAGAACCACATGGACTAAATAGGGAATACAAGATTATGTACTAAGTATTCCCTCGCACAGTTTATACAAGTAGAATATGAGTGTTTTGACCAGTTGCCAGTTCACCTGGTCTTACAATTATTGCCTTGTGAATAATTGCATTTTTCACTAGTTACAATATACAAGCGGTATAATCACAACTACTTTTTCACCAGGTTGCATTATAATGTGAATATGATGTATTAATATATTATTTTCTTTCTCTTTCTTACAGAGAATCTTTGAGAACTAGAAAACCTTTACTCATCTGCCTGCCTATACCCGCTGTCAAACTCTACCTGATAAACTAAAGTGCTTTTAAGCACTATTTTGCCCTCACACAGCGCTTATTAGCGCTAGGTAAGCTTATGCCAGTACACAGTTCTTATTAGCGCTTCCTTAGTGTCCTCCACAGCCTTCACCACCGCATGTTGTACCTATTTACTATCCGAAACCACCGCGCTTGCGCGGCACACAATCATGTGATCGCAATGCTGGAAACTAGCGGCTTGTGGTTCACATGCAGTCCACAGGTCTCAATACGTTACTGCGCATGCGCCCCTCTTAATCACATGACCGCTGACTTCCGGTTGACATCACACGACCGGAAGTAGTGTCAGATTGCGTAAATCCCGCAAACACACGGCGGGATGGCCATTTATAAGGAGCCACTGCACCACCAATCCTCCTGCCTCCTGACACAGAGGCCGGACATAAAGGTAACCCTGCTAGTGAGGCAGCTCACACTAGTTTATCATTTTGTGTGATTGATATACGGTTTTTGCATTGGTTTATCATGTTTTTGGTGGGGATTGGTTGCAGTTCACACTGCTGCTTCCAATGTGTGCAGACTCATATTTTTTTGCCTTTGTGTTCACCACTGCTGTTAACAGCAGATATTGGAGGCACCTGCCCCTCCCATATGAAGTCTGCACACAGAGCTGCCACCCACACAGCCTTACAAGGTGAGATAGTCCTGTGCTCTCCCGCACCCTGTCCAGCTGAGGTATGTACACACTGGCAGGTTTTTTACCGTAGCACTAGGGACAGAGTTAGGACTGTCTCTATCTGGGCCTACCGTGGAGTGGGTGAGACAGCTTATTGTACGTTTTCTTGCAGAAACGTATAGACCAAAAGGCCCTGTTTTTGTCACAGCACTTGCTATTTATTTTTATTTTTACAGCAGAGCGCCTTTTGTGTGATTGATATACGGTTTTTGCATTGGTTTATCATGTTTTTGGTGGGGATTGGTTGCAGTTCACACTGCTGCTTCCAATGTGTGCAGACTCATATTTTTTTGCCTATATGTACCTACCTCTGATTCAATTATATTGTAACCTAGCATATTACCCCCTATTTTTTTATGCCCATAGGGCTTTCACAAAGAGGGGCAGCAATACCTGAAACAGTAATTATAAGATATGCTGCATTGCATAAAACAGATTGCAATAAGATAATGCACCTAATATCACCTTGTTCTCATCCACTGTTTTTAGGGACAAGGAACCCATTTAGTCCTATGCTATAGATAGCCACACCGTGATGTAAGGACACCGATAACCATAAAGCTAAGTATAATTGCCTTGCACCTCCATGTTTTCAGTGTGTCTGTACTTCCTTTGACAGAGCTACTATATCCCTTCCAGTTATAGGGACCAATAAGCACTCAGGGACGCAATTTCCCTAGTATATTATTTGCGCATTTCACCTCAGGTAATAACATCTATTCTCTACTTTTATCTTTCTAATCCATAGCCCTTCTACTATTAATTTCTCCTTTTTCTTTGTTTTTTTGGTTTACTACCCATTAGGTATATTAATCAAGCTTATGGTGCTGGGTTATCACCTACGTACATGGTTTGCCCAAATAATCACCATAAATACGGTATAATACATTTGTATACAACTATTACATCTATCTCTATACAGAGGGATGCGTTCCAGTATTGTTTCTGTAATGCTAACAGGGTTATTCATATGTATGTCTTTTTACCTAGTGAAATATTTATATTAAGGTCCCAAGGTGGAAAGACCGTGGGCTACACAATTTTTGTTGCTAAATGTACTTAGAGAACCCAGTAGATTAATATCCTAGGTATGCTAGTATTTTTTGTTATACGTATTATTGCTGTATGCGGCTTTGTGCACCATTGTTGTAATACTTATGTACCTGATTTTTTCTTTTGTTGTTTCATGATTTATAGAAAAAAAAACACAATTTCCCTGAAGAGGACTCAAAGAGTCGAAACGTTGGGAATAATATGTTTCATTGATGGACAAAAGCAAGAGAATAATACGTTTTTTGCTGAAACAAATATTTCCTCCATTTTACTATTGAGTTTGTGCCAACTATTCTAGTATTATATTGGACTATTTTTTATGCACCATACTACTGGTGAGCCAAGTTCTTTAAAACTTATGTGATGAACTTAAGCCACCAGATATGAACCTCAATATTTATGCTTCTAATGGTGAACCACTTACTATAGTAGGCGTTAGAGAAGTACCAATAAAAGTGGGGAGGGTGGAATTACAAGACCAGGGGATCATTGTGGTAGCAGAAAATCCTAATAACTGAGATCCTTACATCATTCTTGGTAAAAATATTGTCAGCAAGTGTGTGGGTGAAGTGTTATTCTTACTCCAACTGATTGCGGACACTGCCAAACCCGGGCAGAAGAAGGTTCTTCAGAGAGAGATAGGAGCCCTCCTGCATCAACAACAGGTAAAACTGACCAGTGGTGAAATTGGTAGTGGACGAGTAACAGACCCGCTTCCTATTGTGATACTCCTAATGAGTGAAATGATGATCTGGTGCTGAGCAGCTATAGACCTAAGAGGGCAGGACTATCAGGCGGTAGTGGAGCCCATCAGTTCAGAACACAGGCCTTCGCTCTTGACAGCCAGAGGGGTAGTTGATGTACACAAAGGGAGAGTGCCAGTCCGCATTTTGAATTGTGGGAGTGAAGAGGTCAAACTACCCAGGTATTCCACCGCTGCTAAGCTGTACACTGTGCATAACAATGAGATACACAGATACAAGCAGTGGGACCCTTACCTACACCCAACGAGGTAGAGGATAATAACTACAAAGGACAGCTAGAGGACTGGTGTCAGCAGCTCCATGTTGGAGTTGATTCCACTCCTACACATAAAAAGCATGGTGTCTATCAGGCAGTCTGAGAGTATGGACAAGTATTCAGTAAGCATGCACTTGACTTTGGTAGGATCAAAGGGGTACACCATCACATCCCCACAGGTTCACATCCACCAATCAAAGAGTGATACAGGCCTATTCCACCTGCACACTATCAAAAAGTCAAAGTGATATTACAGGGCATGAAGGACGCAGGGGTCATAAGAGATAGCTGTAGTCCCTGGGCAGCTCCACTAGTCCTAGTCATAAAGAAGGATGGCAGCATGAGAATGTGTGTAGATTACAAGCAGATAATTCGCATAACACATAAAGATGCTTACCCGTTACCACGCATAGAAGAATCACTAGCTGCATTGAAGTCTGCTAATTACCTTTCAACCCTAGATCTCACTAGTGGGTATTGGCAGGTCTCCGTTGCAGAGGAAGACCGTGAGAAAACAGCATTTACCTCGCCTGTTGGTCTATGTTAATTTAACAGCATGCCATTCGGTCTATGCAATGCACCCGGAACATTTCAAAGGCTAATGGAGTGTTGCCTGGGGCATAAGAACTTTGAGACTGTGCTAGATGATGTCATAGTGTATTCAAAAACCTATGACGAACACCTAACCCATCTAGCAGAGGTATTTGAAGCATTATCCAAGTATGAGATGAAGCTAAAACCATCCAAATGCCACCTGTTAAAACCAAGAGTCCAGTACCTAGGACACATAGCTCAGAAGGAGTGGCACTGGACCCAGACAAGGTAACCATGATCAGAGAATGCCCAGAACCAAGGACCCTCAAGGAAGTACGTCTGTTCCTGGGATTGATAGGATACTACAGGGATCCAAGATGGCCGCCGCCCTAGGAGGTCTCACCTGACAGAGCTCCCAGACAGAGACCACCATCAGAGCCATCCAGCACTTAGGAATCCCCTCTCAGCCCCAGACTATGTGGAGACTACATCCTACCACACCTCTGCTCTGGAGGAGCCCGAAATTGAGCCTGCCTGACCGCCTCCACATAAGGTACGGGTGGCCCCCACCTGAGCCCCCCTGCCTGTGCCTGGGGTGCCACCGGGTGACTTCTTATGCTCCCGGCAGACGCTCGCTGCATCCATCCCGCTGTCAGGCAACAGACGGACGTGCCCTACACCCGTGGTCGCTACCCGATCTGCACACTAGCACCGCAGAGGGACCAGCTGGCCCTGGGAGCACGTGTCGGCGGGAACAGCCGGCACTTCCGCTTCTGCCGCCATTACACAGCAGCGGTGACGCTCAGAGTGGAGACCTGGACCCTGACTTGATGACCCAGCGGCCGGGGGTGGAGTGCACGCATCAGACAGCAGCAATATAGCGACGGCTCACACCTGCGGAGCTACAGAGCAGCACGGTAGAGCTGAACGAGTGTGTAGCTGGAAGCGCTGACTTTAATTACGACCCCCACCTGCAGTGCTACAGAGCTGCACGGCGGGGCTGAGTGAGTGTGTGGCTGGGAGTGCTGGCATAGACTTCAATTACGACCCCCACCTGCAGAGCTACAGAGCTGCACGGCAGGGCTGAGCAAGTGTGTGGGTGGGAGTGCTGACACAGACTTTAATTGCAGGAAGACTGTTTGCAGAGAAACTAATCTGAGAGGACACCTAGCTGTGGTGTATGAAGAAAGACTAGATATAAGCACCCCCTCACCGGATCTACTTACCCCCAGAGGATACAGCAAGCCCTAAGTACAGTCTGCAAGGAAACTGCTGCCCCTGTAATCGAAGTCACTACCCATGCAAACCAGGCCCTAGTGACACAAGCTATATTATACCCCTCGGAGAGGGGGCGTGGCCTAATGGTGATGGTGTAGGGCAGTGATGGCGAACTCCAGGCCTCGAGTGCCACGCACAGTCCAGGTTTTCAGGATTTCCATTGCATTTGACAGTTAGCAATCAAATTTCCAACTGTCAAACTCTAAGGAAATCCTGAAAACCTGCACTGTGTGCGGCATTCGAGGCCTGGAGTTCGCCATCACTGGTGTAGGGTTTTACCTATGCTCTCCCCACAACAATAAGCGACTGGGCTAAATGCCCTCAAAAGGACTTTGACAACTGAAAAAAGATCTACTATCAAGCTGGTAATCACCTTGGGAACGTTTTGTTTGGGTCAGTGGTCACTTTTAAGAAGAATTCTCCTCAGAATCCAGTCATCAAATTTGCGTGAGGTAAAGGACTGTGCTGTCACCTCATGAATAATGGCTGCCTAGTCACCTCATAATATCTTCATTGCCTAATACTCCCCAAATTTTATATAATTAGGCTTCAAATCTCTAAGTATACTGAAAGAAACTTTGATAGATAGCCTGTGTGACTTTTCCATTGATTTCCATGATTTGGGGACATCTGACAGACATCTGACAGGCATCTGACAGGCTTCCATTGGCAGCAATATTGTACCTCTTAATTTCTAGGGTGTTCCTCTAGAGGAGGTTACCCTGGGATAGTCTGAACCCTCCTAACCTATTTTTGGATTGGCACCTATGATTTTGGACTTTTCCTGTCAAAAAATCCAAGATTCAGCATTTCTCTTAGAGCTTTGTGCTTTGCTGTGCCACCCTAATTTCTTCTCTAAACCCTTTGGAGAGTTGTCCTGGGTCTCCCCAGACCCCTCAGAACTATTTTTGGACTAGTATTGTTTGTTTTGTGGTTTTTATTGCCAGAAACCTACTGCTTCAGTGCTCCTGTGGATAAAACCGATACTTAAAAACTTTACTTATGCATATTGCGTAGCTCCTGTTTAATCCATTGGAGCTTACGTTGGAATTTGCACCGGAATTACTTCAGAGCTTTCAGAGCTTTGTGTTTTGCTGTGCCACCCTAATTTCTTCTCGGAACCCTTTGGAGAGTTGTCCTGGGTCTCTCCAGACCCCTCAGAACTATTTTTGGACTAGTATTGTTTGTTTTGTGGTTTTTATTAACAGAAACCTACAGCCTCAATGCTCCTGTGGATAAAACCGATACTTAAGAACTTAACTCAAGCATATTTATTGTCTTTCTCTTTCCACCTGGATCCTATTTTCATCTACTAGTGACGATTATACTATATTGGACAAATTTGGATTTTTTACTAGTTCATTCACGATATTAAGCCATTGTATTGGTCCAGTATATCTGATATATACATATTACTGGTGACTTTTCTGCAATATTCAAGACTCATAACATCTGAGGATTCTGCGTGGGCAAGTGAGGTCGGAGGGCCTCCGGCGATCGCAAGCTTCGCAGACCCTGGGATTTCCGGAGTGTGAAGCAGATCTCAAGAATATGTATATGTTTATTTAAGTTAACTGTTTTCTTATTTGTGTGGGTGGCGTTACAGTGTACTGGTGCTGCTGGGATTTGGGCATTGTTTCAATTAGCTTTGACGGTGACCAGATTCTAACATTGAGGTTGAATATATAGCCACACTGATATTTTTATATTAAGCTTTATAATCCTGATACTGTTTAGACACCTTCCTTTTATTTACTATGTCTCGTAGGCAGACAGATCTTCATAAGGTCACTATGAATCCTCCGGGTGGGTCCACTAAACCCCATCTTAAATGCACTCCATCTACAGCTAGGCTGATTTTGGATAGCGAACACAAAAAGAAGGTGGATAAAATAGATTCTCACATACGGGCAGGCCCGGACTGGCCATAGGGCCTACCGGGAGTTTTCCCGGTGGGCTGAAGGGAAATTGGGCCGTTGCGGCCGCTCTTTACCTTTAAAAGGTCGCCTGCGGCCCCTTTAAGTCGTTATGCGGGTGCCGGCCGGGCACAGCCAGGGAGCTGTACAGCAGACGCAGAGGTGTTTCTGGCGGCGGGGAGCTTCCTTCCGGCTGTGTTCCTGCAGCCGCTTCTTTGAGGAGGAGTGTGACAGCTCCTCCACTCCTCAGCGGCTCCAGCTGCAGGATGCCTCCCTGCTCCCTGACCCTGCTGTACAACCTGCTGATCGGGAGCCCGGGGCCTGCACTTCCTACACTGTCGGCTGCTGCAGGGCTCCTTCACATGCCTCTCCTTCCTGGCCGACTTCATCTGTGCGGGCTGAGCTCATCCTGGGCGGTAAGAGGGGATACTTTGCCTCCTGGGCAGAAGGTTTCTGCACAGTTTGATGTCAGGATTGTATCTTGTGGCTGCGGTGTCTGTCTGAGGCAAAGAGGATTTATGACAACTGATTGAACTTTCACTGCAAGACACCCGATCTGTGGAATCTCAACCAGCTGCATAAATCCCATCAATCCCACAGACAGAGTGACCGACCACAGAGAAATGTACTGGACAGATAACTGTGACTTGGGCAGCAGAACAGCACTGATAACACCCTGTGTCTCCCTCCTTGTCTATGCATAATAATGTGTGTGTGTATGTACTGTAAATGTGTGTACATACGGATGTGTGTATGTATATATATATGTATATATATATATACACACTGTGTGTGTACATATGAATATGTGTATACATATGAAATATATCAGTAGCGTAGCTAGCGGGGGATCGAGCGCCCCGGGCCCCCCCGACATGAGGGGCCCATTGTCCTCTCCCTGGGGGGGCCCCGCGCCCCCTGGGGGGCCCCGTGCTGGCAGCCGGCCGCCGTGCCGGCCGGAGAGGAAGGAGGACGGGACTTCCTGTCTTGCAGCTCTGCCCGCCCCTCCTCACCTCCTCCTTACAGCAGACGCACCCGGCGGCTGCGGTGAGTGTGCAACGCCCCCCCCCGGTCCTTCAACAAGAGGTGTGTGTGAGAGGGGTGGAGAGGGTGGCAGGCTGTGCACGAGGATGAAGGATACAGGGAGTCTGGAGGATGGAAACTGCAGGGGGACAGAGGATGGGATCTGCAGGGGGCAGAGGATGGGATCTGCAGGGGGACAGAGGATGGGATCTGCAGGGGACAAAGGATGGGATCTGCAGGGGGACAGAGGATGGGATCTGCGGGGGGACAGAGGATGGGATCTGCAGGGGGACAGAGGATGGGATCTGCAGGGGGACAGAGGATGGGATCTGCAGGGGGACAGAGGATGGGATCTGCAGGGGGACAGAGGATGGAGAGTGCAGGGAATAGAGGATGGAGAGCACAGGAGGATGGAGAGTGCAGGAGGATGGAGGACATGGAATGCAAGAGGATTGAGAGCGCAGGTGGATGGAGGGTGCTGGAGGATGGTGGATGGGGAGTGCAGGAGGATGGAGAGCGCAAGAGGATGGAGAGCGCAGGAGGATGGAGCACACAGAAGGATGGAGCGCGCAGGTGGATGGGGAGCGCAGGAGGATGGAGGGTGCAGGAGGATGGAGGGTGCAGGAGGATGGAGGATGCAGGAGGATGGGAAGTGCAGGAGGATGGGAAGTGCAGGAGGATGGGGAGTGCAGGAGGATGGAGGATGGGGAGTGCAGAAGGATGGAGAGTTCTGGAGGTGAGTGGCCATTTGGCCCAATTCTTAGGGGCGGCAGCTGCGGCAATTTGTTCGACCGCCCTGGGCACCACAAGCAGTTGCTACGCCACTGCCTCAGTTGATGGGGTGGTACGAGAATTCTCTGCCAGCACACCTTCCCCCCCGCTCTTCACATGGGGGCCCTGGGTGCAGATCTCGCCCCCAGGCCCAGAGCAGGCTAGCTACGCCACTGAAATATATATATATATAATGGATGTGTGTGTACAAATTGATGTGTGTATATACCGTGTGTTTACATAATGGTGTGTGTGTATATAGTGTATACATAATGTATGCGTGTATATATAATGTGTATGCCTACATATGGATGTGTGTGTATATATACTCTGCACAGTACCACTTCTCCTGACCTGTATACTGAGAGTTGGTATTGGATTTTCATCATTTAAATGTTGTTTAAATTGATTATCCTCAATATGGAGTCATCGCTTCTCTTCTGTACAGGTGATCATTTGCCCTTCACTGTGGATCTGACAGCTGGGACCCCGCAATCCCGAGAAACATGCCTGTGAAGAGTAACATGTGAATGGAGCTGTGGTTCATTTCCCTCTGCCCCGCCATTCACATGTGGCTCTTCAGATAACTCCTTTAAGAAAGTGATGAGGCCACGACAGCATAAAAGCAAAATTCACTGATCGGGGCTGATGGGTGATATAGTATGTGGGCTGGCAGGGTTTTTTCTCCAGGGCTGCTTTTTGGTCCCAGTCCGGCCCTGCATACGGGGCTCAGATATGGACACCCTAGATAATAGGGGTGGTGACAGCTTGAAGCAGACCTCAAAACGTAAGGACATAAGCCCCCCTGGGAGTTCTGCTTTGGTTGGATCTACTTTGGAGGAATTGGACTCGGGAGGGGGTGACAGTTCTGGTTCCCCCCCTGTTAAACAAAGACCTAGGGTCACTTCCTCTCCCTTATCTATTAAAATGAGGGGTCAGGCTGGACCAGTAGATAGGGACTTTTTGCTTGACCTCTTCCACAGCTTCGCTGATCAGATGAAAATGGAGTTCTCTGATATTAAAGAAGCGCTCTCCACCTAACTACCAGAGCTGACATTATGGAGGCCGAGATAATAAGACTGTCTAAAGTTAATAGCTCTCTTAGAAAAGAATTGGACAAAACTAAACAGGATTATAAAACATTGTCCAGTAAACTGGATTATTTTGACAATACTAATAGACAGTCCAATTTAAAATTGAGGGGAATTCCTGAGACAGTCACAAGGTCTAAATTACAGCCTTACCTTAAAAAAATGATTAAAACAGTGTTACCCTCACTATCGGATGTAGAGTGTTTGCTGGATAAAGCGTTTCGCCTTCCTAAACCCACATCTGTCCCGGAGAAGTTGCCCAGAGACACTCTGGTTACTTTTAGGTTTAAAAACACAAAAAATCTCCTCACCACCTACATGCAGAAGCATGAGACGTTACCTAGACCATTTCATGATATTAAAATTTTTTCAGACCTCTCAAAGGAAACATTGTCCAAACGTAGAATTCTGATGCCTGTCACCAAGATATTGAGGGCTAATGGTATTATGTATAGATGGCTCTCCCAGACCAGAATCAACTTTAAGCGGGGTCCTACTTCTCATGTGATAGATGGATTGGAGGAGGGTCTTCAACTTTTAAGAGAGCTTGGCATTGCTGACCCGCCAGTAACCTGAATACTTATATTGGGTTAAACAGAACTTCATTTTGAAACGTTGAGGTGATTACCCTTAGATGTATATAATACATTATTAATTGTTGTGGGTGAGAGGCCTTTTTTCTCCCGAAGGAGCTTTTTTCCATCAGTTAGTTGTAACTGCTCCATATAGTCCGTTAGTCTGTTATTGTATATATTTCTTGATATTATTCTGTTCTTGTTTTATTCTTTTTTTTTTTCTTTTAGTACTTATTGACACGATGAATGTTTTATATTTCATTCCAGAAATCTCTTGGCTGCATGGTTTAGTAAGTCTTTTCTCTACTGACGTTACTTCGTTTATTTGCTTTTATGGCCATTAATTTCATGTCCCTGAATGTACATGGCCTAAATTCCCCTCATAAGAGGTATCTACTGTGGAGAGACATATTTAGATTTAAAATAGATATTGCGGGGTTGCAGGAGACTAAGTTTTCTAATGATAATCCTCCAAAATTTGAAAATAAGTTATTTTCATCTATTATCTTAGCCTCTCAGAAAAAAAAGAAGGCGGGTGTCGCTTTTTTTATTAGAAATAACATCCAATTTGAACAGGAGACTGTTATTGCAGATACAGAGGGAAGATATATAATTTTAATCTGTCGGCTTAGTGGTGTCTATTATACCTTGGTTACTCTGTATGCCCCTAATAAGGGTCAGATGAGATTTTTGAAAGAGTTAGTGATTTTAATTTTGGAAAATCGTAAGGGTTCTTTAATTCTCTTTGGGATTTTAATGTAATACCTGATGCATTTTTGGGTTCCTCTGGAACTCGTGGAGTTTCTAATTTAACCTTGAATCCTTGGATTGATAGAGAAGCTTATATGACGTATTTCGATGTATTCATTCCACTTCTAGAGAATACACATTCTACTCGGATTCCCAGCTTTCCTTATCTAGAATAGATCAAGTTCTAGCTGATAGTGTCTTTATATATGAAATTAAAAAGATCAATATCCTGCCAAAGACTTGGTCTGATCATTCCCCGATAGTTTTTGAGTTGGTCCCTAGAGGGGGTGCTTCATCCACTAGGATTTGGAGGGCCAATACCTTTCTTTATTCTTATCCCAACTCAAGAAAGGAATTGATAGACACTAAATTATTACTTTAAAGAGAACGATGCAGTTAGTATTGAGACATTGTGGTTAGCCCATAAAACAGTAGTTAGGGGCAAATTGATTGAACTAAATTCACGTCTTAAAAAACAATCTAATGCCAAACTTGCATCTCTGGTAGCTGACATTCGCACCCTAGAAGAATCACAAATAGCGTCTCCTTCTTCGTCTACCCAGCTTAAAATCTTAAAGCTTAGAATAGAATTAAGGTCCCTTTTAATTTCTGACTATAACAAAATGATTCAGTCTTCTAAACTAAATTACTATATTTGTCACAATAAACCTAATAAATTTTTCGCCCATTGAATAAAACTGATGAGACAAAAGAGGAGGATTCTACTAATCAAAAACAAGCAGGGGTTGATTTACAGACACCCAGAGGATATTTCAAGTGAATTCCTGCACTTTAATAAAAACCTTTATAATTTAAATTTAAGTCCAGGGTCTGTACAACCCTCTCTGTTGGATATTAACTCTTTTCTGGGTTCCTTAAGCATTCCCTCTCTGACTAGTGAAGAGGTGGATCTTCTTAATTGTCCCTTTCAGAATTCTGAGATTACAGAAGCAGTGAAATCCCTCAAAACTGGCAAATCGCCTGGGCCTGATGGATTATCTAATGAATATTTCAAAAATTTTGCTGACATCCTGACACCTTATTTAACTAGACTTCTTAATTCGGCCTCCATGTCATCCCTTCTTCCTGCAGAAATGCAGGAAGCATTAATTACAGTCATTCCCAAAGATAAAGGGGATGCCCTAAATGTCAGAGATTATAGGCCCATTTCGCTCTTAAACACTGATGCTAAAATTATAGCCAAAGTTGTTGTTAACAGACTATCTAAGTATACAACTCGCTTAATTCATACTGACCAAACGGGTTTTGTCAGTGGCAGAAGTACTATGGACGCCACGAGAAGATTATTCCATATTATATCATATGTAGAAAGGTCAAATCTTCCCACTTTGCTGATTTCTCTAGACACCGAAATTGCTTTTGACCGAGTAAATTGGCTGTTTTTATTTGAGTCCCTTAAAAAATTTGTTTTTTCTGGTCCCATATTTAATATTATTAGAGCTTTGTATTCCCATCCATCCGCCAAAATTCTAACAAATAATGTTGTGTCTGACTCCTTTAGAATTACCAATGGAACTCGACAGGGATGCCCTCTGTCCCCTACTTTATTTAATTTGTTTTTGGAACCATTGGTAGAGGCGATACGGTCACATGAGGGGATCCGGGATGTCCATTACATGGGCGTCAACACGTTGCATCTCTATTTGCAGATGATTTACTGATTATTCTATCGGATCCTCTGGTGTCTCTTAGGAATCTGATGGACATTGTTGAGAGATTCTCTGGAGTCTCTCATTATAAATTGAATACTAATAAGACAGAGGTTTTGCCCTATCATATTGAACATCACCTATTAGATATTCTAAAAACTGAATTTAATTTCTCCTGGTCACTGTCAGAAATTCCCTATTTGGGAATCACCATTACTAAACCTCTATCTAACATGGTTGATAAAAATGTATCAGATATTGTTAAATCCCTTTCGAAACATGTGTCTTATCTGTCTAATTTAGAGGTTTCCTGGACGGGACGTATTGCGGCCTATAAAATGTTGCTACTTCCCAAAATTCTATACTTCTTCCGTTCCCTCCCTGTGGTCATCCCTCAGAAATATTTTAAACGTCTCCAGACACAACTTAGCCGATTTATTTGGCGAGGGAAATTTCCTAGAATTGCAGCTACCACTCTTGAAAAACATAAATTACATGGAGGTTTAGGTATCCCCAATCTTAGGGCCTATTATCTAGCTATCATTACTCAAATTAGTTCACGATGGTGGAGTACTGAATACTCACCATCCTGGGTAAATATAGAACGATCCATCATGAAGCAACAGAATCCTGCATTGTTTATTGTTTTATACCTCCTTAGTCCAAAAAAGAGACTTCCCCTAGAAACCCCACTTAAGGCCACTATCAAGGCTTGGAGGACGTTTAATCAGACCTCTAAAACCATCTTCTCTCCAGTTTCTCCTGTCTGGCTCCCAATAGATATTTTTTCCTGGTTGTGTCCATCTCTTAATTTGACTATCTGGAAGAGTAGGAATATTAGGTATGTGTCTGACGTGTTTGATGGTGAGAGGTTAGCCTCTTTTGAGGTTATCTCTTATCGTTTCAGCCTACCTGAATCTGACAGACCTACTTAGACTTTACTGCATGAGACTTTAAACAACCCACGTCTAGATTTTACACTACCTAACAACTTGTGTGTGGAAATAATAATATCTATAAAACTTTTAATAAGGATGTGACTTTTAATAATTCTAGATTCTCTACAGTATGGGATCACCAACTTGACATAGATAATCATACTTTACATAACCAATTGCCCATCATTTTAAAAAATATTTACTCCTCTGTCCCCTGCTCAACACTTCTGGAAACTCAATATAAAGTATATACCAATTGGTATTTTACACCTTTAAAACTGCATAAGATAGACCCTACTGTTTCTAATTTATGTTGGAGAAAATGTGGACTAGTGGGATCTGTCCGTCATATATTTTGGTCATGCTCAAAGTTACGTTCCTTTTGGTTAGATGTCCAGTCCCTGATCAATTTAGTTTTAGATTTAGACATAGTCTTAACTTTTGACTCTGCTGTATTGTTGATTGGGATATGTGATCTCCCAAAATGAAAAAGATTCTTGGCCTTACATATCCTATTAGTAGCTAAAAATCTGATCGCCTCTAGGTGGAGGAGTGATTGTGTTCCATCCATAGAGGACTTTATGGATTGCATAGCATTGCACAACTCATTTGAATTCACGTTTGCTCTTAGAGAGGGTATGCATGCTAGATTGAAGTACATGACGAAATGGGCGAGTTGGGTTCGAATGTATATACCGACTCTTACATTTCATCTGCCCTAATTTAGCCTGAATTTCTCCATTTATCATTTTGATTGTACTTAGTTTGCTAAGAGCTATTTAGTTGTTGTTTTTTTTAGATACTCATAATCGTCGTGTCAGTTGTAAATATTTGGTTATTTTATTTCTTCGACTTATGTCTTTTGTCTATATTGTTTTTCTCTTATATTATTTATTTCTTCTCTGAATTTGTATACTATGCATTCATTATATTTATAATTTATGTATATGTTGAAATTCTTTCATCTCAACTTACTTTTGTTGTTTCCTTGTTGACTAATAAATATATCTTTAAATATATTATACCCCTCACACTGTGTGTGCTCTTACACTCATAGGCAATCTTGCCACGATATACAGAACGCTTTATATTCTCACACTTAGCCACTTTGGAGCAACAGCACCATCTTCTGCACCAGAGTGGAACTGCGCCACATATCCCTAGCTTGGTTGAAACCATTGCCTCCTTTGGATCTCAAATTACCCTACCTATACCATAGAGGGAGACTTCCAGACTTTTCTGATCTCACCGAACTATCTTATAGGCATTATTAGCTAACCCAATGCAACCCCCCTCGGCATGTGAATAACTCAACAACGGCGGGGTGGTTAAAGAGGCCCAGGACAAAAGAATCTATACTCCAGGTCTAGACAAAATGGTCAAATATACTAATAAAGCATCTAAGACGCCGGCAAAATCAGGTCACTCTACTCAAGCAGACCTGGATAAATACATCCAGAAACAATCAACCATGACGATTTAATCCAAATCCGCACGTCAAAAGCTTCACAACAATCACTCCGACTCAGAACCAGACAGTGTAGAGAGTGACGAAGAATCCTCTAAATCCACACACATTACCAGATCTTTCATTAAACGGATTATAAATGAAGCATTAAGTGAAGCACTAGAACCTATCAGGAGAGAGATTGTGGAAATTAAACAGGATCTCTCACAGATGGGCCACAGAGTCGAAACATTGGAGACATCCCACACACAATCGGTCCAAAACTCTAACACCGTATTACATAGTTTCCAACAACATGAAGAACATCTTAACCATATTTTCGTAACACTGGAAGACCACGAGAATAGGGAAAGGAGGAATAATCTACGGTTGAAGGGGATACCAGAGACAGTTGGACAGGATGCCCCTGTTCCCACTGTCACAGACCTATTTAGGTCAATTCTAACCCCAGGAGACCCAACAGACATGGAGCTTGTAAGGGTCCACAGAGCCCTACGACCAAAACCCCCAATGTCAGAACCACCTAGAGATGTGATTTGCAGATTTTTGGACTATAGAACCAAGAATCTTGTACTCTGCAGGGCCAGAGAATCGTCTGACATATCCTGCAATGGCTCAGCAGTGCAGATTTATCAAGATCTGTCGGCAATCACATTACAGAAAAGAAGGCTCCTGAAACCTTTCACCACGATCCTACACCAGAGACACTTTCCCTATCGCTGGTTATTCCCCTTTGGAATTTTCATCGCTGCTAAAGATAAAAAATTTCAAGCAAGGATGTCGGCTGACATAAAGAAGGTTTGCTCGGACTTGGACATTGAACTTGACCATTATCCCGACCTAGAAGCGGTCACTTCGGCAAGTTTACTAGCACCTGTTCCTCATCCCCCTCAATGGCAAACAGTCCTAACACCTAGATCACAAAGGAACAAGAGGAAGACAACCAAGCACGTGATGCCTCAAGATGAGGACACCCTTCCTGGATGATCAGGCGAAGGGGTCCATTCAATGCCATACAACTTGTTTATGACCACCTACACAGGAGAGGAGAGCCCCATTTGAGTTAATTTGCTTCTCTCTCTTTTCCTCAACTAAACAACGAGAATTCTGTTTAGAATGATATTGTTATTGCTGTGAATGACTTCTTCAACCTATACATTTAAATTTCAAACTGTATTAAGGTTCGTTTCGGATAGGACATTCAGAGAACTGGATACCTTCTTAGTGACTACATCCTCTGAAGTAGATAATTTTAGCCCAGAAACCTCTTGAAGTTATATTTAGTTTTATTTAGAAAGTTTTGGAGTTTACACACTGTATAGTTAATTAAATCCCGGGTCCTTGACCCCCCCTCCGATATCTCGGCAGACTTTCGTATACCCGAAGATCGCTGACCTTATATATAATGCAACTAAAGCTGCCTATGTTCAATATTGTTTATATGTATGTTGTGTTCACCCACTATATGTTCTTTCTTTACCCTACCCCCCAGGTTTTTCTCTCCCACTTCTCATACTACCTGACTCCAGTACTGCTCTGATCCGATGCAACAGGGATATTTCACCACCGAAAAAGCCACCCGATTAACAAACATCATGACATCAAACCGTAAGTCGTTCCGCATTGTCTCCATTAATGTTCATGGTTTCAATTCACCCGTACCTCGCTCACAGACATTGCAACACTTTAAAAGATCCAAATATGATATCTTATTCTTACAGGAAACACACTTTCAGAAAGAGAGATCGCCCTCATTTGAAAAATGCTTTTACGATAAGTGGTATCAGGCTTATACCCCCATAAAGGGAGCCAGAGGGGTGGCGATCGCCTTAGCCAAAGATGTCCCCTGTCTGTTGCAAGAGAGTCTGGTTGACTTGGAGGGCAGATATATATTCATTAAGGGCTTGATTGGAGGCAATGTGGTAACTCTTATAAACTTATACGCACCCAACAACCGTCATCTGAAGTGGTTCAAGAAAGTTATAAACAAATTAAACTTATTTAAAGACGGCACGGTGTTATTGGGAGGCGACTTAAACGTTGCCCTCGAACCTACTTTAGACACATCATCCGGGAAAAGTTCTAACCCAACACTAGACTTACTAAACATACAGACCCTACTACAGACCTCGGAACTGATAGATGTATGGAGGTACCTACACCCAAATGACAAAACGTACACGTACTATTCCCATCCCCACAAAATCTACCACAGACTCGATTATATCCTAATTTCACGACATATACTTCCAAAGACGTCAAATGTAGACATTCTACCGGCCCTATACTTAGATCATGCTATGATAACCCTAACCCTTGAACTACAGAAACCACTCTCTAGCTTCAGAACTTGGAGATTAAACGAGACCTTATTACACTCGACTGAAGTTAAAGCTAAAATTCAGACAGCAATATCTGATTACTTCTTTTTTAATGCTATACCTGAAACAGACCCGACAACAGTTTGGGAGGCACATAAAGCTACAATATGCGGCCAAATAATCTCACTAGCTTCTCACCTCAACAAAAAGAGACTGAATGAATTAAAAACACTTTATAAAGATATTGCTAAACTAGATCTTGAACATCAGCAGACACATTTACCCGACAAACTCATCCAACTAACCAACCTTAGACAACAGCTTAAAGATATATTAAATAAACAAGCCGCCAAATATTTTTCTAACTGGAAGAATCGCTTGATGGTGCATGGAGATAAGGCTTCTAAATTGATGATGTCACTGATCAAAAAACGCCAGACACGTACATACATACATAAGATTAAGATGAAAGATAGTCAGCTGACACAAAACTTTAATTTGATTACCACAACCTTCTTATCATTTTATAAAGAACTATACCAACTGAATCTACATGAACCAGAAGCGACAAAAATTCAAAGATCAGCAGATATTGATTCTTACCTTGCCTCCCTGTCCCTACCACAACTAAATGAAGCCCAACGAATCCGGCTAACTAAGCCATTCGACTTGACTGAGATCCAGTCCATCCTGTCGAAGAGCCCCAGTGGTAAATCACCCGGACCAGACGGTTTTACCACATCATACTACAAAATCTTTATGCAGAGTCTGAGCCCGCATCTACTTAATATGTGCAATGCAGTGATCTCTGGCAGCTCTCTCTCCCTCCTCAGCCTTTAGAGGCGCATGTCTCACTTATTCATAAGGAAGGCAAAGATCCAACACTCTGGAAGCTACCGGCCCATCTCCTTACTGAACGTTGATCTAAAAATTTATGCAAGCCTACTAGCAAAACGTTTAGCGGAGGTAGTCCCTCACTTAGTTTCCTTGGAACAGACAGGTTTTGTACAAGGTAGGGAGGGAAGGGACAATGCCAGCAGGGTACTGCATCTGTTGCAACATGCAAGAATAAACAAAGCCCCACTGGTCCTGATAGGTACAGACACTGAGAAAGCATTCGACAGGGTGGACTGGACATTTTTGCGGCATACACTTGCGGCCTTTAATTGTCCCTCGACCCTAATAGAAGCTATCTTTAAAATGTATCGTTTACCCTCAGCAAGACTGCGTATAAATAATTTGTTGATACAAAATGGCACAAGACAGGGATGTTCTTTATCTCCACTGCTCTTTGTGCTCACAATGGAGCCGCTCTTACGCAGTATCCAGTTGAGCGCGGAGATGGAAGGAGTAGTGACACAAGGGTTTCACCATAAGTCAAGACGACTTGCTGGTTGTCCTCTCCAATCCTGATAGGGGCATCCCTGCTTTCCTACATATTCTGGAGCGATACGGCTGTCTCTCTAGCTATAAAATCAACCCAACTAAGTCGGAGGCTCTGAGTGTCAATATCTCCAAAGCCAAAATAGATACATTTAAATCTGAATATCCGTTCACTTGGCCCCCGAAGTTTATCACTTATCTAGGAGTAAAAATAGGTTGAACAGCTAAAGACCTACTGGACTTGAACGTATTGTCCCTGCTATCTAGAGCAATAGCTGATGTGAAGACTTGGCGAGCACCCTATTTGTCCTGGTTGGGGAGGAAAAATCTGCTGAAGAGCCTGATTTTGCCCAAATTTCTCTATATATTTCAAATGCTCCCAATTAGAATCCCCATATGGATCCTTGCCAAAATTTGCACCTTTCTCTTTAACTTTATCTGGAGTAGTAAACGAGCATGAATCAACACATCCACTTTATCCCTCCCAAGACAAAAAGGAGGTATGGGGCTCCAGATATCTTTAAGTACTATGAAGCCACCATGCTTTCCGGAGTAATAGACTGGATCAGAAACCCATCTAACAAACTGTGGTTGATGATTGAAAACTCATTATCTCAACTCTCCTTGAGAACCATGGCCCTACTACCAGAACTTGTGGACAAGTCTCGTACCCAGGGTGCACCAAGCCCCACTGCCGCCTGAGCCGCGGCAGTGATTACCGGGGGGGTGCTGGTGGAGCCCAGCGCTGCCGCCCCTTCTACATTGCTCCTCCGGCGGGTCGCCACTGCCGCCTGAGCCGCGGCAGTGATTACCGGGGGGGGTGCTGGTGGAGCCCAGCGCTGCCGCCCCTTCATTGCTCCTCCGGCGGGTCGCCGCTTACCTGCAGTGAGCGGGGTGAGCGGCCGGCGCCATGACAGGGGGAGGCTGTGTGCATGAGGCGCCGCCCCCTTCTGCACTGCCGCTCCCCCTGCCTCTTGCTGCCTGAATGACAGGGCTCACACTGTCCAATGGACGGTGCGGCCCTGCTCGTACCCCACGAAATGAATTGACACAAACAGTCCTACATACATGGAAAGACTTTGCAACAAAATGATTCCATCAATATCGCCTATACTTACCATTCAAGACATCATTGGACATATAACTCCCCCACCCAGGACAAATCTAGGCAACAACGCAGACTATGAGATATTACGTCCCACACCAATAGACAAAATATTTTTAGACGGAGCCCTGCTAACACTCAATCAAATCAAATCTGAAGGACCTCTAATGAACATCTAATTCCTGCAGTACAATAGCTTGAAAAGCTATCTTACCAAACGCATGCGGACCTTGGACCTCTATAGACCCCTCACTTACTTTGAACAACTATGTGCACAAACCCAACCACTCACACAAACCCTGTCTAAATTATATAAGCTCCTGATACACGACACTGCTCACATTAAGCGAGCCTACCTTGACTTATGGGAAAAAGACTTGAAAATTTTATTCACAGAGCCGCAGATCGCTCAGATCTATAAGAGATCACACGGCCCCTCACCATGTGTGAAATTACAAGAAAACTCGCTTAAGGTGATCACTCGATGGTATCGCACACCACTCCAATTACACGCTTGGAATCCCTCAGTATCGGAAACATGCTGGAGATGCAACTCGGAAAAGGGCACATATCTACACCTTTGGTGGAGTTGCCCCAGAATTCAAAAATACTGGGACATGGTGGCGAGGGTGATTTATGAGGTGTTGGAGGACATAGATCTGTCGCCACAAACAGCCCTGCTGAATTTGCCACTGTGGCAGGGGAACTCCATGACTACCAGACTGTCCAGTAATATTTTGGCAGCTGCCAAGGCCCTAATCCCATTACATTGGAATACCTCACTTATCCCTTCCGAGACTCGACTCTTACAAGAAATTGATTCGGTATATAGGGCAGCTGAACTGGCAGCCCTTTCTTATGGATCATTCCCTCTATTTGAAAAAAAACGTGGACCCCCTGGCTGTGGTACAGATCCACCCCTTCCTTTACTAAAATGCTCACTCTTTCTTAAGGATGAATTAATACTTAAACCACACATGTCATAACGCTCGGTTTTGAATCAATTATCCCTTGAAATATTCTCCTGTAATAACACCTTAAATATCACGGAATAATGGACGTCACTCAGATTTACCTCCCTGTGATCCCCCTCTGGACCCCCCTGCCCTCTCTTCCCCCCCCTCCGGCCCCCTATCTTTCTATTGTATCTTGATAAAGTACTTTTTGTTTTGATCTAGGAAAACACCTAAGTTGAATAAGACAAGAACTAAATGTGGAATCGCTGGCCCAGCTATTCCAACTGCTATCCACTGCATCTGCATGCACTGTATCTGTCTATGTTTTCTTATTATTACGTACTTTTATATCTTACTATATGTAAATGTTACTTATTTGTATGACCATTTTTTTTTCAATAAAAAGAACATTAAAAGAAAAGATAGGATACTTCAGTAGAGTCATCAAGGAGTACACGAAGAAGGCTGCTCACTTACAAAACCTCCTAGTAGGCCAACCCAAGAAAGGCAAGTCCAGGGAACCTCCATTCATGTGGGGCAAGGAACAAGAAGAGTCCTTCCGGCAGATGAAAAAAGCCCTGACGGGTGAAGAGATCCTGGCTTACCCTGACTACAACCTACCATTCCTGCTGTACACAGATGCCAGCAATGTGGGGTTAGGTGCAGTACTCTCCCAAAAGCAAGAGTGCAGAGAAAGAATGATTGCCTATGCTAGTAGAAAGCTTCGCCCTACAGAAAGGAACCCTGAAAATTACAGCTCATTTAAGTTGGAGTTCCTGGCCTTGGTCTGGGCTGTCACTGAAAGATTCAAACACTACTTGGAATCTAGCAAGTTTACTGCCTTTACGGATAGCAATCCCTTAACACTCTTGTAAACTGCAAAACTAGGCGCCATGTAACAACGCTGGATGACCAGATTGTCTAATTACTAGTTTACCATCAAGTACCGGGCTGGCCATAACAATGCCAACGCTAATGCCTTGTCTAGGATGCCTCACTTAGTGGACATGGGAGAAGATGAGGATAAGTATGAAGAGATAGAGCTACCCTTCCATCAACTCAGAGCATCCCAGTTTCAGCAAGCCTGCACAGAAATCCCTGAGAGAACAGTGAACCCATTACCACATTTTGGTTGGAAGGAATCCCAAGACAGTGACCCAGCCATCAACCTGGTGAAAGGACTGATAACTCAGGAGTCCTCCAAATTACCTTCAAATCCTCCACCAGAAGCAAAACATCTGTGGAATGAAAGACGTAAGCTATTCATCTACCAAGATAAACTCTAAAGAAGATACATTAATCCCAGAACCCATGAAATGGTCTGGCAGATCGTGGTACCCCGAAAAGACATCCAGATGGTGTTAACTGCCTATCACAATCAAACCGGACACTTTGGGTGGAAAAAGTTGGAGATGATGCTCAAAGACAGATTTTATTGGGTTGGCATGAGAGGATCCATAGAAAGATGGATAAAGACTGTGGACCATGTAACCTAAGAAGGAAAGACCAAAAGAGTCAAAGAGCACCACTTCAATCCATCGTAACAATGCAACCACTCCATATAGTAGTTTTGGACCAAGTGAAGCTAACTCCAAGCAGAACAGGCTATACCTATACCATGGTAGACCACTATTCAATATTCCTGATGGTAGCTCCAGTAAAAGACCTTACCGCTGCAACAGCTGCAAAGACCTTTGAAACCGTCTTTTGTAGACCATTGGGTTATCCAGAACAAGTTCTGACTGATAGAGGTTCTGCATTTGAAGCTGAAATCTTTCAAGAATTTTGTCACCTTTATGGCTGTAAAAAGATAACGACCACGCCATACCATCCACAATCAAATGGTTTATGCAAAAAGATGAATAACATTGTCATTGACATGCTGAAGATACTGCCTCTGGAAGAAAGAAAGCAATGGCCAGAAAAACTGCCTGATCTCGTGGACATGTACAACCACATTCCTGTGAGTTCAGCTATCTGTACACCGGCTTATCTCATGAGAGCACGTTCTGCAAAACTTCCCGTAGACTTGGAAATGGGAGTTATCGAACCAAAACCAGATACTCACAATTCTGACTGGAACACAAATTGTCTGGAACAGTACAAATTAGTCCAACCCTGTGTTGAAGATAACATCCGAAGAGTTAGACAAAAACAAGAAAGAGACTTCAACAAAAGTGCACAAGCCGAACCTATACTACCCGGAAGCATTGTGCTTAAAAGAAAAAGAAGAAGACACAAACTTGATGACCAGTGGGAACAAGAACCATATACTGTGTTGCACTCCAACTTTGACAACCCCAAATTTTGCCTAATCAGTAAAGATCGGGGGAAAAATCAATCCAAACAGTATCAAGAGACCACTTAAAGAATTGTCCTGAAGCATTGAAAACGCAAGAACCCCGAGAAGAGGAAGCAGAAGAGTCCTATGAACTTCTCACTCAATGCAAAGAACCAAAAGAAAAAGTCACCCCTAAAATACTCGGAGATTTATCTGAAGATTGGGCTCAACATGAAGAAGCAGTGATAGTCCCAGTAATCCATTTCTATCAACCTCAAGAAGAACCAAGAGTTCAAGACTCCACTTCAGAAATTCAGGAATAAACACCCGTTGTTAGAGAGCCAGAGGATCCTGCAATCGTTGCACCTGCTAGTCCTTTAGTGAGATTAAGGCCACGCAGATGCTTACCTTACTTACCTGCATCACATACCTCTCAAAGTACATTACCTGAGACACCCAAACCAGTAGTGTGTAGATCTAGTCGCAGCACACAAGGTCAAACCCCGTCCAGGTATGGAGATTGGGCACAGTAGATATAATGCAATATAGCCTAATGACAGGTTAAAATGTAAATAGTAGTGTACAGAAGGGTGGAGGAACTGGGTTTTGCCCCAGGCACATAAAGTTAGGGACAGAAAGTGCCTGGGTTGGAGAGGAGGTACCAGGAATCCTAAGCCGAGACACCAGTAGGGAAAATGTTTGTTTAAAATGTGCGTATTAAGGACTTTTGTTGAACTTGATTGAACTTTTTGAAAGACTTTGAACGCCTTTTTACCCGGAGCTTACAGAGTCTATACTGTAAAGACTCTTAAAAGACATTTTCCCAGGCCTTTCCCCTGTTTTTTTCAATATAAAAGGACCATAGTCACAGGACTGGTTGTGACACAAACTTACTTTTCAGCCTGTAATATTATATTTTTCAAGAAAGTCATCCAGGCCATTCTTAAATTTTAGAAGTGACTCACTCAGTACAACATCATGTGGCAGAGAGTTCCACAGTCTCACTGCTCTTAAAGTAAAGAATCCGCGTCTGTGATTATGATTAAACCTTCTTTCCTCCAGACGTAGAGGATGCCCCCTTGTCCCCGTCTCAGGCCTAAGAGTAAAAAGATCAGTAAAAAGGTCTCTGTACTGTCCCCTCATATATTTATACATTATTATAAGATCACCCCTAAGCCTTCATTTTTCAAAACTAAATAACCCCAAGTTTAATAACCTGTCTTAGTATTGCATACCCCTCAGTCCTCTAATAACTTTGGTCGCTCTTCTCTGCACCCGCTCTAGTTCAGCTATGTCTTTCTTATACACTGGAGACCAGAATTGTATTCAGTATTCCAAGTGTGTTCGCACTAGTGACCTGAATAGAGGTAAAATTATGTTCTCCTTATGAGCATCTATGACTCTTTTAATGCATCCCATTATTTTATTTGCCTTTGCAGCAGCTGCATGACACTGGGCACTAAATACGAGTTTATCATCTACCCATACACCCAGGTCTTTTTCAGTGGTAGTTTTGCCCAGTGTTTTACAATTAAGCACATAATTATACCTTTTATTTCCTTTGCCCAAGTGCATGACATTACATTTATCCCCATTAAAGCTCATTTGCCAGTTATCAGCCCAAGCCTCTAGTTTACATAAATCCTCCTGTAATATAAAATCGTCCTCATCTGTATAGATTACCCTGCAGAGTTTAGTGTCATCTGCAAATATTAAGATTCTACTTTGTATGTACCCCAATACTGACCCCTGTGGTACCCCACTGTTATCTGTGACCCATTCTGAGTGTGTTCCATTAATAACCACTCTTTGTTTCCTATCACTGAGCCAGTTCTTAACCCACTTACAAATATTTTACCCTATCCCCATTGCTCTCATTTTATGTATCAACCTTTTGTGTGGCACCGTATCAAAAGCTTTTGAAAAGTCCATATACACCACGTCCACTGCATTTCTTTGGTCCAGTCCAGACCTTACCTCTTTATAGAAGCTTATCAGATTAGTTTGACAGGAACGGTCCCTCGTAAACCCATGTTGGTATTGGGTCATGGGTAATGGTGTTCGGCTATTGGGGCCGATGCTGTGGGACCTCTGGGGATAATATGATTGTGACTCACCGTTGCCGGGTTCTCAGGTCTCAGGCGATGCTTCACTTGTCACGGTTCTGCGCCTGAGGCTGTGGGGCCCGGTGGTCAAATAAAAAGGGAAATGGGGATAAAGTCTTGATTGTCGTGACGCCACCTGTGGGTGTCCGGTGATGGCACCGGCGCTGCTTGGGCCTCCGGGGGATGTGCGGCAGCTGGATGGGATGCTCCCCACAGGATGAGCAGTACTCCCCGGGGCCAGGAGCTGCATTGAATGGAATACGGCAGCTCGGGTAGTTTGATGAGCAAGGTTAATGACAGTTCTGGAAGAAATACACTGACACAATGCTCCTCTGTAACGGGTCTTTACTGTAATTTCGGTGCGGTGTACGGTATACAGTTCTTTAGGTAACGGACCGGGTGGTCCCAGTGATGAACAGCCTCTGTCCAGAGCTCCACAGTGTTCATTCTCTTACTATCTGTCCTATTCTGGTTGCCATCGCTGCCTTAGTGCATCAGTTCAAGGCACTGGGTATCTCTATTGGATTTCCTTAGCCGGATTTCCAACCTGGGCTGTAAAGGGTCCAGAGTCCCAATGGTGGGTACCCTGCTGGTAAGACTGCTGGGTTAGCGGCTGTAGTGAGGCGCTCCTAAGAAGCTACTCTGTCACTCCGGTTTTGCAGAACAGCGGTGGACGATTGACTGCCTCGGAACCGGTGTCCGGTAGGACTGGGCATGGGTGTCTTTGAGCCCGTTGCTTAGTTACTTTGTTGCCCGCTTTCTGGTCTGGGTCACCGCTTGCTGGTGCCCCCCGGTTAAGTTGCTTTCCCAGGGCTGCACAGAACTGTGTAGACTCCTGCTCCTTCTCCTCCTTTCTCCTGAACTCGACTCCTACCCTCCAACTACTACTCCTCTTTTCTAACTTCCCCCACACTACACCTTACACTCCTCCCACCAGGACCTGATTGGCCCTCTACCTCTGAGTGGTGCATGTGGTACATAGAGCTCTGGATTTAACTCTTACATCACTGAGACGGAAGATATTACATCTTCTGTCAGGGATGCAATACCTTCCTGTGACGCACTCGTTGCGTGGCGCCACAATTGCAGATAAGGTGATATCGCTCCCCAAGGGTGGAGCAGTGCACCAGGGCAATCGGATAGCCTATGGCGATGGTAGACCATTGGGGTGCAGGATTGAGAGCGCGGAATAACCGACAGACACACAGTATGTAGTCTTCTTTACCTTTACTGGTAGTTGCAGGTGGAAACCAGGATATCGTCCACAGGTGATATTAAGAGTCCGAGTGCCTGGAAGCAAGTTGGAGATCTCCTCACCCGGTGAGTTCTTAGTCTCCCTGCTGTGCTTTTCTTTGGTGATTCTGGCTGCCTGTAGCTAAGCTGCGACCCTCTCTCACTGCTGTTAAGTCTCTCACCAGTATAGCAGGCAGCTTGAGCCCTTCCCGGGCACCACTCCTCTGGCCGCTGTTCCTGAGCTCTCTGATGCTGCTGTGCCTTCTAGTGCTTTGCTGTGGCCAGGAGATGTGGAATCTCCCGTCCACCAGTTTTGGCTGCTGGGCCTGTAGTTCCCTCACAGCCTCGGACTCTGGTGTCCACTTCTGGCGCTCTGCTCTGGTGTGAGGTGGTCAGCTGGCTCCACTCCCCAGGCCTGCTTCTTTCCTTCCTCAGACCCTCACCTACGGGTCCCTCACACTTGCTAGTCTTTGTCCTGGGACTAGCTGTACACTACTCCAGTCCACAGGATGCCTTCACCTCCCTCCTAGGAGCTGAACTTCCTCACCTCACCCTCAGGACGGAATTTATAGAGCAGCTCCCCTGAACCTGGGTTTCAGAGCTCCCCCTTCTGGTCAGGAGTCAGGAAAGTGTTGCATGCTGTGGGCTTACCTAGTGTGGATACCCCCTCTTGCTTCCAAGCATGACATCAGCCCCCAAAGGAAGCAATTTCACTGTGGCAATAGGACTCTGGGGTGCCACATTCCCCCCTAGTTAAATTCAGTACTCTTGGATTGAGGAAACATTTTTTAGAAATAACAATAACAGTAGATAATTGTACAGAGTCTTAAAAATGAAAAATTACAAAAACCAAGAAAAATTTGAAAAACACAGTCATTATGGCGCTTTGTCTTTCCTCGATTGGCTGATGATAGTGAACTTTATACAAAATTGTCTTTACGACAACCAGTCCTGTGGTCTGTTGGACAATGTTTTAAATTAAATGTTCAAAATAAGCAAAAGTTCATACAGTGAGTCCTGTAGGCACGGTACGTTTGGTGGTTGCCATTTACATTGTTACATGAAAGCAAAACATAGTTACATTTTAACCTTGCTTACACCTAGTCTTGGTATCTAACGGGGATTTGACTTTGGGAACTGCGCTGAGATTTTTGCAGCACAGATGTTTCCACTGATGACCTAGCCTGGTCTAATATGTCTGTTGGTGTCCCACTAGAGCAGAGGTTCCCAAACCTTTTTTTCTCGTAGACCACTTTCAAAATTTTACTGGTTTCAGTGGGCTGCTACATTTCTACCATATTCCCAAAACTCATCAAGAAATTGAAGATTAGATCTAACGATGGAAATTTGCGTCGTGGCTAAGTTCCAACCCTAAATTCGGAGAGGTAAAACTAAAAAGAAAATTTGTATATTTTCTTGTGTTTTATTTATTAAAATAATATGATTACAGACTTAATAGAATTAAAATTAAACATTAATAACGTAACGTAACTGCAACAATGCAAATCAACAATCAACAATTAAAAAAATAGTCATCATTTTAATGGGAGGGATGTACTTGATGGATTGACAGCAAATTATCAATATTTGGTTTCAGTTTTGTAAGGAATAACCACAAATCTCCGCATTCTGTGATGTTCAATCTGCTCCTTTTTTTGTTAATAGATTTGTAATGACACCAAAACTTTTTTCGACAAGGTATGACGAGGGAAATGCTATTAACAGTTTTCTGGCAATTTCCCACAGCCCAGGATATTTTTTTGGGTATTTCTGCCTGCAGCCAAAATGTTTGATAGCCTTTATTAAATTTCACCTTCAGCCCCTCATTGGTGCTAAGCTTGAGTAGCTCTTCTTGTAATACCACATTCGCCACTTCCGTTTCATCAAATGGATTTATGATCCATGGTGGTATTTCTATCATCAGAATATCTTCAGATCTGTTTTTGAAGTCATCATGCAGGGCATTTAAATATTGAACATATGTCTGAATTTCCTCATCAACACATTCTGCCTGTGATAAGTTTGGAAACTGGGAGAATTCGCGCCGACTAATATTTTGCTTCATAAATTTCAATTTTCCAATAAAAGCCGAAATTAAACCCTTTGTTTTTATTAAATTTATGCTGTCCCCTTGTAACTGCAAGTTAATGTCATTACATTTTTTTAACAAATCTGTCAAATACGCGATGTCTGCTTTCAATTTGATCAGGTTTTCTTTTAAATCTGGATCTTTACTTTCCAGAAACTGTAATGGTAGAGTTACACACAAGGATGTCGTTCAGGATATCGTTCAAAAGTCACGTGAGAGAAATCTTTTGAACGATATCCTTTGCACATCCTTGGGTGTTAACATAAGATCTAGGATGAAAAGATCATTAGATCGTTCATCCTAGATTTGAGATCCTGACCTCAAATCTATCGTTCACCATCCAATTAACTTTCAATTAACCTGCTACATCATTCAGTGTGAAGGCAAGATGAACGATATCGTTGAAAAGTCTCCCTATTCCTGCTGCTGTCATGTTCTAAGGCGGCCGTCACACGCTGAGATATCGTGCAAGATATCGCTTGAAAGCGGCAGATTAAACATCGCGTAAGCGATGTCTGTGCGTGTGACGGCCAGATACGACGAGTGATATCTGATCAAATCTCTAAATCGTGATCTGAGGTTCGGTTCTCAGATCTGACGATATCGGCCAATTAAACACGCACAATCGACACGTGTAAATTCCCGACATCACACGAAACGTGTGATTTCAGCGATGGCAAAATCCATCACGTAGGCGTGTCAGGAGTTTCCTATTGCCTGACCTCCTCAGTGGTGATTCGTGCAACGAAATGGTTTCGGATTGGCTGCTTCACCACTAGCTCGCATTGGTGGAAGATGATGCGTTGCCATTGGCTGCCCTCACAGGGCGCCATTTTGAAAGCGCTGTCTTCAGCACCACACATAGGCGTCGGCTGCACAATATCTCCGAACTGTGCACCCAATTGCGTCGACTTGATAATCGATTCTGCGTGGTCCCCGACCCTGCTATATAGTGTCCACCTTGTCATACACCCACACAATGTTGGCGGGCGCGGCACACATAACGCGGCGTTACGCCACGGCCATGGGATATTGTTTCTTAGGTCACACCAAAAATGATGATTGGGCTGTTAACGCCGCGTAGGTCGCCTTTAAGTGTTGTAATGTGACGCAAGGGGCGATCCAGACGGAATGAAGTTGGTTTCAGTTTCATTCCGCCTGCAAGGTGCTAGCTCCTCCCATGCACATTGCTGCTCAGTTATGGCCGCAACACGCCGCGCTGCCACGTGGGGGATGGCGGAACTAATGATATTGATAGATCATTGCGATCGATATCACAGGACATTGTGGGGATGAGGCCGCCATGTTTCAAAGGACATCTGACCCAATGAGGACGCAGTACTGAGCACCAATGGTGTAGTGAGGGGCGCAGCTTGGAGCCCATGTACCACGCCTATCGGCTCCAATAACGCCCACATTTGCTCCCACATCGTTTAGGAGATTTCTGTGTGACTTTAGCTGAACGATGTCCACTGCTGATAACTGCATCTCTCAGACGATCGCTGGATGGGTGGATCGGGGAATCGTCTGAGCGATGTCTGTGGGTGTAGCGTCGTGATGAGCGATTTTGCGCGTCGTTCGGACGATATGCAAATTTAACATCGTCTACGATATCATGCACGATATCTCAGCGTGTGACGGCCGCCTAAAATGTATTAAAAATCATTTCCCAGCTTTGATTTAACAAATAAACCTGCTGCTGCAGCTCTGTGCTACATGTCGGCATATTGCTGCAGGAGCGCTTATAAAGCTGGTGTTTTAGGGGTTAATGTTATTGAGCTACATTCCCAGAGAGTGGCCACATTCCCCTGGAGCCATGTAGCCCAAAACTTTGGCAGCTCAAGGGTTAAACCAGCCACTTTGCAGAAGCCGCACTATGTCGGCTCTGCTATAATCCTGCATTAAAAGCCGATGGCTACTGTCATTTGACAGTGCGACGTGAAAATTTACTAAACAGCTTCCTGAATAGGGAGCTGTCCAGGGTACTAACGTTAAATGAATTCAGCACCCGTCGCTCTCGAAGGTGCTGAGCACTTTACCATAATAGCTATGGCCAGCGCACCATAGTTTCAATGTGTGCGGGCCATATCTATTAGTGCTAAAGCGCTCAGCACCTCGGAGAGCGACGGGTGCTGAACGCATTCAGCGTTAGTACCCTGGACAGCTCCCTATTCAGGAAGCTGTTTAGTAAATTTTCATGGCGCACTGTCAAATGACAGGAGCTGCTGGCTTTTACTGCAGGATTATAGTAGAACCGACATAGTGCGACTTCTGCAAAGTGGCTGGTTTAACCCCTGAGCTGCCAATGTTTTGGGCTACATGGCTCCAGGGGAGTGTGGCCAATCTCTGGGGCCATGTAGCTCAGTATCATCAACCCATTAAACACCGGCTTCATACCCGCCGGTTTTTAATGAATGAATCTAGCAGAGCCGACATAGTGCAGCTTCTGCTAAATACATGATTTAACCCCTGACCTGCCAATGTTTTGGGCTACATGGCTCCAGGGGAATGTGGCCACTTTCTGGGGCCATGTAGCACAATAACATTAACCCCTTAAACACCGGGTCAATAGCCGCTCCTTCAGCACTGTGCCGACAGGTACCACAGAGCTGCAGTAGCGGCTTTACATGTGAACTAAATAACTGCATTTTAAAATAAAAGTTTATTAATGACTTTTGCCTACCATAATGTGCCAGTGCTGCTGTCACAGCACTGGCACATTATTGTACCGCCTTTGCTCTGCTTTTTGGACATTGGACAGAACATTTTCTGTCTGACTTCGGAGAGGTGCCAAAGTTAACATCGTTAGCGATATCCTTGTGTGTGACGACACACGAACAATATAGACATATCGTTTGTACGTTTTCAGACACGTGAATTTTCTAAGAATATCGTTAACGATATCCTTGTGTGTAGCCCTACCATAAAACTGATTCAAAAAGTGAATAAAATCTTGTTAAACATGCACCTTTCGACAACAAGCGTACTTCAGTATGTAAGAACAATCGGAAGTCTTCATCATTCTCGTCGCACAATTGTGCAAATAAACGGGTATTCATCGCATTGCTGCTTATTTTGTTAACTGCTTTAATCACAAATTGAAGCGATTGGTGCAATCTGTTACTCACATTTTTAGCTACCAGGTGTTGTCGGTGGATGACACAGTGAATTGCAGTTACTCCTGGTATAATTCTTTTAAAATGGCTTATAAACCCACAATATCGCCAGAACATGGCAGGAGCTCCATATGCAGACACCGAAATAATATTTGTAAATGGAATCGATTTTTCCCACTCAGGACATTAAATATTGATTCACCTTTAATGTCCGTCTCCAAAGTTTTCGCAAATAGCAGCTCTTCATGGATTTCTTCGTCCATAACAAATCGAAAATATGTCAATAATATGCTTCATTCCAAGGTAAAGTAGATTCATCCAGTTGCATAGAAAAGTGAGTTGTTTGCAGAAGCTTTCAATATCATAATAATAATTTATATAGTGCTATTAATTCCATAGCACTTTACATACATTAGTAATGCTGTCTCTCTTGGAGCTCACAATCTAAACATCCTATTAGTATGTCTTTACAATGTGGGAGGAAACCAGAGTGCTCAGAGGAAACCCACGCAAACACGGGGAGCACATACAAACTCCTTGCAGATGTTGTCCTTAGTGTCCTTGGTGGGAATTGAATCCAGGACTTCAACACCCCAGTGCTGTAAAGGCTGCAGTGCTAACCACTTGAGCCACCGTGCTGCCATATCAGAACTCATTTCATCAATACCACATTGAAGAAAGAGGCACTCACCCAGTGATAGTTGATCCTCAATGGACGACTTTAATCAGCATTGTGACGGCACCTCCTTCGGCTTGTCTTGGCTCCTAGATCAGCCGAAGGATCAGTTGATCCGAAACGGTGCCGTCGTCTGCACCTCCAACACCCCCTCCCCAGCACCCTGTACCACAATGCTGATTAAAGTCGTCCATTGAGGAACAACTATCACCGGGTGAGTGCCTCTTTCTTCAATGTGATTTTACCTCTCAGGCTGTTACAAGATTATGCACCCCTGGTTCTGCTGCAGTTGACACTGCTGATACCGCTACTTTGGATCTTGAGTGATCAGTGCCCCGCTATTCTGCCTCTTAAACATTTGTCCATTTCACCAATACGTCTTTGTACAGTGTTGTTACTCAAAGGAATTCTTTTGAGTATGTCAAATGGAGGTTTGTGCAGAACAGTTTTTAAAACCTCTTCAACAGTGGGTAAAATTAACTGTTCTCCGATGGTGTGCGGTTTTCCTGATTTCGCTTTAAGCAATGAGATATTGTAAGATGCCCGCAAGCCACCATCGTTACTTTAAAACGTTGAAGCGAACATACTGAGCACTTTTTTCATATTTTTCCTTCAATGTTTGAAAATATTTTCAATCTTTTCCTATTTTATCAGGATGACACCTTCTTAAATGATCTTCGAGCTTCGATGGTTTCATAGTCATTGCTTTTGTTGCATAAAAGGCATATGGGCAATTGTTTGTCTGCCTTTGATGGAAGAAAACCAAATTTCAAATAATCAACACTGTACTGTCGACATTTCTTTTTAGATTCAGTCATGTTTCGTATCAGTTACCTACCTGTAAAGAAAAAAATGTTTATTTTAGTAATCATAAGGCGATTTTAACTTCATATGCTCTCTTCTTTGAGTTGTCGTCCCCCTGTGCGCTCTCCCTTTGTATGCATTCTCTCTATTCCCCCTTGTGTGCTGTCTCTTTTCCCCCTTGCATGCTGTCTCTTTCCTCCCTTGTGTGCTGTGAGCTGTCTCTTTCCCCACCTTGTGTGCTGTGAGATGTCTCTTTCCCCCCTTGTGTGCTGTGAGCTGTCTCTTTCTCCTTGTGTGCTGTGAGCTGTCTCTTCCCCCTTGTGTGCTGTGAGCTCTCTTTCCTCCCTTGTATGCTGTGAGCTGTCTCTTTCGTCCCTTGTGTGCTGTGAACTGTCTCTTCCCTCCTTGTGTGCTGTGAGCTGTCTCTTCCACCCTTGTTTGCTGTGAGCTGTCTCTTTCCCCCTTGTGTGCTGTGAGCTGTCTCTTTCTTCCCTTGTGTCCTGTAAACTGTCATTTTCCCCCTTTTGTGTGTGCTGTCTCTTTTGTGTTCCCTTGTGTGTCTGTGTACTGTTTCTTTACCTCCTTTTGCTGTCTCTGTGCTCCCTAGTGTTGTCTGTGACTCCGCCCATGACTGACATCATGACAGGTCCTCCAGATTCAGATTGGGCTTAATCTGAGGTGGTGATGGGTTTCTGGGACACCGGGGGGGCTGCAGGGTGCGGGGACCTGGCGGCGGTGATTGGGCTGCGGAGATGTGTGCAGCAGAGGTGATGGGCGGGAGTGCAGCCATCGCCATAATCAGAGATCAATGACTTCCGGCGCTTGGAATTGTTGGATAGCGACATAAGCGCCGGAAGTCTGTAACAGAGCCGATTGGTGATTATGTATTTAGATCACAATATAAAATAAAAGTATGTATAACAAATAGGCAGGTACTTACTTTTTCCGGCACTGGCAAACACTGACATCGATTCACTAATGGCCCCATAACACGGCATGACATCGTTAACAATATCGCTTAAATGTCACGGGTTTGGAGTTGTTCAAGTGACATCGTTACAACCTCGTTGCGTGTGACTCTGCAATGTTGTAACGATAAATCGTTGGATCGGGGATCGCAGGTTTGAGAACATGTTCTCAAATCACAGCAGATTCTGGTCAGACGACCATTACACTCAGTGCTGTCTGCAGCTTTGCCCAGGTTATAACTGAAGGCATTATGAATGCAAGACACCAGCCCCAATCACTAGCAACCTCCTTTCACACAGAGGGAGCGACCACTGGTTGTCCTGCACACACAATGGGCTCCATATAGGGCGCAGTTCACACAGGCCTGCACAGTGTATGCCCAGCCTCTTACATAAGCCCCCGTTTCAGTAGGCGGGCTGTTGTGGCATTCAACACCGCTACCTGCGCCGGAACAAACGCACCCATACGGCCCAGCTACACACAGCAACAAAAGAGTGCAAGAAAAAACCACAATGACAAAAAATTGAAATTGTGGAAATTTAGTTAGTTTTAAACTATAACAAATTGTGGGGTATTGGTTTGTCTTTTGGTCCAAAACACGTAAGCTTGTGAGCCCCTACACGGCTCCCCACAGATCACAAGTCCTATCCACTAAATTCTTATCTAAAGTGAGTAAAGGACACAAATAGAACATAAATTTCCTTACCATAACAAATTCCGGTCAGACGACCATTACACTCAGTGCTGGGTGCAGCTTTGCCCAGGTTATAAATGAAGGCACTATCAATGCAAGACACCAGCCCCAATCACTAACAACCTCCTTTCTCACAGAGGGAGCGACCACTGGTTGTCCTGCACACACAATGGGCTCCATATAGGGCGCAGTTCACACAGGCCTGCACAGTGTATGCCCAGCCTCTTACATAAGCCCCCATTTCAGTAGGCGGGCTGTTGTGGCATTCAACACCGCTACCTGCACCGGAACAAACGCACCCATACGGCCTAGCTACACACAGCAACAAAAGAGTGCAAGAAAAAACCACAATGACAGAAAACTGAAATTGTGGAAATTTAGTTAGTTTTAAACTATAACAAATTGTGGGGTATTGGTTTGTCTTTTGGTCCAAAACACGTAAGCTTGTGAGCCCCTACACGGCTCCCCACAGATCACAAGTCCTATCCACTAAATTCTCATCTCAAGTGAGCAAAGGACAAAATAGAAAATAAATTCTCTTACCACAGCAGATTCTGGTCAGACGACCATTACACTCAGTGCTGTCTGCAGCTTTGCCCAGGTTATAACTGAAGGCATTATGAATGCAAGACACCAGCCCCAATCACTAGCAACCTCCTTTCACACAGAGGGAGCGACCACTGGTTGTCCTGCACACACAATGGGCTCCATATAGGGCGCAGTTCACACAGGCCTGCACAGTGTATGCCCAGCCTCATACATAAGCCCCCATTTCAGTAGGCGGGCTGTTGTGGCATTCAACACCGCTACCTGCGCCGGAACAAACGCACCCACATGGCCCAGCTACACACAGCAACAAAAGAGTGCAAGAAAAAAACACAATGACAGAAAACTGAAATTGTGGAAATTTAGTTAGTTTTAAACTATAACAAATTGTGGGGTATTGGTTTGTCTTTTGGTCCAAAACACGTAAGCTTGTGAGCCCCTACACGGCTCCCCACGGATCACAAGTCCTATCCACTAAATTCTCATCTCAAGTGTCCTTTGCTCACTTGAGATGAGAATTTAGTGGATAGGACTTGTGATCCGTGGGGAGCCGTGTAGGGGCTCACAAGCTTACGTGTTTTGGACCAAAAGACAAACCAATACCCCACAATTTGTTATGTTCTCAAATCAGACGATCCACGATCAGCCAACCTGCTATATCGTTGTGTGTGACACAGCAATAATGATGTCATTTACGATTTCGCCCATTCTTAGCAATGAGCAGGTATCGTTCGCTGGGTTGTGCGAACGATACCTGCTTACTACATCGTTGTTGAGTCCACGATATCTAGACATGTGACATTTCACCAACGATGTCAAAATGATGTTGCAAATGAGATCGTTAGCGACATCGTTTCAATGTCGTGCCATGTAATGGTACCTTTACACTTTTCTTTTCAAAATTCCAGAAACAAATGAGTAACGTTTGTCCTTGGCATTCGTATTTATACTGGTGAAGAATCAAACAAGTTCATGCAAGATTGCAAGCATAGCACAAGTCGTATTTCGTCCCTTTGCACGTCTGAAGAAGCGTTGCGGGTGAGCGGGCGGCGCATTGCAAGTCTTGACACGCGTTGTACTGAATATCGAATATGCAAGTTTTTACAAGTAACAGTTGCTGACCTTCTTAAAATATTATCTGCCTACATTGACAACTGCCAACATTTTTGTTCTTTACTATCGAAACTAGATACATTTTCGTGGACCCCAACTTACAACTTGTGAACCCCCATTTTTTTTTTCATGCCAACGTAGACCCCTGTCGAGTCTCCCGTGGACCCCTGGTGGTCCACATGGACCACTTTGGGAATCACTGCAGCAGAGACTGCACTGTAGGTAGGTCTATGTCTTACTGGTAAATTAGGCAGCTTTCTGTGATTTCATAAGGTACCTTCTCACACAGCAATTTTGGTAGGCAATTTCACTGGCAATTTGCTGGTTGCAGTGAAATAATGGACACATTGTTCTATTTTGTTGTGTTGTACAAATGGAACAATGTGTCCATGATTTCACTGCAACCAGCAAATTGCCAGTGAAATTGCCTAGCAAAATTGCTGTGTGTGAAGGTACCTTTAGTCTCACCATGGGACGCACAGATTCACTGCTAGCAGTTGGTTGATTCTCTTGTTTCACTGCAGCTGGTGGTTCTTCAGGTGATTCTGGAGTCCCATCTGGTTCAGGCATGATACGTTGGGGAAAGGTCAACATAGGGACTACTATTGCTCCATTTATCTGAGTACACGTTTTGGGAAAGACTCTGAGAATGGTATGAATCATTTCTTCTTTGTGTTCTACTGGTTGAAGTGGATCTTGGACTTCTTTTCTACTTCCCAATTGATCAGGGCATATCTTTAGATGGTCTCTTGAGACTGCCACTAAGGTCTCTCCTCCATCTTTACTGATTAGACAGAGTTTGGCATTGTCAAAATCCGAAGGCAATTCAGTATATGGCACTGCCTCCCACTGGTCATCCAGTTTGTTGGTTTGCCATTTTCTTTTGAGGACTTGTTCTCCTGGTGTTAAGGGAACTGCAGGTGCGTGTTTGTTATAGGCCTTTCTCTTGCCTGTGACATGTTTCTTTCTACGCACTGTTGCACTTGACGGTACCTCTGTTGACATTCTATATCCCAATCTGCATCTGGTGGGTTTGTATCAGGTGTCAGAACTGCCATGTTTAAAGGCCCCATTACACGGCACAACGTTGGTACGATGTCCGCAACGATCTCGGGGGCGCGCGATTGTTTCACACATCGTTGGTGAGATGTCCCAAGTCTAGATATTGTGGACTAGAAAAAAAGAGGAAATACAAGAGGTGCAGATTGTGCCTTATCAAAAAGACACTGCGAATTTCAGTGTGGATTATATAGATATCCACTCACCTTTTAAGGTTGTGAGATCCACAACCAGTTTGAAAGCATAAAGCAGCTGCTGCAGAACCTCCACCGTCACACCAAAAAAATCAGGAGTCAAACAGAAATGGTATCCACGGTCCGCGCGCTGCTCTTTACGAAAGGATTTCACAAGAGGTTATTACCATCATAAGGTCCTTTATTTCATCAAAACCTACGCATTTCAGTGCTGTCCCAGCACCTTCCTCACGGTATGTTACATAACACAGCAGAAAAGCCTTCATTGATAACGATTACATGATTTTTTTTCTGTTGGGAGGGACATTCAGCCTGTAACTACATATAAAAGGCTTTTCTGCTGTGTCATGTAACCTACCCTGAGGAAGGTGCTGGGACAGCACTGAAACGCGCAGGTTTTGATGAATTAAAGGACCTTATGATGGTAATAACCTCTTGTGAAATCCTTTGGTAAAGAGCAGCAGCGCGGACCATGGATACCATTCCTGTTTGACTCCTAGATATCGTGGACAACTCACCAACGAAGTTGTGAGCAGGTATCGTTCGCACAACCCAGCAAATGATCCCTGCTCATTGCTGTGAATGGGTGAAGTCGCAAACGACATCGTTATCGCAGTGTCAAACACAACGATATACCAGGTTGGCTGATTGTTGATCGTGTGGTTTGAGAACATGTTCTCAAACCTGTGATCAGCGATCCAACGATATATCATCACAACCTGCCAGAGTCACACGCAACGACGTCGCAACAATGTCGCTGGAACGCCTCTAAACCCGTGACGTACCAGCGATGTTGTACATGATGTCGTGCCATGTAATGGGGCCTTTTCTGTGACATCTGGTGGAAGAGAGCAGGACTACTTAAGGCTGAGGGGGTGGAGAGCAGAAAGCTCAGACACATTCCTCAACTCCATTTGAGCTGTGACTCACTCCCCGCTTTCAGCGCCACACAGCACATTCAGCAACTGCAGCTCTAATCTCACCCTAACTGAATCAAAGGAAAAAAAACTCTGATTTAAATAGCAGCAGAACTCCAGGACTGCAGTCAGTATATGACAGGTAGGAGCTTGGACTACTGCTTAGGGCAGGGGTGGGTAGCTCCAGGCCTCGAGGGCCGCACACAGTCCAGGTTTTCTGGATATCCTTAGCATTTGACAGTTGGAACCATCACTTGTGCAGGAGATTAAATTACCAACTTTCAATTGCTAAGGATATAGAGAAAACCTGCACTATGCACGGCCCTCGAGGCCCGGAGTTGCCCACCCCTGGCTTAGGGTATTAGACTGGGCCCCAAACTTTACTGCTGCACAGAAGGATTGGGGCAATGATGGAGTCAAAGATTTTTAGCCAGATGGTTACAGGTTTATTGATATGGTATAGATGTCTTCTGATGGCATAGAAAGATTTGGATGCCTTGTCTTTCAGTAACTCTATGGCTTGCTTAAAGATCCCTGATTGGCTGAGTTCTAGGCCCAGGTAGGTGAACTTGAAAGAGAGGAGATAAAAGAGGCGCAGATTGTGCCTTATCAAAAAGACACTATGTGTTTCAGTGTGGATTATATAAATATCCACTCACCTTTTGAGGTTGTGAGACCCACAACCAGTTTGAAAGCTTAAGGCAGCTGCTGCAAAACCTCCACCGTCATGCTAAAAACCGCGGAAAATCAGGAATCAAACTGGAATGGTGTCCCCGGTCCGTGCTGCTGCTCTTTACCAAAGGATTTCACAAAGAGGTTGTTACCATCATAAGGTCCTTTATTTCATCAAACCTACGCGTTTCAGTGCTGTCCCAGCACCTTCCTCAGGGCAAGTTACATGACACAGCAGAAAAGCCTTTTATATGTAGTTAGAGGCTGAATGTCCCTTCCACCAGAAAAAAAATCATGTAATCGTCATCAATGACGTCATAAAAAGAGGGAGCCACCCCTTACAATGACATAGAATTAAATAGAATTAAATACATCATCTTTGCTTAAAAATACTGTTTCAAATGGGTAGGGAAAGTAAATTAAATTAAAAAAGATTTTATTTTAAAATGAATATTGTTTTTTAAAAAAAACTGACAGCTATCAGTCTCTGTGGCTCAAGAGGCATGTGACCAAGCAGTGTCCACAATACTGCTGGTTCAAGACCAGTAAAAACCAAATCAAATATATTTAAATAATACTTTTAAAAATAATATATGGTAAAAACATGATATGGAGTAAAAAGGTATGATAAAATGAGCGCTAGGGACAGAAACAGGCACTGGGCTCTTATCGAATATTACCTTTCAAATTTATTGTGAACAGTAGATGTTATAGGTCTCCTCGCCACAACATGTTTCGACACTAAAGGTGTCTTTCTCAAGTGGATCCACTTGAGAAAGACACCTTTAGTGTCGAAACATGTTGTGGCGAGGAGACCTATAACATCTACTGTTCACAATAAATTTGAAAGGTAATATTCGATAAGAGCCCAGTGCCTGTTTCTGTCCCTAGCGCTCATTTTATCATACCTTTTTACTCCATATCGTGCTCAAATCCTCCCTTTGGGGAGTGTGGTTTGAGAGCAGCTCTGGGACAGGATTTGGTCAACACAGAGGAGCTGCCCTTCCCTGGGCTCGTGATCTCTGGGAGAGACATTGAAGTTCCATAAGGAAAAGCTTCTCTACACGTAGCAACGGATTTATGCCTGCGGTTAATTCTCACCTCAAATCATCAACCTAGTTGTGCAGGGGGCACAACTAGAAAAGGTGAGTGACATATTAATATAACCCCTTGCTTCGGCTAATTTGCACAGTGTGGCGCAACAAATTTTTGGTTTTTCTTTTCCATATGGTAAAAACATAAAATACTAAGAATGTTTGTTAAAAATGGAGAGTTATTAACTATAAACACTAAAATTATGCAGATAAAATTTAGAAAAATACATAAAAATCATGAGAAGCAATATTAACTAGAAAGGGGTGCAATTATAGAAAAGACCCACAAGATGGCAGTGTTTTGGATGCAGTAACCATGGCTACCTATGTTAAGAATACGATGGTCCTCTGTAGTGCAATTGTTCGCCACAAGATGGCAGCAGAGTAGTTCTTTCAATACTTGTATCATAGTGAGGACAGAACATAGGTTTATGCAGTTATTAAAAATGTGATTAGATTAATTCTTTCAATACTTGCATCACAGTGAGGATAAAACATAGGTTTAAGCAGTTATTAAAAACATGATTAGATTAATTCAGTTATCAGATTTAATCCCTTAGGTTTGAGGGAATTAAGTCTGTACATCCAAAACTTCTCTTTCTTTTTTAGGGCTTCAAACCTGTTAGTTGTGTATTCAGAGACACATTCAATAGGTAGAATTTTCATTTTGGTAAAGTCCCTATCATGGTATTTTTCATAATGCCATGAGACACCATGTTGCTTGAAACCCTTTTTGATATTGGACCTATGTTTATTTAGCCTTGCATGTAATGTCTGTGTTGTTCTACCAACATATTGGAACTTGCAGGGACACTCAATTAGATAAATCAAATATTTGGTGCTACAATTCATGTTTTGCTTTATGGGGAAGGTTTCACCAGTGACAGTGGAGCAAAATTTGTCAGTTTCATATATTGTTCTGCAACACAAGCAATTTTTCTTTCCACACTTAGTCACTTTAGCATTTAATGTATTGCCATCTTTACTATGTGACTGATTTTTATTTAAACGGCTAGGTGCAATTATTCCTTTCACATTTAAAGTGAACCTGTCACCCCCCCCGGACATCAAAAGCTAAAATAGCCACCTTCTGCAGCACTAAGGCTGCATTCAGAGAAGGTGGCTATAGGCTTTTGATGCCCTTTATACTATGAAATATGCAGTTAGGTAAATGCTCACACTTCTGAAGACCAAAGACCGGGAGGCGGGGTTTCACGCTCCTCCGACCCACCCCTCTTGTCAGTCATGGTGCTCGCCTGCTGCTGCCTCCCTTGACTGATAAAAAAATATAAAGGACCGGGAGCAGTCATAGTGCTGGGCACACATCAGAGAGACATTTGAAAAGAGAGAGACCATAGATGTTTTTGCAACCCATATAGAAGCACCTGATTGTCCAAACTAGCAATTCAGTAAATATTATTTATTATATAAATAGTGGTACAGACAGGTACAATCATGCAATAAAAGCAGGACAGTGTGGGAGGGGGGGAGGTGGGAGAGGGAGGCAAAGAGAAGCAAAAGACAAAGAGTAACCTCACCCTGGTTGCAGAGGATAAAGTGCCGGTGCTCAAGGGGGGGAGACAATCTAGCAGCAATTGCTGTATGAAACTGTCACCTGAAAAGTAGTTAGAACTACCGGCAAAACCATCTGAGCTTACCCATGGGTGTATGTAAAAGGAGTCCAATGCACTCTTGCCTCCGTCGGAGGCAAGAGTGCATTGGACTCCTTTTACATACACCCATGGGTAAGCTCAGATGGTTTTGCCGGTAGTTCTAACTACTTTTCAGGTGACAGTTTCATACAGCAATTGCTGCTAGATTGTCTCCCCCCCTTGAGCACCGGCACTTTATCCTCTGCAACCAGGGTGAGGTTACTCTTTGTCTTTTGCTTCTCTTTGCCTCCCTCTCCCACCTCCCCCCCTCCCACACTGTCCTGCTTTTATTGCATGATTGTACCTGTCTGTACCACTATTTATATAATAAATAATATTTACTGAATTGCTAGTTTGGACAATCAGGTGCTTCTATATGGGTTGCAAAAACATCTATGGTCTCTCTCTTTTCAAATGCCTCCCTTGACTGTGTAAAATGAACGCGCGCCTCCATTTTCCTGCACGGCGCCGCGCATGAACTGTGCGCCCGGTGTCCAGGAAGTCGTCGGGCAGCGCGCACAGCGCATGCGTGGCTCCATACAGGAGAACGGAGACGCGCGTTCCTTTTACACAGTCAGGGGAGGCAGCAGCAGGCGAGCACCATGACTGACAAGAGGGGCGGGTCGGAGGAGCGTGAAACCCCGCCTCCCGGTCTTTGGTCTTCAGAAGTGTGAGCATTTACCTAACTGCATATTTCATAGTATAAAGGGCATCAAAAGCCTATAGGCACCTTCTCTGAATGCAGCCTTAGTGCTGCAGAAGGTGGCTATTTTAGCTTTTGATGCCCGGGGTGGGTGACAGGTTCGCTTTAAAGCCCTGCGAAAAGTGATTTTAGGTTTAGGAGGAAGAATGTCGCTCAGAAAGGGATCGTTCTGCAGAAGATGCCAATGTTTGATCAGAACCTTTCTGATGCTCTTGTGGTATGCATTATACCTGGTAATAAAGTTATAACCGAATTCACTATCTGTGGTAGGTTTCTCATGTTTTTTCAATTATTGATCTTGTCTGATATCTTTGCTGATTTTTTGGGCGTTTTTTTATCAGCCTCCTAGGATATTTCCTATGGTGAAATCGATCAATGAGGACTTTTGACTGTTCTTCAGTATCTTTAGTGCAGTTTTTTCTAATTCTTTTAAACTGGTTCAAAGGAATATTTTTAATCCATTTATTATAATGCCCACTTGAATAATGGATGTAACTATTCCTATCTATGTTTTTAACATACGTCTTAGTGAAAATGGATTCACCTTCTATGAAGATGTTTAAATCAAGGAAATTGATTGTAGATGCATTTATATGAGGTTCAAATTGTAATCCCCACACATTGTTAAAAATCCCAGATAAAAAACTCTCAACATTGCCCTTTTCCGTGTCCCATATTAAAAAAATATCATCAATAAATCTCTTATAAACAATTATCCCCTCTTTTTACTCATTTTTAAAAACATGTATTTCCTCAAACACCCCCATAAAAAGATTTGCATAAGAACATGCTACTTTGGACCCCATTGCGGTGCCTTTCAACTGGCGGTAAAATTGATTTTGAAACATGAAAAAATTATTTTTTAAAATAAAATCCAATCTGTCCAAAATAAAAGCTTTTTTTGCATCTGTAAAACTCGTGTCATTCATAATAAAGTGCTCAGTGCAAGCTATACCAATGTCGTGTTCTATATTGGTGCACAGTGATGATACATTTAAAGTAATAAATATATAGGTGCTTTTCCAAGTGATGTCCTTTAAAATCATAATTAAATCTGAAGAATCCTTTAAAAAACTGTGCAGATTAAAAACATGGACCTGTAGGATTTTGTTAATAAAAGTGGCCAAATTGCTTGTGAGGGATCCAATTCCTGATATGATTAGTCTACCAGGGGGGGTCTACAAGTTTTTTATGGATTTTTGGCAGATGGTACAGAAAAGGGGTAGTAGGATAACGGTTTATGAGGAATTTCTTTTCATTTTCACTGATGATTGATTGTTCATAGGCATTGTTAATCATATCATTATATAGTCTAATCAATGGGGGATGAGGATCTTCATTTATCAATCTATAATAATCAGAATCAGAAAGAATTCTATTCACCTCCTTCAGATAGTCCTCAATGTTCTGAATAACGATCGCACCTCCCTTGTCTGCTGCCCTTATAACTATATCGTTATTTTTTTGTAAGTTTTTTAGGGCCACTCTTTCTTTTGTAGACAAGTTTCTTTTTCTTTTAAACTCAGTATCTTTCAATAATTCTTCATATTTTAAATCTTTCAAAATAAGGCCCTGGAATTATTTTTAAATGTATTGTTTAAATGTATTTGATTTGGTTTTTAGTGGTCTTGAACCAGCAGTTTTGTGACATGCCTCTTGAGCCACAGAGACTGATAGCTGTCTATCAGTTTTTTTTAAAAAACAATATTCATCTTAAAATAAAATCTTTTTTAATTTAATTTACTTTCCCTACCCATTTGGGTCCTTAACCATCATATGAACTTCGTTGTCCCTCTATGGCCTTTGAATGCAATAACTTTGAAATATAATGTATATCCCCAAAAGAATTGTACCAATTACTCACACTGAGCGTGAATTATTCAGCCTGGATAGGCTAACAGATAGTTCCCTTGACTTCCAGATAAAATCTGAGGAATTTCTTTTCTCTGAGTTCAAACCTGATAATAAGCAACACTGGACATATTCTTTATTTTCATTGGACTTTTTTTATAAATGTGTTTTTTGGAACCATATGAGTGTTTATAAAGCCTGATGAAACAGTATTTTTAAGCAAAGATGATGTATTAATTCTATTTAATTCTATGTCTTTGTAAGGGGTGGCTCCCTCTTTTTATGACGTCATTGATGACGATTACATGATTTTTTTTCTGTTGGGAGGGACATTCAGCCTGTAACTACATATAAAAGGCTTTTCTGCTGTGTCATGTAACAAACCCTGAGGAAGGTGCTGGGACAGCACTGAAACGCGTAGGTTTGATGAAATAAAGGACCTTATGATGGTAACAACCTCTTTGTGAAATGCTTTGGTAAAGAGCAGCAGCGAGGACCGTGGATACTATTCCTGTTTGATTCCTGATTTCCCGTGGTAGGTGAACTTGTTGGTTTCTGTAAGTGGACAGCTGTCTATCATGAAGGAGGAAAAACCATGATATTAGTTTTCTTTTGGTTGATTGGCATTGACAATATGCTGTTGAAAGTCCCTTTGTTTTTCAAATGATCTTGAAGGCCTTTCTTGGTTGATGATAACAGCAAGAGGTCAACAACATACAGAAGATATTTCACCACGGTGTCATGGAGGGTCAATCTTGGTGTCAAGGAGGACTCCATAGCCACCGCCAGCTCGTTGATGTAGATGTTAAAGAGCGTTGGACTGAGGCTGCAGCCCAGCCTTACTCCTAGGCTCTGTTGGAAAGAGGCTGTCTCCTTTGTAAGGTAGCAGTTAGGATCTGCAAGAGAGAAGGCAGTGACTCAGGCACTTGTTCACACAACACACAATTTACTTACATGTCCAGGTTAGTACAGACCTTTTGTAGCTCTAGGACACAGCCGGTATAGTAGGTATTCCCATGGTCCAATATGGCTGTCAGGCTCTCAGGCTCTCTCTTTAGCCAATGCCCCTGGGAAGGCCAAGTCTTTGCTGCCAAGCTGTGTTAATGTGGTGCCCCACTGTTCGGTGCACCATGAAGGGGTACTACACCCATAAAGGGAAGAATAAAAATGCATATCCTTATGTTAATAAAAATGTTACCTTGTCATGTTACACTACATATAAAACTGTCTCTGTATCGGTAAAGGGTAGGAACACTTGCGGACAAGTGTGTTCCACCAAGGGGGAATGTGGTGCTGTACTGGACGGAGCGCCACGATGGGGTACTACACCCATAACAGCGTGTGGGGTATCCCAGTGGCCAGTGAAAGGGGAGGTTCATATGTGGCTTTCATCCTGCATCCAGTGGAGAGCGGGAATGGAGAAGAGTTGAGTGAGAAGAGACAGAGAGGTTGAGGAGGACCCTTCAGGGGAGGATACAGGGAGGGCACCCAGAAGGAGCGGTGACCCAGATGACAAGGGTGTGCCTGAGGGTTTATGCTAACACCCAGCGTCAGACCGGGATCCCAATCCACGGAGCGGAATACCGGCTCTGGGAGAGGTGCAGGCAAGTTCATCTCTGAGCCACCAACACCGGTTGGACCAAGGATTCTTCAGCCTCCAGATCACCTGTAACCATTACCAGTCAAAGAGCCAGGACTCGCAGTAAATCCCCAGAGGTAGCGGCAATAAAGAGAAGGTTCTTACAAAGATCCGGAGTTACAGGGGAGAGTGCAGGAGGTCCGGCCAGGCTCCATGCAGGCCAGGCTTCAACACCAGTGAGGACAGAGGGCGAAGCCGAGGGGACATCTTCGAAAGCCACAGATGAGCACCTAATTCATTGGTTACTACCCAGGCCAGC
>JARQOC010000008.1:65087980-65243562 GCA_033576535.1 Allobates femoralis | reverse complement strand
TATAGTATTTTATTGTAACTGAAAAGGCCTCTCAAATCCCTTATTTGGTCTCCTTACAAGGAAAAACGGAAACATGGCAACAGTGCAGAACAGAACTAATTATGCCTACAAGCAATGCACATTGTTTACAGGTAATCAAGCACGACTTATTTTTGTATTTTTCCCATAAGAGGACAACTTTATGTGTAACACATATGGATTTTGTAAAGAGCATTTATGAATGCAAGGGGAAAACTCAAAAACTCTTATTGTGTGATCTATGTTGTAACAGGTATTGTATGCTGTTATCTGCTATTTGTCAAATTCACATTTGAAAATGTCATACTCATACCAATGACAATTTTAAGGCAAGGCACCAGTTGAGATTGGAGCAGGGGAGGGGCACATTAGCCAATGGGCAAATCTGGCAACTGCCAGATTGAGGGCTCACAGAAGTGTATACTAGATTAAAAAGTACTACCGTATATATGTTATGAGATATTTATTAAAACACAGTGATATATGCATACAAAAAATCTAAATCCCAAAAAAAACACTATACAAAAAATCAACATGGGCTCCCAAGTGTTTTTACAAAGGTCTGTCACATGGGTGTATTTATGGGTGAATATAGTCCACTGAGATGGATATAGTGCCAGTGAAGATATTTCTCCAAAAGTTCCCATCTACATGATATTAAAATGCCAAATGGATCAGTTTTAACATTCACCTGCAAAGATTTTCACAGTATTGGGATCCACAGGATTTGAGGCAAAAGTGTGGAATATTTCGGAATGACCAAGTCAATCACCAGATCTCTACCCATCGAGCTGTAGTGAACATGCTTAAAACAAACTTTAATGCAGAAAGACCCACAAACAAGCAAAGACTGAAGTCAGCTGTAGTAAACGCCAGCAAAGCCTCACAAAGACGCAAAACCAAAATTTGGTGATATCCATGGCTTCCAGACGTCAGGCAGACATTGCCTACAAAACATTCTTTACAAAGATAAAATTAATTCTCTTAGTACTTTTAAACCCTGAAATGAAATGATTTATTTAACGATTCTTCCATAAAAACTTTACAATGGCACAGCGAGGGCTCCACAGTGATGTGTCCGCAGGCGGACATTCTCCGCTGCGGACACATCAAATGGCCCTGCTTTGCACTGCGTTTGCGTCTGCATGCCATCAGCATGCAGACACATACACAAATGTGAAGGCAGCCTAAGACAGCGATTCCATTCCAAGTTAAATAGAGAGATAGTTAGTAGGTTTAGGGACTACTTCCAAGAACAACCCTTTTTAGGGCTTAAAAGCACTGTTTGCCAGGCAGGTCTGTTCCAGTGTTGTGCAAGTGTTTTTTTACAGCATCTGGACAAATCTAGCCAAGTAAATTCTTTTTGGCTAGTAGCATTGTGTGCCAGGCACTGGTGTGGGACTAGTGTAGCACTGTTGTGAAGAAAGCTACACCTCCTGTGTTTACTAGCCTTTTTTGTACTGCATCTAGACAAGCAAATCTTTTTTGGCTAGTAGAAGTGTGTGCCCGGAACTGGTGTAGCACTGTTGTGAAGAAAGCTACACCTCCTGTGTTACTAGCCTTTTTTTACTGCCTCTAGCCAAGCAAATCCTTTTTGGCTTGTAGCAGTGTTTGGATAGTTAGCTGTGGTCCTTTGTCTGTTGAAATCTACACAGTGCAGAAAACACTTTTGTATTGCATCTGCCAAAACCTACTTACTAGTGATGAGCGAGCATACTCACCACTACTTGGTACTCGCACGAGTATCACTGTACTCGGGCTACTCGGCGAGCACCGAGTAATCTCGCGATACTCGTGCTGTGCTCGTGGTCGTCATCTCTGCATGTTGGCGCTCTTTTGAGAGCCAGTCCTCGTACAGGGATTGGCTGGCAGACCACTGCAATGCCACAGCCCTGTTGTGGCATTGCAGTGATTGGCCGGCCTGCACAGCGTGACCGAGCCTTTATAAGACCCGGCCGCGCTGTGCTCTGCACACAGGCATCCAGACAGTGAGTGTAGAGAGAGTGTCTGCTGCTGCTTAGGGACAGATTTGCAGCCCTCATAGGTAGATCCGGAGCAGGGCTGCAAACTGCTGCTGAGCTGACCACAACAGTCCTTCTCAGGACTAATCTAGGAGGATATAGGCAGGGTGATCCAGATCGGAGTCCAAGCTTTTCTGTGACCATTACAGTCACCAGACTGTTGTACTTACTAGCTTGATACAGGTTAGGACTTAGGGACTAAAATCCTCATCTCCTGTGACCATTACAGTCACCAGACAGGTGTACGTACTACCTTGATACAGGTTAATGACTAAAATCCTAATCTCCTGTGACCATTACAGTCACCAGACTGTTGTAATTACTACCTTGATACAGGTTAGGGACTAAAATCCTTCTCTCCTGTGACCATTACAGTCACCAGACTCGTGTAATTACTACCTTGATACAGGTTAGGGACTAAAATCCTTCTCTCCTGTGACTATTACAGTCACCAGACTGGTGTAATTACTACCTTGATACAGGTTAGGGACTAAAATCCTAATCTTCTGTGATCTGAACAGTCACCAGACTGGTGTACGTCATACCTTGATACAGGTTAGGGCCTAAAATCCTAATCTCCTGTGACCATTACAGTCACCAGACTGTTGTAATTACTAACTTGATACAGGTTAGGGACTAAAATCCTAATCTCCTGTGACCATTACAGTCACCAGACTGGTGTACGTCATTCCTTGATACAGGTTAGGGCCTAAAATCCTAATATCCTGTGACCATTACAGTCACCAGACTGTTGTAATTACTACCTTGATACAGGTTAGGGCCTAAAATCCTAATCTCCTGTGATCTGAACAGTCACCAGACTGGTGTACTTACTACCTTGATACAGGTTAGGGACTAAAATCCTAATCTCCTGTGATCTGAACTGTCACCAGACTGGTGTACGTCATACCTTGATACAGGTTAGGGCCTAAAATCCTAATCTCCTGTGATCTGAACAGTCACCAGACTGGTGTACGTCATACCTTGATACAGGTTAGGGCCTAAAATCCTAATCTCCTGTGACCATTACAGTCACCAGACTGTTGTAATTACTACATTGATACAGGTTAGGGACTAAAATCCTAATCTCCTGTCACAATTACAGTCACCAGACTGTTGTCGCTGTATACAAGCAAAATGCGCAAGGACGTTGGCAAGGGCGTTGGCAAGGAACAAGGAAGTGGACGTGATGGTGTTGCATATCTAGAGGGTTGAGAATGCGCACATAGGGTCTTATCCTTTATAGGCAGGTAAATGTGAAAAAATCAGATTTGCTCACCTGGTGCGGTTGTGTAGCACACAACCAGCGTAATCGCTCGAACAATGCAGCTGCTGCAGGGACTGTACTTCCACGAGATGCGATGCTGTGATCAGGTATTTTGGACGAAGTACCTTAATGTCCGCGCTGCTGCCAGAGAGGAAAATACACCAACGACACTGGGACGTCTGAGTACTGGTAGTAGAGGTTTATTTCCAACGCGTTTCGGAGCCACGTACCGAGCTTCCCCTGAGGAAGGAGCTCGGTACGTGGCTCCGAAACGCGTTGGAAATAAACCTCTACTACCAGTACTCAGACGTCCCAGTGTCGTTGGTGTATTTTCCTCTCTGGCAGCAGCGCGGACATTAAGGTACTTCGTCCAAAATACGTGATGGTGTTGCAGGCCGAGGCCGAGGTCGTGTGCAAGCAATAATTTCGCAACAACAAAGGGGCACATCTACTCGCTCACACGTCCTGTCCCAAATTCTTGGGGCCTGCTCCAGTACACCGCTCTTGAACCAACACCTGTGTCAACAGGTTGTTACTTGGATTGCGGATAATGCTTCAAGTCAGATTGGCACCTCCACAAACACCCTGTCTTCCACACGGTCAAGTGTCAGTAGCCGTGATACTGCACCGCACATTTCCCAACCTGATCCTCCTTCCTACCACCAGGCCGAGTACACGTGCACGGACATTACTGATCCCACACTTGGACACTCGGAAGTCCAGAAGTGTGTACTCATGGGTGAGTGGAGGTACATGGCAAATTCCCATAAGAAAATTTAAATTCAGTTGGCATTTGTTGGTGGTGTGGTGAAGTCTGGCCCAATCCAACCCTTGTTCATCTTGATCAGAGTCAGCCTGTCAGCATTTTCAGTTGACAGGCGGGTGCGTTTATCAGTAATGATTGCACCTTCGGCACTGAACACACGCTCGGACAAAACGCTAGCGCCAGGGCAGGCCAGGACTTCCAAGGCGTAGAGAGCCAATTCATGCCACGTGTCCAGTTTGGAGACCCAATAATTGTAAGGCACAGAGGAATCTCGCAGTACAGTTGTTCGATCTGCAAGGTACTCCTTCAGCATCTGGCCAAACTTAGCATTTCTTGTGGCACTACTCCACACCTCAGGGGCTGTGGTACGTGAGGGGCTGAGAAAACTGTCCCACATCGTAAAGACTGTTCTACTACCTCTGGCGGATTGGACTTGTGCCCCTCTCGGCCGTACGCCTTGGTTGTCCACCGATTCCTGACCTATGCCGCTAGCGTTTTGTGAGGGGAATGATTTGCCTACTTCCGTGACTATGGCCTTCTGGAACTGCTGCATTTTGGCTGACCACTCCTCCTCAGGAATGAGAGACATAAAGTTCTCCTTGTAGCGTGGGTTTAAGAGTGTTGCCAACCAGTACTGATTGTCGGCCAAGATGTTCTGAATGCGAGGGTCACGAGCCAGGCAGCTTACCATAAAGTCAGCCATGTGCGCCAGACTCTTAACAGCCATCACTTCAGTATCCAGACCAACACGATGACTGAACATGCTGTCCTCCTCCTCCTCCTCATCTCCCCTGTCCTCTGGCCAGCCACGCTGAATCGAGGGTATGACTGGTGTGCATGTCATATCCTCAATTTGGCCAGAGAGTTGCTCCATGTCTTCATCCTCCTCCTCCTCGTCATAGTCCTCCACTGCACGTTGTGATGAGATGAGGCTGGGCTGTGTGTTTTCACCCACACCCACTACTGTTTGTTGCTCCAAGTCATCGTGCTCAGCCTGCAATGCATCCTCTTTGTTGTTCAGCAGAGACCGTTTTAGAAGGCAGAGTAGTGGTATGGTGACGCTAATAATGGCGTCATCGCCGCTCACCATCTTGGTGGAGTCCTCAAAGTTTTGGAGGACGGTACATAGGTCGGACATCCATCTCCACTCCTCAGGTGTTATGTGTGGAGTTTGACCCATTTCCCTACTGCTTAGGTGATGCAGGTAGTCAACAACTGCCCTCTTCTGCTCATATATCCTGACCAACATGTGCAGAGTTGAATTCCAACGCGTGGGGACATCACACACCAGTCTGTGGACCTGAAGACGCAAACGGCGCTGAAAGCTGTCAAGGCCGGCTGAAGCAGCAGGTGACTTGCGAAAATGTGCAGACAGACGGCGAACTTTTACCAGCAGTTCACACAGCTCTTGGTATGACTTTAGAAACCTCTGAACCACCAGGTTGAGTACATGGCCCACGCATGGAACATGCGTCAGCTGGCCTCGCCTCAAAGCTGCCACCAGGTTCCGCCCATTGTCACACACGACCTTTCCTGGCTTTAGGTTCAGAGGTGTGAGCCAGTGATCTGCCTGCTGTTTCAGAGCTGTCCACACCTCTTCTGCATTGTGGGGTTTGTCACCTATGCAGACTAGCTTCAGCACAGCCTGTTGCCGCTTCGCAGAGACAGTGCTGCAGTGCTTCCAGCTTGGGACTGGTGTGGAGGGTACAGTGGATGAGGATGCGCAGGAGGAGGAGGAGGCTGAAGAGCATGACATTCCGGAGCTGTAGAGTGTCGGTGAAACCCTGATAGAGGTAGGGCCTGCTATCCTTGGTGTGGGAAGGACTTGTTCCGTCCCTCGCTCAGACTGTGTCCCAGTCTCCACAATATTAACCCAGTGTTTTTTCAAGGAGATGTAGCGGCCTTGCCCACAAGCACTTGTCCACGTGTCTGTGGTTAGGTGGACTTTGGCTGAAACAGCGTTGTTCAGGGCACGTGTGGTGCTGTTGGACATGTGGTTATGCAATGCGGGGACAGCACACCTGGAGAAATAGTGGCGGCTGGGGACCGAGTGACATGGGACAGCAGCCGCCATCAGGTCGCGGAATGCTTCTGTCTCCACCAGCCGGAAAGGCAAAATTTGTAGCGCTATGAGTCGCGAAATGTGAGAATTCAGGACTGTGGCATGTGGGGCGTTGGCAGCGTATTTGCGCCTGCGTTCAAAGTTTTGCTGAATGGATAATTGAACGCTGCGCTTGGACAAGGACGTGCTTGATGGTGGTGTTATTTGTGCGTGGGCAACTTCAGGTGCAGGGCCGGAGGCTTGTTCGCAGCCAGCATGTACAGGGGATTGGCTTGCACGCACAACACGCGCAGACGTACCAGTGACATCAGCAAGCACCGCTCCTCGACTCTGTTGTACTTCCCACAAAGTCGGGTGCTTGTCTGACATGTGCCTGATCATGCTGTTTGTGGTCAGGCTGCTAGTTTTCATACCCCTGCTGATGCTGGCATGGCAGGTGTTGCAAATGGCCTTTTTAGAGTTATCTGGAGCCAACTTAAAAAACTGCCAGACTCGGGAAGACCTAACATTTGCACAGGCACCTTGTGTCATGATGTTGTATCGGGGAACGGTTGCCTGCCTTCTGCCTGCGGACCCGACCCTGCTTCGTACTGCCTGTTGGGATGCTACGCCTCCCTCCCCCTGTGCACTGCTGTCCTCGCGCTGCATATCCTCCGGCCAGGTTGGGTCAGCTACTGGATCATCCACCACATCGTCTTCCTCTTCCTTGGCTAATCGCTGGACTGCTCCACCTTCTCCTCATGTTCCACCATGATGACCGTTACAATAGTTAGGATGTTGTTTCAGGTATACCCCAGTGGTAAATTTTTACGCCCATTCTTTTAGAATGGGCATTACAACGACAGGATACCCGCTCCTTTTCAATGGGAAAAATGTTTTGAGGCCCTCCAGCACGTCTCTATTCAGGGACAATGTGGAGCCTCCCAATTTTTGGCTGCCCTGGCCAAAGGCCTATACTACAATACACCCACTTGAGGGTCACAGGCCCTACTGCATGTCTGTATGCATGGGTCATTGTTGAACCTCCCAATTTTTGGCTGCCCTGCCCAAAGGCGTATACTACAATACACCCACTTGAGGGTTACAGGCCCTACCACATGTCTGTATGCATGGGTCATTGTTGAACCTTCCAATTTGTGGCTGCCCTGCCAAAGGGCAATACTACAATACACCCACTTGAGGTTTACAGGCCCTCCTGCATGTCTGTATCCAGGGGCATTGTTGAACCTCCCAATTTTTGCCTGCCCTGGCCAAAGGTCTATACTACAATACACCCACTTGAGGGTTACAGGCCGTACTACATGTCTGTATGCATGGGTCATTGTTGAACCTCCCAATTTTTGCCTGCCCTGGCCAAAGGCCTATACTACAACACACCCACTTGAGGGTTACATACCCTACTACATGTCTGTATGCATGGGTCATTGTTGAACCTCCCAATTTTTGGCTGCCCTGCCAAAGGGCAATACTACAATACACCCACTTCATGTTTACAGGCCCTCCTGCACGTCTCTATCCAGGGACAATGTGGAGCCTCCCAATTTTTGGCTGCCCTGCCAAAGGGCAATACTACAGTACACCCACTTGAGGGTTACAGGCCCTCCTGCATGTCTGTATCCAGGGGCATTGTTGAACCTCCCAATTTTTGGCTGCCCTGCCAAAGGGCAATACTACAATACACCCACTTGAGGGTTACAGGCCCTCCTGCATGTCTGTATCCAGGGGCATTGTTGAACCTCTCAATTTTTGGCTGCCCTGCCAAAGGGCAATACTACAATACACCCACTTGAGGTTTACAGTCCCTCCTGCACGTCTCTATCCATGGGCATTGGTGAACCTCCCAATTTTGGACTGCCCTGGCAAAGGAAAATACTACAATAGACCCAGTTCCTCAAAATGGGCACATTATTTCAAGACAGGGCTTCATGTACGTCTCTTCTCAGGGTCTTCGGAGTGCCGCACAATGTTTTCACGTAAAATCGTTCATGTAATCACAAAAAGTAACATACACCAGCTGTATCTCACTATTGGGTATGTGCCCTTAACATTTCCACCCTAAATATTCATTTTGGTGTCATTTTGGAAGGTTTTCTGGTGACTCCGTAAAATTGGCGTGAAACTCGGAGAAGATTTTTCACAGCTGTGACTTTTGAGTGAGAAATGCTTACAGGGGTCTTCCCCATGGTGTTGCCATGTCATTTGAGCATTCTTCTGAGACTTTTGTGACATTTTTGGGGTTTTTCCATGCAGTCGGCAGTCATTTCATAAAAATACTCGGGTCTCCCATAGGATAACATTGGGCTCGGTACTCGGGCCGAGTACACGAGTATCTCGGGATGCTCGGCCCGAACTTCGAGCACCCGAGCATTTTAGTACTCGCTCATCACTACTACTTACCAATATCTATTTAGGGTAGTACCACTGTTTGACTAGGTAGCTGTGGTCCAGTGTTCTGTTGAAATCTACCACCACACAGAGCAGAAAACACTTTTGTATTGCATCTGCCCAAACCTACTTATCAAAACCTATTTAGGGTACTACCACTGTTTGGCCGCTCAGCTTTGCTGGTTTTACATCCAAAGTTTTTCTGTGCCAACAACTACATAGTTGCCAATTAGTTACCCTCAAATATGAGTGGTAAAAGGTCTGCTGATGGTGGAAAGGGAAATAGTCATGTTGGAATAGGTAAAAATCTTTGTGTCCTTGAGAAACTCTGTGCTTGACAGGGTGCATTTCACCACAGACACCTGGACGAGTAAGCATGGACAGGGGTTTTACATGTCGCTGACTGGGCACTGGGTGACTATGGTGACAGCAGGAGAATGGGCTGCAGTACAAGTCTTTCCATCCCCACGGGTTATGCGTCAAAGCTGCAACCAGGGAAGGCCATGTGCGACAATGTTGCAAACCTGGGTGGGGCCTTCACCGGGGCAAAGTAACACACATGCCTTGTATGGATCAGGTTCACGTCTTGAACCTGGTCATCAAGCAATTTCTAGCACACTATCCCATCCTAGACGCGCTTCTGCAGAGGACACGGTTGTTGTGTGCTCACTTCCGCCATTCGCATCTCGCAGCTCAATGACTTGCATCTCTACAGAAGTCGTTCAGCCTGTCAGTTCACCGGCTGAAATGCAATGTGCCGAAATGATGGATTTCAACTCTGCACATGTTGCACCGACTGTGGCAGCACCGACGAGCCCTGATGCAATACGTTATGATGTATAGCCTGAGCCAACGAGATACAGAGGTGGGGCAAATAACGCTGCTGGGGTGGTCTCAGATCAAGGACCTATTCACCCTTCTGCACAGTTTTGAAATGGCGACGAAGATGTTTAGTGCTGATGATGTCATTATCAGCATGACTATTCCGGTAATTTACATGCTGGAGCACACTTTAAACAGTATTCAGAGTCAGGTGGTGGGACAAGAGGAGGGGGAGGAAGTACAGGAGGAGTGGTATGCGGAAGATAACAAGATCTCCAAGGTCCAGACGGTCGGCAGCACAAAGGCGGCAGGCATGGGGGGGTGGGGGAGAGGAATTAACGAAGGCGCATAGTAGCAGCCAAACTGTTGAGGAAGGTGCAGGAGCCGAGAAACAAATGGAGGACGAACTGGCGATGGGCATGGAAGACTCATCAAATGAGGGAGACCTTGATCACATTTCTGTTGTCCGAGATTGGGGGAGAGGGCAGAGGAAGGAAGCATGATTATTACCTCGCCACCACCAACACAATAAGGACTTGGGCCTTCTGGATGCGCAAGATGCATGAGTGCCTTCTTGCTGCACTTCCTGCAACATGACCCTCGGATTGTCAGAATTCAAAGTAATGCCAACTACTGGGTTGCCACACTTTTAGATCCCCGGTACAAGTATATTTGGCGAAATAATTCCTGCCATAGAAAGGAATTCACGCATGCAGGAGTATCAGCAGAAGCTGTTACAGAATCTTAGATCTGCTTTTCCACAAAACACCAGTGGTGCACATAGTGAATCTCACAGTTCTAAGTTGTCAACCGTGGGACTGTCAAGTCATCACTCAAGCCGCAACAGTAACACCATATCTGGTGGTAAGGCTGGGGTTCCACATAAGCCCTCAGTCCGTTTTTGGCTTCAGTTTTCTCATTTTTTTTTCTAAGTCCAAAAACTGACAGAAAAACGGATTGGGTGTAATAAACACCCTGTCCGTTTTTTATGGAGCTCCAAACATTGCCCTGTCCGTTTTTGAGTCAAAAACGTTGCATGCAACGTTTTTGGCATCAGTTAAAAAACGCATGCGTTTTCATGCGTTTTTTTTAACATGGGGTCCTATGGGAAACGCATGCGCGAACGCATGCAAACGCGCACTTGCGTTTGCGCATGCGTTCGCGCATGCGTTTTTTTCATGAAAATTCCAAAAACGTTCAGGAGTGCAGGAGGCTCAAAAAGCACCCAGAAAAAAACGGATTGGTGATGAAAATCACTTCCAAAAACGGATTTCTATGTGTGACCACAGCCTTACAGCAATTTTGTGGAATCGTTTCACCAATTTTTTAGACCATCCTTTGCAAGGCCAAAGGACACAAGAAGTCTCACACATAGTTAACACCTAGAGAGGATGGTATAGGAGTATCTCCAATTGAACATTGATGCCATGACAGTGGAACTGGACCCTTACTCTTTTTGGGCTTCCAATCTGGAAATATGGCTTGAGCTCGCCACTCACACCTTGGAGATCTTGTCGTGCCCCACAGCCAGTGCTCTCTCTGAACATGTCTTCAGCGCTGCTGGTGGTGTGCTGACAGATAAATGCACGCAGCTATGTCCAGTGACAATGTAGACAAACTAACTTTCATCAAGATGAACAAGTCATGGATCTGCAAGGACTTTTCTACCTCTGTGTCATCCTGAGTTGGGTCATCCTTTGTGATCTCAAAAAAGGCTCAGGCTAGGCAAGGCTTAGAGCCCATGTGACCTGAAGAAGAGCCTCCATGACTTCTGCTCAGAGGCAGAGCTGTGGTTGAGGATGCAGTTGTTGACATGCTTCCAGTACTCTGTCTCTGTCCAGGAAGGCGCAAACTAACCTCATCATCACTAGCATCCTCCTCTGCTGACTCTCATTGACTGGCTGACTGTGGGTTCACAGTAAGTGGGATCTCCAACCTCATCATCACCCTGTGTGCTCTCACACCCGTCGTCCTCAGAGCCAACCTCTTCCTGCCCTGACCGAAAAGTCAAGTTGTCATTTCAATCAGGTATCTCAGTCTCAGCAGCATCTTCCTCATTTTCTTCACCAACAGGACTTACAGTTTTGGAATGAGGGTCTACATTATGCTTGCTCAGATCCTTCTTCATCTGGGCCTGGATCCAATTCAAGAAGCCTCTGGGCATCAGTGCAGATCATTTGCTCGTGTGGACTCACAGAAGCTTTGGAGCAGACCTCTGATTTCCATGCTATAGTATGAGTGAACAGCTCTGCATACTCAACCATCTGTTTTACCCCATACTCAGACGGGCGGCTGGAGACTTGGGAGCTGTGAGGAAGCAAATGGGATTGTGGTGACACCTCTGAGGACTGGTGTATTTGTGATTTGAAGTTGAGGTGGAGGAGAGCCCACTTGATGAAGTGCTTACTATCCATTCAAGCACCTGCTCTTTTTGTGCCTCATCTACAATTGGTAGCGATCGTCATGTGACTCGTGTCCGTAAGAAAGGAATCATATCAGATTATCCACGAAAAGAAGTAGACATCTTAGTTTTGCTGAAAGGTGGTCTTTCTCCTCCAGATGTTACTGTTGCTTTACCACCTACCCCATGGACACAAACTTGTTTTCCCTTTCCAACACGCCTATTCCCCTTTCCACCAGCAGCAGGCCTTTTGCCACTCATTTTGTATGTGAACAAATTGGCAACTTTGCAGTTGTTGGCAAAAAGAAATTTGGATGGAAATCAAGCAGAGCTGAGTGGCCAAACAGTGCTACTAGGCACGACTGACTACCAGACACTGCTACTAGGCTCACACTATTACCTGGGTTAGATGCAGTTAGAAATTAGTATGAAATAGACAGGCAATGTAGCTTGGTTCACAACTGGTCTACACCGCTGACTACCAGACACTGCTACTAGCCCAAAAGGATTGCCTGGGCTAGCTGCAGTAAAAAATTAGTTACTGGATAGACAGGTGGTGTAGCTTACTTTACAGATGGGCTACACCACTGACTACCAGACACTGCTACTAGGCCCAAACTATGGTATTAACTGGGCTGGATGCAGTTAAAAATTAGTATGAAATAGACAGGTGGTGTAGCTTGGTTCATAAGTGGGCTACACCACTGACTACCAGACACTGCTACTAGGCTCAAACTATTACCTGGGCTAGATGCAGTTAAAAATTAGTATGAAATAGACAGGCAGTGTAGCTTGGTTCACAACTGGTCTACACCGCTGAGTATCAGACACTGCTACTAGCCCAAAAGGATTGCCTGAGCAAGCTGCAGTAAAAAATTTGTTACTGGATAGACAGGAGGTGTAGCTTACTTTACAGATGGGCTACACCACTGACTACCAGACACTGCTACTAGGCCCAAACTATTACCTGGGTTAGATGCAGTAAAAATTTGTATGGAATAGACAGGCGATGTAGCTTGGTTCACAACTGGACTACACCACTGAATAACAGACACTGCTACTAGGCCCAAACTATTACCTGGGCTAGATGCAGTTAAAAATTAGTATGAAATAGACAGGTGGTGTAGCTTGGTTCACAACTGGTCTACACTGTTGACTAAGAGACACTGCTACTAGCCCAAAAGGATTCCTTGGGCTAGCTGCAGTAAAAAATTGGCTACTGGATAGACAGGCGGTGTAGCTTACTTTACAGCTGTCTACCCTGTCTGGCTGACTAACTGACACTGTAACACTGTATAGCGCACACAGCAGCAGCGGTGCCGTCTGACACAGAGCTGCAGCAGTGAGGAAATGGTGGCAATGGGGAAAATGGCTGGGTCTTATAGGGCAAGGACATGAGACATACACAGCCAATGACACATGCCCTTGCGTGTGTGCAAAAAATGCACTTTGCTGTGTGTGTGTGTGTGTGTGTGTGTGATTGGCTGGCTGACAGCCTGCACTGTCCTACTGTATATGTGGTTAGGAGAAAAAAAAATGGAGATCTGCATTATTCAAGCAGCACAGTTGGGCTACACCGCTGACTAACAGACACTACTACTAGCCCAAAAGGATTGCCTGGGCTAGCTGCAGTAAAAAATTGGCTACTGGATAGACAGGCGGTATAGCTTACTTTACAGCTGGGCTACACCGCTGACTACCAGACACTGCTACTAGCCCAAAAGGATTGCCTGAGCTAGCTGCAGTAAGAGACAGGTGGTGTAGCTTTCTTCACAGCAGTGCTACATTACCTACCCAATAGGATTGCCTGAGCTAGATTTGGCCAGATGCTGTGAAAAATACTACTTGCACAGCACTGGCACACACCTGCCTGTCAAAAACTGCTAGGAACTGCTGTAACCTATCCCTAAATTTTTCTGAAATTACAACTAGTCTCTACTTCTATAAAGTAGCCCTCAAAAGGGCTGATATTCCAACTAGTCCCTACTCCCTAAACCTATCTCTCTATCTAAGGCCCCTTTCACATCAGCGGTAAGCACAGATCGCGGCAGTTGCGATGAAAAAAAAGCAACTGCCGCTGTTACCGCATAACGGCTGCACTTGCGGTTCACCTGCAGAAAGCCCCATGCAATGTCTATAGGGCTTGCGGCAGGTGCGGCAAGTGCGGTATAGTTGCGGTTTCGGCACTTGTGGAGGATGCGGCTGCGCAAAAAAATGCGGTCTGCCTTAAACCCACATCCCACACTAGTCACACATTGGGAGGGAACCTGGGAGAGTCTTGAATCAACCCCAGGGGGAGAAAGGAGGTCTTTGCCTCCGGGTTGGAGAGCTAGTTAGTCCAGGGCAGGAAGCCTGGGGGAGGAAGGCGGGTCACCTCGGCTGAGGGACCCACGAACAACAAGGACAGATCCCAGATACAGAGAAGGAGTGGGGGATAGAGGAACTGGGGAAAGTTTGCCGCAGGAGAGAAACCGAGTACCAGAGCCCGCACCTGGAGGAACCTTTAAGACCTGCAGAAAATCCAAAGCACGGGGGTATATCAATATACAGCCCTGATTCTTGAGTGACCAATAGAGGGGACAAGACACAGCCAGGCAAGCTGGAGTCTTCAACAGAGGGTTACCCGACATGAGCAAGAGAAGGAAAGAGAGAGAGAGACAGCAGGAGGTCAGATCTACTTCATGAAGTCAGGCTTCACACAAGCTACTGGGAAGCAGGGAAGAGTTGAAACAAGAAAGGCACACGCTGGGGGTTCCATCCAGCTACCAGAGATCCGCTTGCAGCCACCCGTAGCCACTTGTCATTTAACATCTTACTGCACTGTGGACTGTAATAACGCTGCTATAGGTCCAGTAAACTACCCGGGTGAAGTGACTTTGACTCTGCTGCATCTTCTTCGCATGAACTCATTCCTTTCATAGGATTACTGCCCCGGAGGTCCCAGTCCTACCTGCGGAGGATGACAACATCTCAGCTGCGATACCACTGACCTCCGGAGGACTGTAGCGTCGCTTGTGACATCTCACCAGGTACTGCAGGTGGCGTCACGACAAACTATAAACTTGTAAATAATCCCCTGTAAATAAATCCCCCCCTTTTTAAGAGAATAGTGCCCCGGGATACGGGATCAGGCATGGCCGCCATTCCCCGTGACACAGTTAACCCCTTCTGCCGCCTGATACCCGAGTACCCCATGCTCTGGGGCTCAACACAAGCCTTCTGGGCACCCCCCGCTGTGAATGCCAGCCCGCAGCCGCCCCAGAAGGTGGCGCGTTCATTGAAGCGCCATGTTCTGGCGCTGAACCCAACTCTTACAGGGCCCTGGTATGGTGGCTCACTGGGTAATAAAGGGGTTAGGGCCAGCTTTTTGTTATCAGCTGGACCTAAGCCCGAAATTTATGGGGACACGCCAACATGACCGCCATGAATTTCTAGTGAATTTTTTACAAAAAAACACAACACAGAGAAAAAATATTTTATTAGAAATAAAACAAAAAAGACACTTAGGGCCCTTTCACATCAGCGTTTTTTTAAATTTGCGGCAGATGCGGTGAAAAAACCGCATCTGCCGCAACTGCCGCATAACGGTTCCACTTGCGGCACGGTTGCGGTTTTTTCCATAGGAAGTATAGGGGGACTTGCGGCAGATGCGGCAAGTGCGGTATTGCACTTGCGGCAGGTGCGGCAGAGAAAAAAACCGCGGCTTACTGCGTTTTTTTTTCTCTGCCGCACCTGCCGCAAGTGCAATACCGCACTTGCCGCATCTGCCGCAAGTCCCCCTATACTTCCTATGGAAAAAAACGCAACCGTGCCGCAAGTGGAACCGTTATGCGGCAGTTGCGGCAGATGCGGTTTTTTCACCGCATCTGCCGCAAATTTAAAAAAACGCTGATGTGAAAGGGCCCTTAGAGACTCCATCTTTTTTATAAATCCTCTTCCGTCTGATGTAGTCCAATCTAGGGTTCTTCTTTAGCTCCGCTACATCTCTGGTAGAAAACCTCTACCAGTGATGTAGCAGAGCTGTGCACCCGTGGGAAAGTTCATGTGAGTTCATGTGAGTTCATGCAGACAAGCATGAACTCACATGAACCCTGACAGCAGAGCTACTTCAAATGAACAGCTGACCAGAATCAGCTGTTCATTTGAAACTACAGGCGGGAAAGCCAGCAGTGAGACTTCACCGCCAGCTTTCCCAGTCTGTGCTGCACTCCTTCTCACTGATGCCCCCTCCCCACTCACTGATGCCCCCTCCCCACATGATCCTAAGTTAGGACCGAGTGGGGAGCAAAGCACCAGGCAGCGGGGAGGGGGCATCAGTGAGCGGGAAGCGCAGCACAGACAGGGAAAGCCGGCGGTGAAGTTTTCTCACGACCAGCTTCCCCGCTCAGCTCCTGCGCTCCCCGCTCACTTGTGCTGCACTCCCCGCCTGGTCCTAACTTAGGATCGGGTGGGGAGGCGGTGGGGGGAGCGTAGCATTTGTATGGGAGGCTGCGGGGAAGCGAGTAGGGGGCTACATCATTGTTTAAAACCCTTTTAAACAATCATGTGGCCATTGCAGCCTTTCCCTCTGCTGCCAGACCTCTTTATAGGGTCTGGCAGCAGAGGAATTACTCACATTACTCGCTTCCCATTGACTTACATTGTACTTGCTATACTCGTAACGAGTACCGACTATCGGGACCTACTCATTACAAGTATAGCGAGTCCGAGTATTTCAGTACTCACTGATCCCTAGCTGACACCTCAGATGACTGGAGGGTTTGTGATGTAGTAGTTGAGGTGGAGGAGAGACCACTTGATGGAGCAGTTGCGATCCATTCGAGCACCTGCTGTTTTTGTGCCTCATTTACAAGTGGTACCGATGCTCGTGTCTGTAAGAAAGATCATATCTGATTGGCCACATAAAGAAGTTGACATCTTACTTTGCCTGGAGGATTGTCTTTCTACAGCAGATGTTAATGTAGATTTAGCATCTACCCCACGGAAACAAACTTTCCGCCACACCTACTCCCATTCCCACCAGCAGCAGGCCTTTTGCCACTCATTTGGTATGTGAGAAAATTGGCAACTGTACAGTTGTTGGACAACAAAAAGCTGGATGTAAATCAAGCAGAGGTGACAGAACCAACACTGCTACTTGACCCGAAGTTAGACCTGGGCAAGGTGCAGTTAAAAATGAGTAGGAACCGCACAGGCGGTGTAGTTGTTTGTATTAGAAGTGACCTACACTACTTCTTTTTGTGGCACTGCTACTTGAACCGCTACTTGACATTTTTTGTGCCAGCCAAGGTAAAATTAGACAAAAGTTGCGCCACACTGTATGAATCAATGAGAAGGTTAGGTGACAATGTCCCTTGCTCACCTGGTCCTGTTGTGCCGACCGCACAACAGGTTGAAGAGCTGTGGACAAGTCTGCTGGTGCTCACGCTGGCTCGGAGCTCAATGTGGTTCTCGTGAACCGCCGGTGTCCGGTGCACGTGACCGCTATGGGAGGGTGTTAGTATCAAGTCTGCGAGGTCCTGGGTCCCGAGCTGCAGATTATCACGCTTCCGCAGGGAAGAAATTGTATGGCAAAAAAGGAGAAGTGATAATGAACCAGCGCTCAGGCAGAGACCCGGACACTGCTATAGCATAAATTACCTTTAGGTTTTATTAGATCAATATGGGAATCCAGTCTCCACAACGCGTTTCAACGCAACAGGCGTCTTTATCAAGTGATCACTTGATAAAGACGCCTGTTGCGTTGAAACGCGTTGTGGAGACTGGATTCCCATATTGATCTAATAAAACCTAAAGGTAATTCAAGGTAAAATTAGGCAGCAGAGGGTGGCAGCTCACAGCTGATGGCTTTCATTGGACTAGACTTAAAAATACTGTGAAGCCCCACACTTTTTTTTAAATTACCATATTTTTGAGATTATAAAACGCACTTTTGTTCCCCTAACGTTTGGGGGAAAGTGGGGGGTGCGTTTTATTGTCCGAATCTACTGGTACTGGGGGGACGGCTCTGGAGTGGTGTCTGGGTGCTGGAAGAGGTTGGCTGCGGGCTGCAGAGACATCGGGAGGTTACGTGATCCCAGCACATTGTACTCATTTAATTTGCACTGCACTCACCGCTGTCCACCTCTGAGTGCTGAAGTTGCACTGGAAGATGGATGGGGCGAGTGGTGCATATTATGTGAATCTGCTCTCACCCCCCCATCCTGCACTCACCCCCATCCTGCACTCACCTCCCCCACCTTGGATATGGCCCTGTTGTGAACTTACCCCCTCCATAACTTTGTCACTCATTATGTGCATGCTGGCAATCACCCGGTAATATAGTAAACAGCTGATTACAGCTGATTACTTACCCTCCGGCGCTCGGTGCTCACATCTTGCCGCTTTCATCCACCGTGCTGCTTGGTATGCGATCATGTGACTGGGCCCACAGCGATGATTTCATCGCTGAGATCCCTGATCACATGATTGGAAGCTCCTGGCACAGAGACAGGAAGAGAGTGTCAATATGTTAGCACCGAGCGCCAGAGGGTAAGAAATTAGCCGTAATCCCGTAATCAGCTGTTTATTATTTTACTAGGTGCACGCCAGCATAGAGACATAATGAGTGACAGGGTCTTGGAGGGAGTGAGTTCACAATGTGGGCCATATTTAAGGTGGGGGAGGTGAGTGCAGGAGGGGGTGAGTGCAGGATGGAGGGCTATATCCAAGGTGGAGGAAGTGAGTGCAGGAGGGGCAGTGAGTGTAGGACAGGAGGCCATATCCAATGTGGGGTGGCTATGGAGCATCACTGGGGGCAATAGCCAGGATGGGGGGGCTGTGTGTACCATCACTGGGGGCCAAATCTAGGATGGGGGGCAATGTGTACCATCACTCGGGGCCATATTCAGGATGGGGGGCTGTGTACCATCACTGGGGGCCATATGCAGGATGAGGGGCTATGTGCCATCACTGGAACACATATGCAGGATAGGAGGCTAGATACCATCACTGGGGGCCATATCCAGCATGTAGGGGGGCCTTGTACCAGTATGGAGGATATACAGTGCCTTGTGAAAGTATTTGGCCCCTTGAACTTTTCAACCTTTTGCCACATTTCAGGCTTCAAACATAAAGATATAAATTCTAATTTCTTTGTGAAGAATCAACAACAAGTGGGACACAATCGTGAAGTGGAATGAAATTTATTGGATATTTTTATTTTTTTTAATAAAAAATTTAAAAATGGGGCATGCAATTCGACCCCCTTGAGTTAATACTTAGTAGCGCCACCTTTTGCTGTGATTACAGCTGCAAGTCGCTTGGGGTATGTCTCTATCAGTTTTGCACATTGAGAGACTGAAATTCTTGCCCATTCTTCCTTGTAAAACAGCTGAAGCTCAGTGAGGTTAGATGGAGAGTGTTTGTGAACAGCAGTTTTGAGCTCTTTCCACAGATTCTCGATTGGATTCAGGTCTAGACTGTGACTTGGCCATTCTAACACCTGGATATGTTTATTTTTGAACCATTCCATTGTAGATTTTCCCTTATGTTTGGGATCATTGTCTTGTTGGAAGATAAATCTCCGTCCCTGTCTCAGGTCTTTTGCAGACTCCAACAGGTTTTCTTCCAGAATGGTCCTGTATTTGGCTCCGTCCATCTTCCCATCAATTTTAACCATCTTCCCTGTCCCTGCTGAAGAAAAGCAGGCCCAAAACATGATGCTGCAACCACTATATTTGACAGTGGGGATGGTGTTTTGAGGATGATGAGCTGTGTTGCTTTTACGCCAAACATATCTTTTTGCATTGTGGCCAAAAAGTTTGATATTGGTTTAATCTGACCAGGGCACCTTATTCCACATGTTTGGTGTCTCCCAGGTGCCTTGTGGCAAACTTCAAATGAGACTTTTTATGGATATCTTTGAGAAATGGCTTTCTTCTTGCCATTCTTCCATAAAGGCCAGATTTGTGTAGTGTACAACTGATTATTGTCCTATGGACAGACTCTCCCACCTAAGGTGTAGATCTCTGCATTTCATCCAGAGTGATCATGGGTCTTTTGGCTGCATCTCTGATCAGTCTTCTCCTTGTTCGAGATGAAAGTTTAGAGGGATGGCCGGGTCTTGGTAGATTTGCAGTGGTCTGATACTCCTTCCATTTCAATATGATCACTTGTACAATGCTCCTTGAGATGTTCAAAATTGGGAAATCTTTTTGTATCCAAATCCGGCTTTAAACTTTGCCACAACAGTATCTCGGACCTGCCTGGTGTGTTCCTTGGCCTTCATGATGCTCTCTGCACTTGACCCAGAACCCTGAGACTATCACAGAGCAGGTGCATTTATACAGAGACTTGATTACACAGGTGGATTCTATTTATCATTACCAGTCATTTAGGACAACATTGGATCATTCAGAGATCTTCACTGAACTTCTGGAGTGAGTTTGCTGCACTGAAAGTAAAGGGGCCGAATAATATTGCAAACCCACTTTTCAGTTTTTTATTTGTTAAAAAAGTTTAAAATATGCACTAAATTTTGTTCCACCTCACGATTGTGTCCCACTTATTGATTCTTCACAAAAAAATTAGAATCTATATCCTTATGCTTGAAGCCTGAAATGTGGCAAATGGTTGAAAAGTTCAAGAAGGCCAAATACTTTCACAAGGCACACGGCCCTATTGTACCCGTATGACCAGGCCCGGACTGGTAGGCGGGACTACCGGGACTTCTCCCTATGGGCCGGTGGTGGGGGTGTGGCCGGGGGCCGGCGCTCCTGCTCCTCCGGCCGTAGGCTGGCTGTAAGTTATTATGCAGTGGCCATCATCATGCACAGATGCAGCCCAGAGTCCCCGACCCTGTCACTGCCTGCCTGCGCGCTCTGCACCCTCTCCTCCCCTCTATTAGACAAACTAATCTGTCTTTTGGGAGGAAGAGGGAAGGGGTGTGTGCAGGGTCGAGGGCCACACCTCCATACATGTAGACACAGGGAGCTGAATGACCCCGGAAATACCATCACCTGCATTTCCGGGGTCAGAGGAGCTCTAATCAGCTCCCTGTGTTAGAGAGGAGCAGAGAGTCGGTGCAGTGCAGTGACGTCCTCATTCTCAGCAAACTGCAGGTGCAGGACGTCACTACAGTGTGAGGAGGAGGAGGAGACATGGGGGCCAGGAGGAGGTCGAGCCTTGAGTTAGCAGGATGACACAGGAGGAGGTCGAGCCTGGAGCCAGGAGGATGACATGGGGGCCAGGAGGAGGACGAGCCTGGAGCCAGCAGGATGACACAGGAGGAGCAGTAAGTATACACAGCTCATGGACCTGAAGATGGGGGTGGGGGGCAGGAAGGCTAATTTTCCCCCCATTGAGAAATAGCAGGCTCTCCTGCTCCAGCCCTGCACAGCCTGCAGTGATCACTCTCCCATACACATCTGATTGCCTTCTACCTATATGTGATTCATTAATTATTAATGCACATAACTGCAGCCAGACCTCAGTGTAAACATGATCCCTGCAGATACACGTCCAGATACAGAGGGCAGTATATACACCCTGGGCTCCATTAACTCTATACGATCATTGTTCTTACACCTAGGTGAAATCTTTCATGGCTGCAGGAATAATTCTGCTTAATAGACCAGTCTAAGGCTGCCTTCACATTAGCGTTTGTGAACGCTGCGTACCGAACGCAGCCAAACGCTTGCGCACTGCGTTCCTATGTTTAACATGGGAAAGCGTTTGGCTGTGTTCGGTTGCGTTTGCGTTCGGATGCGCACAATTTGTGCGCCCTCCAAACGCAGCTTGTTGCATTTTCTGTGCGGTCGCTTGTTTTATCCGCAAGCGCCAGCAAGCGCACAAACAATGCATGGATCTCAATGGATCCGCAGTGTCCTCCGCATGACAGCGCAGGAGAACGCTGCGGATCTCATTGAAATCTCTCCCGGTGGCCACCGGAAGCTCATGCAGAGCCACAGCTGATCTCCCGCCAGTGTCAGCGGGGAGAAACAGCTGATCTGACAGCTGTTTAAATCTCCCGCACTGACACCGAATAGGTGAGGTCAGCGCTGGAGATTTGAAGCAGCGATCAGCTGTTTCTTATCTCCTGCACCGATATCACCCTATTCGGTGTCAACGCGGGAGATTTAAACAACTGTCAGATCAGCTGTTTCTCCCCGCTGACACCAGCGGGAGATCAGCTGTGGCTCTGCATGAGCTTCCGGTGGCCGCCGCTGATCAGCGGCAGCCACCGGGATAGATTTCAATGAGATCCGCAGCGTTCTCCTGCGCTGTCATGCGGAGGACACTGCGGATCCATTGAGATCCATGCATTGTTTTATGCGCTTGCGGATAAAACAAGCAACCGCACAAAAAATGCAACAGGCTGCGTTCGGAGGGTGCACAAATTGTGCACTTCCGAACGCAAACGCAGCCATACGCAGCCAAACACAGGCACATGCGTTCCCATGTTAAACATAGGAACACAGTGGTCAAGCGTTTGGCTGCGTTCGGTGCGCTGCGCTTGCAAAGGCAAGTGTGAAGGCAGCCTAAGAATGGGGAACATGAGTATAACTACAGACCATGATTTACATACCGAACCTAGGAGGAATAGCACATGTATCACATAAAGTCACATTTTACTCTGTACCCAGGAGCTTCAATCTGTTTGTGTGCCTGAGCACAAAAGTTATTATAAGTATATAGTGTATAGGATAATACATCTAGTATGGAAAATATGTAATGTAATATGGAGTAAATTAAATAACATACACTATATAGTATATAAACAGTATAAGGGATAGTAGTGTACAACATCTAATAATATCAAATGTGCAAAGTGTAACAAAAGATCAATAATAATAAAAATTACGAAATGTCTATTATATAGCACAGGATACATTATATAATACAATCTATATAATGCCTAGTAAACAGCATATAACATAGTAAATAATATATGGTAGTATATAAGGAAAAGTACAGTACTGTACAACACGTGGTATAGTAATATGGAGAGTGTGTATATACTGTATAGATTAGAGCAGGGATCTCAAACACGCGGCCCCCGGGCTTTAAAGTGCGGCCCGCGGCACCGTGGACAATGTAAGGACGCCGGGATCCACTGTGCAGGTGGCCACCACGGTGCAGTGTGCTGGAGACTGCGACTTTATTATCACTTCCTGCGGCCGCTACGACAAGCTCCGAGACTCCTTCCCTCAGCTACATCAATGGAAGCTGGCGAGCCAATCGGATCACAGACTCGCAAGTGACGTCATCCAATCAGAAACCTCAAGTGACATCATACGCCAACGGAAGGAGGCTCGGAGCTTGTCGTAGTGGCCGCAGGAAGTGATAATAAAGCCGCAGTCCCCAGCACTATGCACCGTGCCAACCCCTTACACAGCGCACCGCGGTGGCCCCTTACACAGCGCACCGTGGCGGCCCCCTGCACAGTGGATCCCGACATCGTTAGGGTGTGTGTGAGGGAGAGTGTGACTGTGTGTATGAGAGAGAGTGTGTGTATGAGTGTGTGTGTATGAGAAAGTGAGTGTGTGTGAGTGTGTATGAGAGTGTGTATGTGAGTGTGTGTATGTGAGTGCGTGTGTATGAGTGAGTGTGTGAGTATGTATGAGAAAGTGTGTGTGTGTATATGAGTGTGTGTATATGAGTGTATGTATGAATAATCAAAAAAAGGGACTAGCTCAAACCACCTAATATTCCCAGGACTCCCAGGCAAACCGGAAAGTGGCTTGGCAACCACCAATAGCAATAGAAAAAGGTGTAGAATCCGGTGCCACAAAATTCCTTTTTATTTTCAAAAGTTTTAAAAATCACACATGCTCCAGAGGAGCTCCTGGACGCGTTTCGTGGGTCTAGCCCACTTAATCGTCAGTACAATGGCAATACAGACAAAAAGAATATATACAATTTAAAAGCAAAAAACAGCCCCCTCTCGCATGTGTGACAAATATACATCAATTATTTCTAACCAATCACATACCTGCAGGTTCTAAAAGAGTTAAAAGAAAAAATATGGGGAAGAAGAGGGGGAGGGGAGGAAAAGAGAAAGAGAGGAAAAAGAGCTGATAACAGAAAGTAAAAGAGAAAAAAATAGAAAAGGAATGAAAGGGAGGGAAAGAGAGGAAAGGAGCTGAAAACAGAAAGTAAAAGAGAAAAAAAGAAAAAATAGAGAAGGAATGAAGGGGAAGGAAAAAAAGGAAAGGAGCTGACAACAGAAAGTAAAAGAGGAAAAAAAAAAAAAAAAAAAAATTTTAGAGAGGAATGAAGGGGAGGGAAAAAGAGGTGATAACAGAAAGTAAAAAAAAAGAAAAAAAATATATAATAAATAGAGAAGGAATGAAGGGGAGGGAAAAAAAAAGGGGAAAGGAGCTGATAACAGGAAGTAAAAGAGAAAAAAAAAAAAAAAAAAAACAGTAGAAAAAAGTTTTTTTTTTTTTATTTTTTTTTTTATTTTTTACTTTCTGTTATCACCTCTTTTTCCCTCCCCCTTCATTCCTCTCTAAATTTTTTTTTTTTTTTCTCTTTTACTTCCTGTTATCAGCTCCTTTCCCTTTTTTTTTCCCTCCCCTTCATTCCTTCTCTATTTATTATATTTTTTTTTTTTTTTTTTTTTTTTTTTACTTTCTGTTATCACCTCTTTTTCCCTCCCCTTCATTCCTCTCTAAAATTTTTTTTTTTTTTTTTTTCTCTTTTACTTTCTGTTGTCAGCTCCTTTCCTTTTTTTCCCTCCCCTTCATTCCTTCTCTATTTTTTCTTTTTTCTCTTTTACTTTCTGTTTTCAGCTCCTTTCCTCTCTTTCCCTCCCTTTCATTCCTTTTCTATTTTTTTCTCTTTTACTTTCTGTTATCAGCTCTTTTTCCTCTCTTTCTCTTTTCCTCCCCTCCCCCTCTTCTTCCCCATATTTTTTCTTTTAACTCTTTTAGAACCTGCAGGTATGTGATTGGTTAGAAATAATTGATGTATATTTGTCACACATGCGAGAGGGGGCTGTTTTTTGCTTTTAAATTGTATATATTCTTTTTGTCTGTATTGCCATTGTACTGACGATTAAGTGGGCTAGACCCACGAAACGCGTCCAGGAGCTCCTCTGGAGCATGTGTGATTTTTAAAACTTTTGAAAATAAAAAGGAATTTTGTGGCACCGGATTCTACACCTTTTTCTATTGTATGTATGAATGTATGCATGAGTGTGTGTATGTGTGTATGAGAGTCTGTAAAAGTGTGTGTATGTGAGTATGAGAAAGTGTGTGTATGTAAGTGTGTGTGTGTATGTGAGTATGTATGAGAAAGTATGTGTGTGTATGAGTGTATGTATGAATGTATGCATGAGTGTGTGTGTGTGTATGAGAGTCTGTGTAAAAGTGTGTGTATGTGAGTGAGTATGAGAAAGTGTGTGTGTATGAGTGAATGTGTGTGTATGAGACTGAGTGTGTATGAGAGTGAGTGTGTAGAAGAGTGGGTGTATATGAGTGTGCGTGTGTGAGAGTGTGTGTGTGTATGAGAGTATGTATGAGAGAGTGTGTATGTGTGTATGAGTGTGTTTGTGGCAGTGTGTATGTGCGTGTATGAGAGTGTGTGTATGAGCGTGTGTGTGTGAGTGTGTATGAGAGACTGTGTGTGTGTGCGTGTGTGTGCGCAAAAAGAAGCGAGACCAGGTTGGGACATCACTACAAAGTGGCATCATGATGGGGACATTACTACAAGAGGACCAGATGAGGACATTAGTACAAGATGAGGACCAAGATGGAGACATTACTACAAGAATGACCATAATGGGGGACGTTAATATAGGATGGGGACTAGTATGAGGACATTATTACAAGAAGGGGACAAGGATGGGGACATTACTACAAGGGAAGACCAGGATGAGAACATTACACAAGATGAGGACCAGAATGGGGACATTACTACAAGAAGGGAACTACTGTGGGGACATTACAAAAAGGAGATCAGGATTTGATCATTACTACATTGAGCGAAAAATTCTGGAATTACTAAAAATGTCACTTCGTAATGCGGCCTCCGATATCAATTTTTTTTCTATGTGCGGCCCACGAACTCAGCCGAGTTTGAGACCCTTGGGTTAGAGTATATCATGTATTGCATCCACTGTAACGTATTGTAGTGCAGAACACGAGGTAAAGTACATAGTCATATAGAAAGTGTATACTGTGCTATGTATAAAGTATGCTATATAGAGAATACATGCTGATATATATTTTATGCTATATGTAGTATATAATGAAATCTATCTAGTGTAGGTTGTGTATACAGTGTACACTATGTCCTGTATAACATGCAGTGTATGGTGTATACTTTGTAGTTTATAGTGTGCACTCTGTGGTGTGTAGTATATAATATACCATTTCATGCATAGTATGTATTATATCACTATCTGTATTGTTATATATATACTAGCTGTGAGCCCGATTCTAAAGGGAGTCTAGAATCCGTATTTCCTTTATTTAAAAATAGTTTTAACTAATAATCCAATAATTCCATGATATCTTTCCATCAACTACATATAATTGTATGGTTGATATCATTTTTGGAAAATTGAACTATTATGATGTAAGGGTCTTGGAACACAAAGTAACAATACTTGTTAATGTGTCAATAGCTTGATTTAACAAATCAATATTGATATTCTGCGTATTAGCCAGTTTGTGTCAGCCCACCAATCGCATCAAGATGCCCTTACGTCTGGTGGGTTCTAATCTAACTAATTCCGAATTATGAATATTTTGATTTATTTAACAGCAGCATTTTTCATCTATTTAAAAAGGATGTGGATGTAAAAAATAAAATTTCCACACCTGACACCTAAGGAGTTACCGTCAACAGACTTGCAGCAATTTCCATAGCACAACTAAGGAATTTGCAGTAAACTTGTGGTAAATGGAGCAAACATGGCTATGGCAGATGCAGGAAATACAGCCACTAACAAACCACAGGTCACTGCAGTTATTGTGGCTGAAACAGCCGCAACCACGTTGTCTGCATCCACTGCAAGTGAACTACAAATTCCATACACATTGCATGAAAATTACGGCAAGTGTGCTGTAGGTGAGCCCTAAGGCAGCAAATGTAGAAGTGTTAAATTTAAAAAAAAAACATCCACAAATAGCTAAAAAATGCTGGAGTCAAAGGTAAATCTCAATTTAGATATGTCCCTCTCTATCTATAGTAAACACACCTTGAGATGGAGATGTGTGTGAACAGCCATCCCACCCGTCTCTTAGCTGTTCACAAAAACCTCTCCCTGTAAAACAGATATATCAAAATTCTCAGCACTTGTAGTGCTGGAACATAATATGATGGTTTCTATCACCAAATTGTAAAGTTTGGATGATACACATCTATGATCTCAAACTAAATGTGTGTTCATCTGTATATCTATATATATATATATATATATATATATATATATATGATAAATATCTATCTATATATATATATATATATATATATATGATAAATTCTGTACAAAAGGGATTTAACCTCCCCAAAAATAACTATATATATAACATGGCTATATAATAACCATGTAATTAATATCTTTAAAAATATGACTAAACTAATTTTTTTGTAGATTTTGTTTTTTTTTGTAAAAAAAGTATCAGAACAGTATTAAAAAAAAAGAAAAATCTTAACGTAAAACATTTTTGTACACGATATTGTGTGTAAAGACCTTAGGAGAATCAGGCAGTAATTGTCCTTGGAGTGGTGAATTGAGGACTTTGACCTTGACATTACAGCGTTGCTTGACTCTTGAAAAGGCCACATAGAGTTGACCATGGGCAAAAGGTGGTTCCGGGAGATATATCCCAACTCGATTGAGAGTTTGCCCTTGGGATTTATTGATGGTCATTGCAAACGCTGCCTTGATGGGAAATTGTCGTCTTCTTAATCTGAATGGTAATGCAGTCTCTGATGGACATAAATCAATACGTGGAATGAATACCACCTGTCCTGCTGCTGAGCCGGTAATGACTTTAGCCTGGATCATGTTTGGAAACAATGCAGTTACAATAAGCCGAGTACCATTGCACAGACCTTTCCTGGTATTCAGGTTGCGTAACAGCATGACAATGGTGCCAACTTTAATTTTGAGATGATGTAGAGGCATTCCAGTAGGTGTAAGTGAATGCAAAAATTCAGGTGGGTATTGTTCTGAATCATCACAGTCCTCTGCATCAATAGAATCTTCACTCATATAGTCTGTGTACTCACCAATCAAGCAATCCATGACGTTGGAATTAACAAAATCGACGTCGTCATTCTTCGGACATAGGATAGCATGAGAAGCAGCGATATTGATACTCTCGTTGTTACTGACATCAATGTTAATGTTGTCTCCAAAGATCTCATGTATTAAAGACCCAGTGCACAGCATATCTGGAGGAATCTCGATGACATCATCTCCAAGATTATATTCATTGGACAGCTCACCATTACCAAGTTTAAGCAACCAAGTGCTGTATTCCGGATCAATAGAGTGCATGTTGTTAATAAGCGGGAGTGGATTGAAAATTGGCCAATGTGTAGAATATTTTAAACAGCTCTCCACAATATCTGTTCTTGTGCCATGAGGAATGACAGGAAGACATTGTCGAAAGTCTCCTCCAAGTACAATTACTTTGGCTCCAAAAGGTGTCTTTTCTTTGTTGGTAACTTTTTTGGTCATAACATCTCGTAAGAGTCTTTCAATGACATGCAATGCATACTTTGAGACCACTGTGCACTCATCTATAATAAAGAGTTCAGTGTTCTGCAAATCATAAGCTGCATCCGTGTCATTTTTTATCCTGGAAACCGATGTTTCATTCACAGGTATTGGTATTTCATAAAGAGAATAAATTGTTCTTCCTCCTTCAAGCATATTGGCTGCAATTCCTGTAGTGGCAGCAGGTGACACCATTTTTCCTTCTCCCCTTAGTTGATGTAGAAGTAGATGGTAAAGGTAAGTTTTTCCACTGCCACCAGGACCGTCAATGAAGAAGCACTTTGGTGTTGCAGTAGTGTCTTCTAATGCTTGAATAATAGCCTCATAAGCCAAAAGTTGTTGAGGATTGAGAGTTGCTTTCATCTCAGCAGCTGTTCTTAACTCATCATCTTGATCAAATTGTTGTGGAAGTTGTTGTTTCCTGACAGGGCGTGGTAAGTTAAATTCAGTATATTTTTTGCCATGACTAGTGATGGGCGAATCCTAAATTACTCGGAATCGCTTGACTCTAGCGAGTCCGAGTCCGGGACTCGCTACTCGTTGCGAGTCTAGTGAGTCCAATGTTAATGAATGGGGAAGCGAGTAATAGCGAGTAGTGTGCGATTTACAAATTGCAGATGTGTCTCGGAAGCTTCAGCCTGAAGCAATCCTAGTTTTGATATTGATTTGCATTGGACTCGTTTACTTTGCAAGTAATCGCTGGGAAACTCGCACAGATAAGAGTCCTGTCTGCCCTGTGTGCTGGCTGCCGCAGCTCCAGGGTCCTAGAGCCCACCTGCTGCCTTATGTAGCAGAGCTGAGATTGTTCTCAGTCTGCTCATTCCCTGTGCATAGACATCTATATCTATGCAAAGGGATGAGCAAAGAGGACATCGCGTTTTGGACTGTGTCGGACGGAAGAGGATTTTTTTAATTAAAGATGGAGTCCCTAATGGCTTTTTTTTTTATTTCTAATAAAAATTTTTCTCTGTGTTGTGTTTTTTTTTTAAAACTATTTAATAGAAATTCATGGCGGTCATGTCTAATATTGGCGTGACCGCCATAAATTTCAGGCTTAGGGCCAGCTGATAATACAAAGCTGGCCCTAACCTCCTTATTACCCAGCGTGCCACCGCCACCAGGGCCGCTGGAAGAGCGGGGTTCAGCGCCAGAGGATGGCGCTTCAATGAACGCGCCATCTTCAAGGGCGGCTGCGGGCTGCAATTTGCAGCGGGGGGTGCCCAGAAAGCTTGGGCATCCCTGCGCTGCGGATTCCAGCCCCCAGCTGCTTAGCTGTACCTGGCTAGACATAGAAATTGCGCGGAGCCCCACGCATTTTTTTAATATTATTTCATGAAATTCATAAAATAATAAAAAAAAGGGCTCCCCTATATTCTTGTGTCTGGCCAGGTACAAATAGGCACCTGGGGGTTGGGGGCAGCCCGTCGCTGCCTGCTGGATCCGGCTGGTTCCAGAAATACGGCGAAGCCCATGTAATTTTTTTTCTGAAAAATCAATAAAACAATCCTAAAAAAGGGACTGCATCTTTATTAACCCCTCGCCCATGGTCCAGGGGTTAATAAAGATGCAGTCCCTTTTATTTACATTGTTTTATGGATTTGTCAGAAAAAAATTTCACGTGGGCTTCGCCGTATTTCTGGAACCAGCCAGATCCAGCAGGCAGCGACGGGCTGCCCCAACCCCCAGGTGCCTATTTGTACCTGGCCGGACACAAGAATAAGGGGAGCCCTTTTTTTTATTATTTCATGAATTTCATGAAATAATTAAAAAAAAATGCGTGGGGCTCTGCGCAATTTCTATGTCTTGCCAGGTACAGCTAAGCAGCTGGGGGCTGGAATCCGCAGCGCAGGAATGCCCAAGCTTTCTGGGCACCCCCCGCTGCAAATTGCAGCCCGCAGCCGCCCCAGAAGATGGTGCGTTCACTGAAGCGCCATCCTCTGGCGCTGAACCACGCTCTTCCAGCGACCCTGGTGGCGGTGGCACGCTAGGTAATAAAGGGGTTAATACCAGCTTTGTTATACAAGCTGGTATTAAGCCTGAGATTCTTAATGTCAGGCCACGTTTGACCCAGCCACTAAGAATCTCCAATAAAGGGTTAAAAAAACACAACACAGAGAAAAAATTTTATTTGAAATAAAAAAAAAGCCATTAGGGACTCCATTTTTAATTAAAAAAATCCTCTTCTGTCCGACGCAGTCCAAAACGCGATGTCCTCTCTGCTACATCCCCTCTGCTACATCCCCTGTGCATAGATATAGATGTCTATGCACAGGGAATGAGCAGACTGAGAACAATCTCAGCACTGCTACATCATCTCTGTGAACAGGCGGGCTCTAGGACCCTGGAGCTGCGGCAGCCTGCACAGAGAAGACAGCTGGACTTGGCTCGCAAAGTAACAGCAGTTACTTTGCGAGTTTCACTGCTATCACTGGCACAGTAGCCGAGTCTAATGCAAGACAATGGCAATCCTAGTTTTGTCAGCGTTTGCCATTGATTTGCATTGGACTCGTGCGAGTAAACGCTGGGAAACTCGCAGAGTACAGAGTCCTGCGAGTCCCTTACTACTCGCCGAGTAACGAGTCCTAGCGAGTAGATTCGCCCATCCCTAGCCATGACTTCTCAAAATTTCTTGGATGTCTGTCATTGCATATCCTTCACAATTCACACACTCCTCCGTGTTTGAGTGATATTTATGGCAATAGTCTTGAATAAAGTGTTGTTTAAATTCAAGCCACAACTCCAGTGGATTAGCAGGAGGGCCAAAAATGCAAATGTAGGCAAACATATCACGTAGCTGTGCAGGCATGTTCAAAATGCAAGCATCAAGTAAGGTATTTCTCCACAAACTGTCATCAAATAATAAACCAAGAGCTAAGGCAGCGTCTTTGAAAGTTAGATGTGTAACTCCATGAACTGTTTTAATGCTGTCAAAACTGGTGGCACCTTTGACATGCAGCAACAACAACCGCAAATAGTAGCGTTCTTGGTCTCTGAGACTTACGGTATACAATCTTCCAATTACAGAAGCACCTTCTCGCTTTCTCTGTTGCCAAGAACCTTCTATCCAAACGTAGTGTTCTGGAATTTCACGATAGAAATAAGTATGAGCAGTTGGGTCCTTCTTATTAAAGGGAACCTGTCACCTGGATCTAAGCCCCTACACTATCACTACCTGTTCCTGCACCTTCCTAGCTGCTCCCTATCTATCCCTCTCTGAGCTAAATCCGCCCTATAAAACTGCAGAAAAATAACTTAGAACTTACAGAAGTCCCTGAGGCTGGGGACTGAGAAGGCGGCGCCAGGCTCCATTCTGCCCCTCCTCCATGCAGCAACACACGCCCCACTGGGTGGCATTATGCTTTCTTCATCGCCGCCTCCTCCATTTGGAATCTGTGCTTTACACCTATCATGTTGTGGTGATGCGACCTCGATGTGTCCTCTGACCGAGACACAGCATATGGGAGATTGTATCTTCTGCTCGGTAGCAGCACACACAGGGTTAGATGCTACTGGAGCTAAGTGCTGATTAAAAGCACTGACCCCCAGGTGTGCGGGTGAATAGGAGATGATATGTGCTGCCCTGGGCTGTGGGGAGGGGGTGGAGTGTGTCAGGACAGCAGCAGGAGCTGCTGGGATTGTATGAGGTTCTACTCGGCTGCGCCCCGGTGTAACAGGCCAGACTATACCCCCGACCAGAATATACTCGGGGTTAAAGTGGTTTAGGCCAGATTATACCCCTCCGTATACCACAGCAGCTGTAGATCAGGGCCCTAAGCAACACATGGGGGCCCGAGGCAGCACAAAGTGGCCCCAAGCAGCAGAAAGTGGCCCTACGCAACATACAGAGGCCCCAGGCAGTGCTAGGGCCCCAGGCAGTGCTAGGGACCCCAGGCAGCACAAAGTGGCCCCAAGCAGCACAAAGAGGCCCCAGGCAACATACAGGGTCCCCAGGCAGTACTAGGGGCCACAAGCTACACACAGGATCCCAGGCTACACACAGGGGCCCCATGCAGCATACAAGGACCCCAGGCAGTGCACGGGGTCCCAGGCAGTGCACGGGGCCCCAGGCAGTGCACAGGGCCCCAGGCAGCACAAAGTGGCCCCAGGCAACATACAGGGGCCCCAGGCAGTACTAGGGGCCCCAGGCTACACACAGGGTCCCAGGCTACATACAGGGGCCCCATGCAGCATACAAGGGCCCCAGGCAGGACAAAGGGGTCCCAGGCAGCGCATGGGGGCCAGAGGCAGCACACAGGGGCCCCAGGCAGCACAAAGTGGCCCCAGGTGGCCCACTGCCTGGGGCCCCTGTATATTGCCTGGGGTCACTTTGTGCTGCCTGGGGCCCCTGTGTGCTGCCTGGGGCCCTTGTATGCTGCATGGGGCCCCTGTGTGTAGCCTGGGATCCTGTGTGTAGCCTGGGGCCCCTGGTACTGCCTGGGGCCCCTGTATGTTGCCTGGGGCCACTTTGTGCTGCCTGGGGCCCTGTGCACTGCCTGGGGCCCTTGTATGCTGCATGGGGCCCCTGTGTGTAGCCTGGGATCCTGTGTGTAGCCTGGGGCCCCTGGTACTGCATGGGGCCCCTGTATGTTGCCTGGGGCCACTTTGTGCTGCCTGGGGCCCTGTGCACTGCCTGGGGCCCTTGTATGCTGGCTGGGGCCCCTGTGTGTAGCCTGGGATCCTGTGTGTAGCCTGGGGCCCCTAGTACTGCCTGGGGCCCCTGTATGTTGCCTGGGGTCACTTTGTGCTGCCTGGGGCCACTTTGTGCTGCCTGGGGCCCTGTGCACTGCCTGGGGCCCCGTGTACTGCCTGGGGCCCTTGTATCCTGGCTGGGACCCCTGTGTGTAGCCTGGGATCCTGTGTGTAGCCTGGGGCCCCTGTGTGCTGCCTCGGGCCTCCATGCGCTGCCTGGGCCCCTAGCACTGCCTGGGGCCCCTGTATGTTGCGTAGGGCCACTTTCGGCTGCCTGGGGCCACCTTGTGCTGCCTCAGGCCCTCATGCATTGCTTGGGGCCCTGTGCACGGCTTGGGGCCCTGATCTACAGCTGCTGTGGTATACGGAGAGTTATAATCTGGCCTAGGCCTGTTTACCCTGGGGTATAGTTTGGGCTAGCCCAGTTTATACCTCGGGTATATTCTGGTCGGGGGGTTAGTCTGACCTGTTACACCGGAATCTGGAGGTCTGTGAATAACTTAACTGTGCCATTAAACTGTGTGCTGTGTGAGTAAATACCTGAGTCACTGCCTTCTAACCGCTACCTTACAGTGTAAAGTGGGTGGGAGATTCCAAATGGAGGAGGCAGCGATGAAGAAAGAATAACGCCGCCCAGCGGGGTGTGTGCTGCTGCATCGAGGAGGGGCAGAATGGAGCTTGGCGCCGCCTTCTCAGTCCCCAGCCTCAGGGACTCCTGTAAGTTATAAGTTATTTTTCTGCAGTTTTATAGGGCGGATTTAGCTCAGAGAGGGATAGATAGGGAGCAGCTAGGAAGGTGCAGGGACAGGTAGTGATAGTGTAGGGGCTTAGATCCAGGTGACAGGTTCCCTTTAATAAGAAGGACCCAACTGCTCATACTTATTTCTATCGTGAAATTCCAGAACACTACGTTTGGATAGAAGGTTCCCTTTAAGCTCAAAATAGCCCATAAGAGTGTAATTGTTATGTAGCTTGTGTCTGATGTTGGCTACGGAGTCATCCTCATGAAAATACAGTTGTTGAGAATGAGGCAGATGTACGGCCAGGCGAATAATACTATGCGATTGTTTGTGCATGAGATAAGCAAATATCCGCCAAGCTGCCTCTGGTGCACTAACATAACGGGAATCCATAAACTGATGAGTTTCATCATGTTGGATACTTGTTTGGCAAATTTCCAGATTTGCTTAATCATGTCCTTTATATACATATTTAAATAAGTATTTGACACTTTGTATGGAGCCACAAACTTCCACATTGATATGACACTTATATTTGAGTAGTAAGAAAGGATTATATGGAACTACCCACGAATTATCAATCATGACGGAATGGTGTTCAAATGATGGTCCTGTATTTCGTCGATAAGTCGGATAGGCATCCTTTGCGATGACAGTCGAATCCTGAAAATGTTTGGGGAGACCTTTGCTACACTTCCCAAGATGCATACATGGTGAATTTGGCCTCAGTTCTCCACAGGGACCATGAATCGTGTTGCATGACGATCTTATGAAGCTGAGGGTAGGTGATAGGACCTGGTATTTCAGCCCAAACAGTATTGTCAACTTCAATCTCTGTGCGTAATTTTGAGGTGGCATCCAAAATTATCAAAATGGGAGCATGAGGGAGCCCACGTTTCTGAAACTCAATTACATGAACGCAAACTTTTCCAAATAATCCATTTTTAATGTCTTTTAACAGTGCTTCAAGTTTTATTCTGAAGACCTGTGCCACCAAATCTGGTCTGTGTTCGACACGTTGCCATGGTTCCAAATTGTTAGAGATCTCATTCCATTTGGGATTACATGTCATGGTGACAAATAGATCTGGGCGACCAAATTTAGTGACTATAGCCATGGCATCTTGATACCTCTGCTGCATATTTCTGGGGCTGCCTTCGAAAGATGATGGTAGAATGACAGTTCTGCCAATGGGAATGTCTTTTTGAATGGATTTGTTGATGAGATGCTCTTGAAGTATGCAATAATCCTCGACTTTTAAATCTGACTGGTGTTGACGGATAAAATTCAGTCGATTGGCCTCAATTTTCACATAAGCATCAACTAAATACTGCTGTGTCAATTTGCCACCATTCAAAACAGGATTAAACTGATTGCGGACAGACAGCACATAACAGTAATATTGGAGTTGTGTAACCCTGCGTTCACTTTTTCCTTGATGTTTCAGTCCATCATGCCACCCTTGTTCTCCATAAGGGAAAAATAAAGGATAGAGTAACGCATCCAAGTTACTGTGAAGAATGCAGACCTGTTGTGTCTTTGGAGCCAAAGGATTTTGTGGATCGGCTTTTAAATGGATCAATATATCTCGGTTGAATGGTGGCTCCCCATTGTTATTTTCAAATACAACAGCTACTTCGTTGACAGTAGGATTGTTATAGCGTCGAGGGTCTTGACTGCGGTCTTGTTTAAGTGCCATCGTAATATTTGGCATGACAGTGCCATTTCTTTCAGCCTTTTGTTGTTCTTCCTGTTCCACGTCACGGAGCATTTTGTATGCAGCTACAAAGGATTGATGTTTTCTAATTGCAGAGCAATAATACTCATTAAAGTTGGATGGCATTGTAAATTTGATTGACATTGCAAACGTTGTTCGTTGGCGGTAGCAGTATCCAAGATGTAAAGTTGAGCATACGTTGGAACTTGATCATCTGCCGGATGTAATGTGCCAGTGCGATGGTAGATTTGGCCATGTATGCGGAAACAATAAGGGCCATGTCCAGGTGGTGGAGAAATATTGGCCCCCATGGAGGCGAAAGCAAAGAAGCTGTTGATGGCTCGGATGTTGTCCATGAGATTACGACTGTAGTCACTTTCACCTTTAAGTAAACGCTTGAATACCTCAGGGTATTCAGGGATGGGTATCCGGACCTTGCCCTTGTGACAGCAGAGTGTATAATTTTGGTCACATGGCATCTCAGCATGAAAATGTAGTGCCTGACAATATTGACATGTATATATCATTGGACCACAGCTGTGCTCTACAATGTCAGTGTCCTCATCAGTAAAACCAATGGGTTGTATAAGGACAGTAGGAGGTAACAAAAGATTATATTTTTTATGTAGGCCAACATATATTAGACGTTGCACTGCTTCAGGTTCCACACATTCGATGAATGAGGATGTAGATGGTATATGAAGCTGAGGCTGTCTGAATGTAGAGATGGAAGCAGTGCGTGCACGTCGTCGGTGTTGAGCCGCAACAGAATTTTGTAACCGGAGTTGTTTGGACTTAGGAGACTCCACACTGATACGTGCTTTTAAAGCAATTTGAACTTTGTTGCTGTGAGCCTGTTTATCATATGTCGTCTCGGCAGCACAGTGTTTGCGCTTACGTGCACACTTTGCCGGTGGTAAAAGATGTTCAGTATGCGGCAATTCAACGGCTGTTGAGGTGGAAGCGGTGAGATCGGGAGAAGGTATGACTTGCTGCATTAACTTGCTCTTTCTGCGACGCTCCCGGGCTGCCAGAGCATTTTTTTTTAATCTCTGGCTTCTCTCTTCAGGAGACTCGTTGCACATGCGTTTGTAATACGCAGCCTTCCCTTTCTCCAATCGAATGCGTCTGTCTTCAGCAATCTCGGTGGTAATCTTCTTACGCTTCGGTGTAGTAAATGCCGCTTTCTTGGCCACATCATCATTTTTCATACAGTCAGAACTTATGTTTCTGCGACGCTCCCGGGCTGCCAGAGCTTTATTTTTTTAATCTCAGGCTTCTCTCTTCATGAGGCTCCTTGGCAATGCGTTGGTAATATGAAGCCTTCTTTTTGTCCAATTTAATGCGCCTGTTTTCAGCACTCTCCGTGCTGCGCTTCTTAGCCTTCGGTGCAGGCACAGGCGCTTTCTTGGCCACGTCAGCAGATTGCTCAGAGCTCATGTTTGCAAGTGTAATCACAATACAATGCAATGTGAAGTAGAATATGTTTGTTAAGGAAGATATGAATAGTGAGAGTATATACATGTACAATAGCATGATATTATTTGTTTAAATTTTGTAGGAAGAGTAAATTGAAATTTCTGTATATTTTTAAGTGGCAAACAGTTACTTATAGTGAGTGTATGTACTTGTAATTAGAAATGAATCTGTATTACAACCAATTAAAAAGAGACTTTAATGTCAGATGTATGACTAAGTAGCCGATGTAGTCCAAACTGTCAGGGTACCAATATAGTGCAGGTTTAGAAGGGGTTAATGTCCGACTGGCAGGACTCTATTAAAGTAGGAACTTATAATGATATCAAAAAGATGATTGAAGGAGTTAATGTCCCACCGTCACTCCCACAACAGACTAAGCAGTGTAAATTATATCCAAAATGGTGTGCAAGGGGTTAATGTAGCACTGCCAATAGTAATAGACACTACAAAGGAAGCACTTAATGCAGAAATGGTATATAAGGGGTTAACTTGGCAGTGGCATTACAACTACACACTATATTATAGAAATAACACCAAAAAGAGAATATAAGGGGTTAATGTACCACAGCCAGTACTAATAGACACTAAAAAGTATGGAGTTAATGCTGAACTGGTATATAAGGGGTTAAGTTCGCAGTGGCAGTACAACTGGAGGACTTTGAGTTTCAAATTTACCGCTGTAAGTAAGGCGCTATGCTCATTGGTCGCTATGTGCTGGCGCCGACCAATAAGCATAGCGCCTCACTTCGCATTGAGATACATAGCGGTCTTTAGAGCTATGCATGGGCAGGCCCTTGGTTCTATTTAGGGCCACGGCGTTCGGCTCTCGTCGGTCGTCACCGGGGCGGGAGGCCCTGCAACGACTCTTGATGACCGCTTCACCATAGATATATATAGATATAGATAGATAGATATACATAGATGTAGATAGATAGATAGATAGATAAATAGATAGAGATAAATAGATAGATAGATAGATAGATAGATAGATAGATAGATAGATAGATAAATACAGGTCTGGGGAAAGACTTGCAGCACTCCAAGTTCTCAATGTGAAAAGAACTTTCTTTATTAGGACAGGCACAAAACCATGCAACGTTTCAGGTCACAAAGACTTTTCCTCAGGCACAAGTGTCTCAACAGGAAATGCAGTTTATATATACAAACATTAGCATATTTAATTGACAACTGATTAGAGTAATTAAAAAGCAGAGAAACATCAATATTACATTGGTGGTTGTGTATAAATAAGTGACAACAATCAAAAAAATACAAAAAGGCATTAGCAGATCAATCAGGTATATATGGACTGCATACAGTGTGAAAAACCTAATTTGATAGAGCTGTCGGCGACCAATCAGGATACCGCCTCACTTTCCATAGACATATAATGGACGACTTTGAGTTTCAAATTTACCGCTCAAAGTGAGGCGCTATTCTGATTGGTTGCTGCCAGCACACAGCGACCAATCAGAATAGCGTCTCACTTCTCATAGAGATGTAATGGACGATTTTTCGTCCACTCTATCTCTATGGGAAGTGAGGCGGTATTCTGATTGATCGCCGACAGCACACAGCGACCAATCAGAATACCGCCTCACTTCCCATAGAGATACATTAGCGGTATCTCGCGAAATTTATGGCCGGGCCCCTGGTTCGATTTTCGGCCAGGGGGCTCGGCTGTGGTCGGTCATTGGACGGTGCCGGCGACTCGCAATGGCCGCTTCGCGGCCATTGCTCGCGACGGCCAACGGCTCGCATTGGCCGCCACGCGGCCAATGCTTCGTGGGTCGTGTGGCTGCGAGGCAGCCACATCCACGACGACGGAAGTAGCGCCGAATATGACGGAAGTGCGCTACGGCAATTATATATATGATATATATATATATATACACATACACACAGCACAGTACCACTTCTCCTGTCCTGTATACTGGGTATAATCCTTAGTATCTGTATTATTCTGTATATACACTGCACAGTACCACTTCTCCTGTCCTGTATACTGGGTGTAATCCTCAGTTATATGTATTATTCTGTATATACACTACACAGTACAACTTCCCCTGTCCAGTATGCTGGGTATAATCCCGTATATCTGTATTATTCTGTATATATACACTGCACAGTACCACTTCTCCTGTCCTGTATACTGGGTTTAATCCTCAGTATCTGTATTATTCTGTATATATACACTGCACAGTACCATTTCCCCTGTCCTGTATACTGGGTGTAATCCTCAGTATCTGTATTATTATGTACATATACAATGCACAGTACCACTTCTCCTGTCCTGTATACTGGGTGTAATCCTCAGTATCTGTATTATTCTGTATATATACACTGCACAGCACCACGTCTCCTTTCCTGTATACTGGCTGTAATCCTCAGTGTCTGTATTATTCTGTATATATACACTGCACAGTACCACTTCTCCTGTCCTGTATACTGAGTGTAATTCTCAGGATCTGTATTATTCTGTATATATACACTGCACAGCACCACTTCTCCTGTCCTGTATACTGGCTGTAATCCTCAGTGTCTGTATTATTCTGTATATATACACTGCACAGTACCACTTCTGCTGTCCTGTATACTGGGTGTAATCCTCAGTATGTGAATTATTCTGTATATATACACTCAGGGCTGCCACTAGGAATTTCGGGGCCCCTTACTGGCGAAATTTTGGGGCCCCCTGAGACTCCACCCAATCTCTGCCTTCACCCAAGCTCCACCTCCACCCAAGCTCCGCCTCCACCCCTCAAGCCTTTCATAATTTCACCGCCATTATTGGAAAAACTTCCCTTCTGCACTACGTCCTCCCCAGTCACACATTAATCTCTTTCTATATATTGTTCTTTATGTGAGCAGAGGGATGTGAACAATAAATGCCACATGAGGCAGAATAACACTGGTGCTGTTATTTATTACCTTGTACAGGGGTGGGTAACCTTTTTCCTGCCGTGGAAAGGAACATTTTGAAATTTCTACCGTCATTTAGGGGCTGCACATCACCATGACAATTACCGGGCTACATTTAATTAATTAGCTCACCTAATTTGATGGCTGCAGCTGCTTCTCAGTGTCCTGCGATGTTCGGTGATATTTGATCTTCCAGGCTTGTGTTGGTCTGGAGCGCAGTCGATTCTGTGACAATAAGTTTTGTAAATACATCACATAGGAGACTGCTATATATACATCATGCAGGAGACACTGAGGGCATATACAGCACTGTAGAGGGCTAGGAGCACATAGACTGGGGGTGAGCCGAGCTCTGCAGGAGCCACAGGGATGTATGGTCTCTCCCCGAGCCCCCACCCATTAAGGGGGTGAGCTGAGCTCTGCAGGCAGGGGCCACAAGCTTCCAGAAAACAGCAGCTTCTTCCTCTGTGGCTCCCAGTCTCCCGCTCACCAGCACCAGGCAGCTTCTTCCTCTGAGGCTGCCAGTCTTCAGCACCAGGCACCCGGCAGCTTCTTCCTCTGCGACTGCCGGTCTTTGGCACCAGGTACCCGGCAGCTTAGTCCTCTGAAGCTCCCAGTCTCTGGCACCCGGCAGCACCACCAGGCATCCGGCAGCACCAGGGGCCTGGCAGCACCAGGAACAACCAGGGGCCCGGCACCATCAGGCACCACGAGGCCCGGCACCCTGGGGGCCCGGAAGCACCAGGCACCCTGGGGGCACAGCAGCACCAGGCACCACCAGGGGGCCTGGCACCATCAGGGGGGCCAGGCACCACCAGGGGGGACAGGCACCACCAGGGGTCCAGCAGCACCAGGCACCATTAAGCATCCAGGGGGCCCAGCAGCAGCAGGCACCACCATGGGCCAGGCAGCACCAGGCACCACCTTGGGGGCCTGGCAGCACCAGGAGCCCAGCACCATCAGGCACCCTGGGGGCCCAGCAGCACCAGGCACCTTGGGGGCCTGGCAGCACCAGGCACCCTTGGGGCCCAGAAGCACCAGCCACCCTGGGGGTCCGGCAGCACCAGCAGGGGGGCCCGGCACAACCAGGGGGGCCTGGCACAACCAGGGGGGCCCACCAGCACCACCAGGGGGGCCCACCAGCACCACCAGGGGGCCCAGCACCAGCAGGGAGACCCAGCACCAGCAGGCACCCTGGGGGCCCAGCAGCACCAGGGGTCCAGCACAACCAGGGGGGCCCGCACCACCAGGGGGCCCAGCACCAGCAGGGGGACCCAGCACCACCAGGCACCCTGGGGGCCTGGCAGCACCAGGGTGGCCCAGCACCACAAGGGGGGCCCAGCACAGGCAGGGGGGCCCAGCACAGGCAGGGGGGGCTCATTACCAGCAGGGGGGCCCAGCACCGGCAAGGGGGGCCCATTACCAGAAGGGGGGGACCAGCACCGGCAGGGGGGGCCCAGTACAGGCAGGGGGGGCCCAGCACAGGTAGGGGGGGGCCCAGTACACTGGGGGGGCCATTACCGGCAGGGGGGCCAGCAAGGCAGGGGGGGCCAGCAGGCAGTGGGGCCCAACAGGAAGGGGGGCCCAGCAGAGCGGGGGGCCCACGGCAGGGGGCCCAGCACAGCAAGGCAGTGGGGATTTCCCAACAGAGACAGCTGGGGTCCCAGCAGAGCCAGGAGGGCCCAGCACAGGCAAGGGGTGCCCAGCACCAGGCAAGGGATCCATCCGCACCCCCTCCTGCTCCATATCACACGGTGCAGGCAGCACTGGGATCCTCTCCTCTGCAGCGGCCCTGTACGGCCGGCATCCCGATGCGCACACAGGAAGCATCCTCAGGGGATGCGTCATCACCCACTGAGACTGATCTCCTGCGGCTCTGCGCTGCCGGCTGGCGGAGTGAGGGGCACAGCGGGCGGCAGCAGGACAGAGCAGAGGGATCGCTCTGTCCCTCTTTGCAGCTGCCAAGAGGCCACAGCACGCTAACCAATCGGCAGGGCCATCCGCCCTTGGCAGTGTCATGGTCCCTCCCTCCCTCCAGCGGGCTTCTCCCCTGCCCCGCTCACACACCTCCAGTCTTTTCTGTTGAATGAGGATTGCTCAATGTACTGTGCTCTGTGCGCTGTCTGTGACGTGCACTTTCTGCTGTCTGGAATGAGTGTGCACCCCGCGTTTCGCGGATCCCCGCACACAGGTAACAGTACTAGTCATTGTGGAGGCGCTCATGTCAAACGCACTCAGGGCACACTTGCTACAAATGCCACGCCCACCACGCGAGGCCGGGCCCCCCTGCCCCTGTCTATAGCCATGCCCCCTGCAGTCAGGCCCCGGACCCCTTACTGCAGTAAGGGCTGTAACCCCCTAATAGCGGCCCTGTAATACACTGCACAGCAACACTTCTCCTGTCCTGTATACTGGGTGTAATCCTCAAATAAAAAAGCCAAGAAGCCAGCGCTGCCTAAGGTTAGCACGCAATACAAAAAGTGCATGTGCACATAATTTCTAACTGTACTTTAAACTGAGACATTTGACAAACAATTGATCAATTCTTTGAGCTACCCCGCCACGTCACAGCATTCTCAGATGGGGCAGTCCTACTCTACATTTTTTAATTCGCTGTGCATTACGGCCTCCTGAATGCATTAAAAGCAGAACCATATCAAATGCACACGTACCTGAAGCATTACTGAACTACTCCCATGGCGCCAGAAATGCAGCGCAGATAAAGGCAGACCAGGTCCGGACATGACATCCGGACATTATCAGATCTGACCCCCACACTGCCCAACCAACAACCATGGATGAGGGTAGAACAGGCCCAAACACATGTGCAACAATCAAGCAGAGCCTATGGGCAGGGTATGGCCGCTGTATGTATGTACAGCGGCCTAGATCAATCACATTAAAGACAGATAGAATGGCATGCACAACCAAGCACGCACGGCAAAAAGTGGTGGTCAGTCACAAACCTATAACAAATAAAAAAGCCAAGAAGCCAGCGCTGCCTAAGGTTAGCACGCAATACAAAAAGTGCATGTGCACATAATTTCTAACTGTACTTTAAACTGAGACATTTGGCAAACAATTGATCAATTCTTTGAGCTACCCCGCCACGTCACGGCATTCTCAGATGGGGCAGTCCTACTCTACATTTTTTAATTCGCTGTGACATTACGGCCTCCTGAATGCATTAAAGGCAGAACCATATCAAATGCACACGTACCTGAAGCATTACTGAACTACTCCCATGGCGCCAGAAATGCAGCGCAGATAAAGGCAGACCAGGTCCGGACATGACATCCGGACATTATCAGATCTGACCCCCACACTGCCCAACCAACAACCATGGATGAGGGTAGAACAGGCCCAAACAGATGTGCAACAATCAAGCAGAGCCTATGGGCAGGGTATGGCCGCTGTATGTATGTACAGCGGCCTAGATCAATCACATTAAAGACAGATAGAATGGCATGCACAACCAAGCGCGCACGGCAAAAAGTGGTGGTCAGCCACAAACCTATAACAAATAAAAAAGCCAAGAAGCCAGCGCTGCCTAAGGTTAGCACGCAATACAAAAAGTGCATGTGCACATAATTTCTAACTGTACTTTAAAATGTATGTATGCATTTGATATGGTTCTGCTTTTAATGCATTCAGGAGGCCGTAATGGCACAGCGAATTAAAAAATGTAGACTAGGACTGCCCCATCTGAGAATGCCGTGACGTGGCGGGGTAGCTCAAAGAATTGATCAATTGTTTGCCAAATGTCTCAGTTTAAAGTACAGTTAGAAATTATGTGCACATGCACTTTTTGTATTGCGTGCTAACCTTACGCAGCGCTGGCTTCTTGGCTTTTTTATTTGTTATGGGTGTAATCCTCAGTATGTGTATTATTCTGTATATATACACTGCACAGCACCACTTCTCCTGTCCTGTATACTGGGTGCAATCCTCAGTATCTGTGTTTTTCTGTATATATACACTGCACAGTGCCACTTCTCCTGTCCTGTATACTGGGTGTAATCCTCAGTGTCTGTATTATTCTGTATATATACACTGCACAGTACCACTTCTCCTGTCCTGTATACTGTATGTAATCCTCAGTGTCTGTGTTATTCTGTATATATACACTGCACAGTACCACTTCTCCTGTCCTGTATACTAGGTGTAATCCTCAGTATCTGTATTATTCTGTATATATACACTGCACAGGACCCCTTTTCCTGTCCTGTATACTGGGTGTAATCCTCTGGATCTGTATTATTCTGTATATATACACTGCACAGTACCACTTCTCCTGTCCTGTATACTGGGTGTAATCCTCAGTATCTGTATTATTCTGTATATATTCACTGCACAGTACCACTTTTCCTGTCCTGTATACTGGGTGTAATCCTCAGCATCTGTATTATTCTGTATTATTCTATACACTGCACAGTACCACTTCTCCTGTCCTGTATACTGGGTGTAATCCTCAGTATCTGTATTATTCTGTATATATACACTGCACAGTACCACTTTTCCTGTCCTGTATACTGGGTGTAATCCTCAGGATCTGTATTATTCTGTATTATTCTATACACTGCACAGTACCACTTCTCCTGTCCTGTATACTGGGTGTAATCCTCAGTATCTGTATTATTCTGTATATATACACTGCACAGTACCACTTTTCCTGTCCTGTATACTGGGTGTAATCCTCAGTATCTGTATTATTCTGTATATATACACTGCACAGGACCCCTTTTCCTGTCCTGTATACTGGGTGTAATCCTCAGTATCTGTATTATTCTGTATATATACACTGCACAGCACCACTTCTCCTGTCCTGTATGCTGGGTGTAATCCTCAGTATCTGTATTATTCTGTATATATACACTGTACAGTACCAGTTCTCCTGTCCTGTATACTGGCTGTAATCCTCAGTGTCTGTATTATTCTGTATATATACACTGCACAATACCACTTCTCCTATCCTGTATACTGGGTGTAATCCTCAGTATCTGTATAATTCTGTATACATACACTGCACAGTACCACTTCTCCTGTCCTGTATACTGGGTGTATCCTCAGTATCTGTTTTATTCTGTATATATACACTGCACAGTACCACTTCTCCTGTCCTGTATACTGGCTGTAATCCTCAGTGTCTGTATTATTCTGTATATACCACTGCACAGTACCACTCCTCCTGTCCTGTTGTCAGAGGCGGTATTGGACTTTGACTTTTAGCATTTAAATGTTGTTTAAAATGATTATCCCCAATATGGTGTCATCACTTCTCTTCTGTATTGGTGATGACTTTCCCTTCGCTGCGGATTTGATCACTGGGGCCCCACAATCCTGAGAAACGTAGCTTTGAACAGTAACATGTGAATGGAGCTGCGGCTGATTATTCCCTCTGCTGCACCATTCACATGTGGCTCTTCAGATAACGACTTTAAGAAAGTGGTGAGGCCACGACAACGTAAAAGCAGATTTCACTGATCGGGGCTGATGGGTGATATAGAATGTGGGCTGCTGGGATCTTTTTTCCAGGGCTGCTTTTTGGTCCCAGTCCGGCCCTGCGTATGACTAATTGTGGATTTGTCGTCGTTTGTCTTCGTTTGTGGCCATCTTTGACCACTTGTCTTTGTCTACCCTCGAAAATGTAAAGTGCCATGTATCCTGATAGCGCTATATAAATACCTAATAATAATAATATACCAGGATGGAGGGCCATGTACGAGGATGGGTGATGTTTATGTGGCGCCCCTCTGGCGGGACGCCACAGGGAGGTACTGCATCCAAAAAATAAAAAAATAAATAAATAAAAAAGGTGTAGTATCCCCGTAGTAACAGGTGGAGGGGGAAAACTAAAGAGTCTGTACACAAAACCCACACACAGACACCCTAGCACAGGGGACTGTATTTCAGTAGGTCCCAGGGGGGTGGAGCTTAGGTGAGCAGGAGACGTGAGTGACAGTTTGGAGACAGCGTAGTCAGTCAGAATGTGACAGGAGAGAGAACGGATGGATGCAGGGGACCCTGCTGTCCTGAGGAGAGGGCACCTCTAGGGGGCAGAAGTGATTCGGACGAGAAGGGGACACTCCAGGTCTGGTTAGAGCCGTCTGGAGTGTCCAGGTCACACCGGTGAACTGGAACCGAGGCGGTTTTGATCTGGTTTATCCCAAACAGCAGACCAGCGCGTTGTGGGCCTTCATAAGGGAGCCACGACACTCACCAAGAAGCCTATTCTCTGTCCCGCAGATGCCAAGAGATAACAGTGACTTAACGCAACAGACCTGGGGACTAGTAACCAGACTTCAGCCTGGGAGGGCAGAGAGCCATTGTGAACAGAGACCGAGAAAGATAATCGAGGGACACCTCTGACGGACTCTGTGTTGAATCCTAGAATCTGTGACTGCTACCCCGGCAGGCCAGACTGTCTTTGTACCTTTATCATCTGGTACCAATAAAAGAACTGTTTGAGCTGATTTGATCTCTGGCTTCATTTAATCCTTCTCCCAAAAGGCCTCTGCAGCACCACAGAGAATTAGACTACAACTCCTGTCATCCTCCTCGCCGCGCTGAGGGAAAGCTCGACCTGTGGGGACAACACCATCACCTCAGCACCCGGCTGCAGTGCTGGTAACCACTTACCAGACACCACAAGAGGTGTCACGTATAACCCCCAATCATCATCCCCATTAGCCATTGAGTACCCAGGGCACGGATCGGGACCAGACCAGCTGTGATCCCCACCGAAGCCACTGTCCCGGTATTCGAGTAACCCCTTCCCTGCCAGCCCGACCCATTTACACTGATTGTAAAATTGACACTGGCATTATAGGACGGACCCCATTTAACATTAAAACTTTTTTTTCTCTTTTCCTTCACCAAATTTGTGGGTGTATCTTGTAATCAGGTGCGTCTTATAAAGCAAAAAATATGGTATTTCTTTATTTAATACCCTATGATGGCAAGTTGGTTGCCATACACTAAATCAGGGGCGGACCCAGACTGTAGTGGGCCCCGGTGCAAGAAATTTTTCGGGGCCCCCCCCACACACGTACACACTCAGCCAGGCGCGCACACACGTATACACTCTGCCAGGCGCGCACACACGTGCACACTCTGCCAGGCGCGCACACACGTGCACACTCTGCCAGGCGTGCACACACGTGCACACTCTGCCAGGCGCGCACACACGTGCACACTCTGCCAGGCGCGCACACACGTGCACACTCTGCCAGGCGCGCACACACGTGCACACTCAGCCAGGCGCGCACACACGTGCACACTCAGCCAGGGACACACACACGTGCACACTCAGCCAGGGACATACGGTCTAGATATGCATGCAGGACTTACAGGAAGGGACTCAGACTTGTGCCCCCCCCCGACCCATGTACCCTGCTTCTCTCCTCTTGTGCCCCCCATTCTCCCTGTTTCTCCTCTCTTGTGGCCCCCCATTCACTCTGCTTCTCCCCTCTTGTGACCCCCTGAACTGCCTGCTTCTCCCCTCTTGTGCCCCCCATTCACCCTGCTTCGTCCCCCTTGTGCCCCCCATTCACCCTGCTTCGCCCCTCTTGTGCCCCCCCATTCACCCTGCTTCATCCCTCTTGTGCCCCCATTCACCCTGCTTCATCCCTCTTGTGCCCCCCATTCACCCTGCTTCATCCCTCTTGTGCCCCGCATTCACCCTGCTTCATCCCTCTTGTGCCCCCCATTCACCCTGCTTCATCCCTCTTGTGCCATCCATTCACCCTGCTTCATCCCTCTTGTGCCCCCCATTCACCCTGCTTCATCCCTCTTGTGCCCCCCATTCACTCTGCTTCATCCCTCTTGTGCCCCGCATTCACCCTGCTTCATCCCTCTTGTGCCCCCCATTCACCCTGCTTCATCCCTCTTGTGCCCTCCATTCACCCTGCTTCATCCCTCTTGTGCCCCCCATTCACCCTGCTTCGTCCCTCTTGTGGCCCCTGTTCCCCCACCCCTGCTCTCTTCGGCTCATTGGCACTTACCTTGTCCTGCTCCCAGAGTGTCCTCAGGCAGCCGGCACCTCTGCAGCATCAGCGCTTCCGGGTCAGGAGGAGCTCAGCTGCTCTATCCAAGCTGAGCTCACACACTGATCCCGGAAGTGCCAGCACGCAGGGGAATCAATGCAGGCAGTGTCCCAGCAGTATTCAATAAATTCTGGGCTGGGACACTGCCTGCTGCTCCGACACCCCCCTGCATCTGAGGAGAGAGCTCAGGGGGCGGGGCCCGGCGGCGGGGCGGCGGTGATTCCTCACAGGAGAGGGGGGGCCCCTCCGGACCCCCCCCACCCAGGACTCACTCATATTGAATCCTCCTCCGCCTCCATTGCTTCTCCTTTTGCGGCCACTACCACCGACCTGTCAGGGAGCGGAACGGACCCGCCGCTGGAGCCTTCAGGGGCCCCCTAGCTGGCCGGGGCCCTGGTGCAGCTGCACCAGCTGCACCACGGTAGTTCCGCCCCTGCAATAAATTGCATAGCAACCAAGCACAATCACTGTCCAGATTGTGTTATGGAACTCTGACTACAATAGCCAATGTCAGATTCTCTCACAGAGTGGGAGCGTCTGTGATTGGTTGTTTGTCTGACAGTGCAGTGAATATGTAAGTAGCTTAATAGATGGCACCTGAAATGATTCAGCAGGAGGCTGAGATGACCTGGAAGTCATTCAGCAGGAGCGTGGGAGACTCAGTGGCCCGGGGAGCAGCAGTAGGAGTCTACCTGTTCTTCAACTATCTATTTTCACTAGGTTCTGTCACAGCTGTATGGCAGAACAGTATGCATGTTCCCATGCAGTTTGAGCATTGTTTCAGCCGTTTCAGCCTTTTTACAGCCCTCTCAGACCTCTTTGTAGGGTCCAGCAGAAAATTACTCGTGTTTCCCATCAACTTGCATTGTACTCGCTCTTCAGAATGAATTCACGAGTATTACAAATTACTCTTTATAAGTATAGCGATTATGAATATTACAGTACTCGCTCATCACTACATATGAATGACAATACAGATGAAAATGTCTTTTTTTAAACTCCAATGTTTTTTTTTATTTATATATATATATATATATATATATATGGTTGTGTGAACCTAGCCTTACTCCAAAAGAGAGAGTCAAGTAGAAGTGAAGAGACTTCCAGCTCACCAACTAGGGTCCATCAACAGGTTTCCCTTATTTGTGAAACCTAATCAAAGTGGGCTGTAGGAAGCTACTGGGGATTGCCCAGTTGACTCTTCATCCTTAAGCGGCCGTCACACGCTAAGATCTCGCTAGCGATATTGTAAGCGATCACGTGCACGCGCGATCGCTTACAATATCGCTCACATCGCTGGTGAGATGTCACACAGACAGACTCACCAGCGATGTGGAGCCGCGATCTCGCTGGTTACTATGGTACACATCGGGTTACTAGGCGCCGCGCGGCGCTTAGTAACCCGACGTGTACCATAGTTACCATCTCCCAGCATAGGCTCTGCCGCTGGGAGATCGTTCATCGTGGTGTCATACACCACGATGAAGCAGATCGTGACATCGTTCATCGCTAGATCTGAGAACCGAACCTCAGATCAGCGATGTCACGATCAAGCGATTTTACATAGTAAAATCGCTTGATTACATGCAACGATGCCAAAACGATATCGCTTAAGTGATCAAAAAGGAGATCGCTTAAACGATATCGGGCTTAAAATCGTTGCGTGTGACGGCCGCTTTAACTTGATTTTAATCAATGTAGCTTTGACACTGCATGGAAACATCTGTTACTGAAAACCTAATAAACAATTTTAGGCAAAGATCTAAAGAAACCAATGTTAGTTTGCTTACAATGTTGAGTCAGATTTCCAGAGCTACTTGTACTAGATATCAGGGAAGAGGGTGTATAAAAGGTGTTTGAGTTCCTGCTCCTGAAAATACCATGTAAATTTACAGCATAATGTGTTTGATCACATAGAGTGTAATAAGTATAACGATGCTTAATGGTATATATAAGATATGGCATATTACTGTATTTTACGATTAATAAGATGAACCGAATTGTAAGATGCACTCCAAGGTTAGAGGAGGAGAAAAAATATTTTTTTTATGTTAAAATAGTTGTTCGTCTTAGGGCCGCTTTACACACACCAACTTCTGTGTCTAACTTCTGAACAGATCTCTGGTTGCAGTGAAATCATGGACACATTGTTGTACACAGCCACAAAATGGAACAGTGTCCATGATTTCACTGCAACCAGAGATCTGTTCAGAAGTTGGTCACAGAAGTTGGTGTGTGTAAAGCGGCCCTTATTGTCCTAGAGTCCGTGTTATATTGTAAGTGTAGCTGACATTGCGCATTGCGTGATCCAGTTTTGGGTTCTACAGTGTAAGTCAGTACTAAGTGCCAGAATGAGGATCCATAGACTTAAATATATAAAAGAGACTTCTGGCTCATACATAGAACATAGAGTGAGCCTTCCAGTCTGAAGAGCATTGATGTCACTTAGAAGAGGAGAAAAGGAGTTCTGGATACTGGAGAAACAGCAGTAGCTGCACATATATACATGGATTTAGGGGGGAAAAAGTTGACAGGAGGCTTCTTTAACAATAAAAAAAAAAGCGTCTGTTTAAATATATTGTGTTAAGGCAAAAGAACAATGTGAAAATACACTGGATCACAAGAAGCAAAAACATACACCCCCCAAGATGCTATTGCATCCAGTCTTTTAACCTGCAGTCTGCTGAAGAAATTGAGAAATTAGTATGTGGTTCATACTTAAAGTTTATGGTAAGTAATACTTAAAATTCACTTTATATGTACTACATACAATTATACATACAGTAGCACTAAATATGATCAATGCAATAGTTAACGCAGCTTTGTTACTCCTTTGGCGCCTCATCCACCGGGGTGAATGTTTCTTCGTCTCCTGATCACAGGGCTGGTTTCTGGCAGGGAACTCTCTGGATTCAGTGATGGAGAACACTCCGCACTGGACAATTCCTCATCGCAGTGACTGCTTTATAGGCTTTCTGGCTCCATTACTGTCATGGACCCTACATCGCTGAGTTATGGGGCCCACCTTGTCCACATTTGTTTTTCACAGTGCTGGAAGAATACTTGGAGACAATTAAATTAGCAATGATTACATTCACTCTTTTCCCTTTATTTAAACATTTTCTTGTGTATTTAAAGCTGGGAAATCTGCCAGCTTTGAAGCCTTGAAGACCAAAGTCTTATGAGCCGTCAGCGGATGATAATAGCCAGGGGTTCAGCAGAGTCTGTCTCTTTTTCATGTCTTTATATAGGACCTGCAATAATCCAGCCCTTTGCTGTACAGTTCTGTGTACACAGTGGTCACTGCTATTTAATCCTTTGTTAGTGAATACCTTTTATTGTCTGACAATGAATATAAAGCTTTACAGTTTCCACAGATGGTTTTATCTCATAGATTGAAAGCAGAAACACTAGCTCATCCCAATTATTACAGGGGCATTGCTCAGCTATCATTCATAACAAAAATGCCAGAGGTTTGTGCAGCAGACCTCATGCATGGTTTACCCAGAAAAAAATGACAAAAAGTGAAAACAGGATTTGCAAGAAAATAATGTAAGAGGAATCCCAGGTAAACGACATGTGTTATAGTTCAACAAAATACAATACAAAATAATATTGTGGTACCGTGTTAGCCAGAAAATCGATGTAAATACTTAAATCTCAAAAAAAGTTGAGAAAAGTATTATAGGAGTGATACTTTCATTGGCTAACCAAAAAAATAATATTTGTAAGCTTTCAAAGCTCAAGGCTCCTTCATCAGATAATATTACAAATGAGTTGCTGGGACATTTAAATACAAAATACAGCAGGATATAAGGAGATGACAAGTGGAGGTGGGCTAAAGAAATTGATATGAAGTCTTTGTTGCTAATGTAGATGAAGTAAAGTGGTCTTTTACACATCAGAGGATCTTGTGGAGGTGTTCATTGTGTTTATGTTTATGAAATGAGTCATGAATCCAGGTGTCAAATTGAACCCCGTGGTTAGAGATTGGATTATTCTTATGAATTTGAATTCCCGGATTTCCTTTCTCTATTACTTTTGAAGTGACCTTTCAATATCAGGGCTGTTAGGTCTGCCATGAGGTGTCCAGGCACTGTACTGTATTGTATTCCCACAAGCGTGTCCATCTTATTTTTTATCATATGTCTATGTAGATTCATCCTTGTTTTAAGCTTTTGCATTGTTTCCCCAATATACATTTCTGTAGTGCGCTTTGTACATTGTTTAATATACACCACATTGGAAGAAGTCCATGAAAAAAGTCCATGATCTTATAGTCCTTTTTTGTGTTGGGCATAGGGACAGTATCGGTTGGCAACAAAGACTTCATTTCAATTTCTTTAGCCCACCTCCACTTGTCATCTCCTCATGTCATGCTGTATTTTGTATTTAAATGTCCCAGTAACTAATTTGTAATATTGTCTGATGAAGGAGCCTTGAGCATTGAAAGCTTACAAATATAATTTTTTTTGATTAGCCTATAAAGGTATCACTCCTATAACACTTTTCTCAACTTTTTGGGGGCTTAAGTATATACGTTGAGTTTAACAAAATGAATTCAATTTTTGTGGCAACAACCGACAGGTCAAAACGGGACGCGCCAAAAGGACAAATCTGCTTCTTTTTCTGCCAGAATTGATCAGTCATTATCAAAATTCTCAGATCTGAGGTAAAATCTGTATTCAGTGAAGACATTCCCATTTCAGAGATAGGAGATATCTGGTTGTGTAGAAAAAAAGCCCAGGTTTAGATTCTGCGCAGACCACAAAGCAGGAAGGGTATATTTGATGTCCGTTTATTGAGCCAACGCGTTTCACAGCAGGACCTGCTGCTTCCTCAGGGCAAAAAAATCCGTTGGCTCAATAAACGGACATCAGACATACCCTTCCTGCTTTGTGGTCTGCGCGGAATCTAAACCTGGGCTTTTTTTTTACACAACCGGATTTCTCCCTCACCAGGTGTCTGCAGCGACCAGGATAACAAGGCTCTTGCAGTTTGTTGTGATTCACACAACCCAAAAAGGTGAGTCACACTAATCGGGGCATTGAATTATCATCATAGATAAGACCCTATGTGCGCTCCCTTCTCTTTTTCTTTTAGAGATAGGAGATGGCAGTTGTTACTGATGACATTCTATGTAGAGGATGAAGAATGGGTAGAGCCCTGCTTTAGCTCCTCCTGCTGACTCTAGCTCCTTTTTTCTCCAGTCATCAGAGAAGCTCATTAGTACATCTGTCATCTCCTATCTCAGTATTGGGAAAGTCAGAATAAAAATTATAATTTGTCCTGGTCTACCCACCTATGTACCCCTCATAGTGGTTTACTTTTCATTTTAAAAGGAAATGATGTGAGCATCATTGTGTCCTAATGGTTGCTGAGCCACCTTTGATATACACTCCTTTGCAATGATTTCTATGCTTTGTCATGAGAACAGACTCAGTACACTGGCTCTGTTATTTCTAGCCTGAGATGATTTACTTTGCACATAGCTGTATTTCAGAGAGAACAAACATTTAAAAGCTGTCTGGGGATCTTGTGGCTCTAATGACTAGTCTAGGGGTATGTGCAGATTATCTGGAGGCAGTGCATCCTGGGCACAGTGTCTCTGGACCTGAGGGAAGCCGCGGGTGAACGCAGGGTGAGCGCAGTTGTCTTGTTCCCACAATCTGCGTTTGGTGCAGGATGGCTTCTCCCTGCATTCACCCAATGGAGATCAATTCTGACTCTGCAGCAATAAATTAGCATGAGATGTTGAAGCGTGGCAACCCACACCACAGGTGAAATATTGCATGTGAAGGGGAGAAGCAAAGTGGTCATGGAATTTATAGAAACATAGCATTTTGTACTCAGCAGTAATACACTGCTTGCAAAATGCTGTTATTACTGATGGTGTGCGTGCAGCCTAAAGGCCACGTCACATGCTTCAATATCGTTAACGATATCACTGAAACATCACGTTTTTTAATCGCTTAAACAATATCGTTTGTGCGTTGTTGCGTGTAAAACTGAGCGATCTTGCGGTAAAAATGGTTTGATCGCTCATCGCAGATTTGAGATCCTGACCTCAAATCTATCGTGTGTCGTTCAGTTAACCAACGTTCAATCTGCTGCATTGTTGCATGTGACACTGTGATAATGATCTTGTTAACGACTTCGCTTATTCACAACATTGAACAAGTATCGTTCCTTGGTTGTGAGAACGATAGCTGGTCGCCACATCATTGGCGCATCAATCACGATATCTAGACGTATGACATCTCACCAATGATCGCAAACGATTCTCCAAACGATCTCGTTCACGGGAGATCGCTCATGCGATAGTTCACGATATTGAAGCGTGTGACGTGGCCTTAGAGTTCAGTACCATAAAGCTTTGGCCCAACCTGCTTCCAAGGAGTGACAACAGGGGTAACATAGTAACATAGTAACATAGTTTTTTAAGGTTGAAGGAAGACTTTAAGTCCATCTAGTTCAACCCATAGCTTAACATGTTGATCCAGAGGAAGGCAGAAAAAAACCCATGTGGCAACATTAGCTCCACATTAGGGAAAAAAAATTCCTTCCTGACTCCAGATATGGCAATCAGACTAGTTCCCAGGATCAACGCCCTATCAAATAATCTAGTATATATAACTGGTAATATTATAGTTTTCAAGAAAGGCATCCAGGCCCTTCCTAAATGTTAGTAGTGACTCACTCATTACAACATCATGTGGCAGAGAGTTCCATAGTCTCACTGCTCTTACAGTAAAGAATCCACTTCTGTGATTATGATTAAACCTTCTTTCCTCCAGACATAAAGAATGGCCCCTTGCCCCCGTCTCAGGCCTAAGAGTAAAGTGATCATTAAAAAGGTCTCTGTACTGTCCCCTCATATATTTATACATTATTATAAGATCACCCCTAAGACTTCATTTTTCCAAGCTAAATAACCCCAAGTTTAATAACCTGTCTTGGTATTGCAGATCCCTCAGTCCTTCCCTCTAATAACCTTGGTCGCTCTTCTCTGGACCCGCTCTAGTTCAACTATGTCTTTCTTATACACCGGAGACCAGAATTGTACACAGTATTCTAAGTGTGGTCGCACTAGTGACTTGTATAGAGGTAAAATTACGTTCTCCTCATGAGCATCTATGCCTCTTTTAATGCATCCCATTATTTAATTTGCCTTTGCAGCAGCTGCCTGACACTGGCCAATAAATGTGAGTTTATCATCTACCCATACACCCAGGTCTTTTCAGTGATAGTTTTGCCCAGTGTTTTACAATTAAGCACATAATTATACCTTTTGTTTCCTCTGCCCAAGTGCATGACTTTACATTTATCCCCATTAAAGCTCATTTGCCATTTATCAGCCCAAGCTTCTAGTTTACATAAATCCTCCTGTAATATAAAATTGTCCTCCTCTGTATTGATTACCCTGCAGAGTTTAGTGTCATCTGCAAATATTGGGATTCTTCTCTGTATGCCCCCTACAAGGTCATTAATAAATATATTAAAAAGAAGCGGGCCCAACACTGACCCCTGTGGTACCCCACTGTTAACTGTGACCCATTCTGAGTGTGTTCCATTAATGACCACTCTTTGTTTCCTATCACTAAGCCAGTTCTTAAACCACTTACACATATTTTCCCCTATCCCCATTGCTCTCATTTTATGTATCAACCTTTTGTATGGTACCGTATCAAAAGCTTTTGAAAAGTCCATATACACCACATCCACTGCATTTCTTTGGTCCAGTCCAGAACTTACTTCTTCATAGAAGCTTATCAGATTAGTTTGACAGGAACGGTCCCTCGTAAAACCATGTATATTGGGTCATGAGGTTATTTTTCTTCAGATACTCCAGTATAGCATCTCTAAAGAAAACCCTCTTGGATTTTACCCACAGTAGAGGTGAAGCTTACTAGCATATAATTTCCAAATTCAGTTTTTGTCCCCTTTTTGAATATTGGCACCACATTTGCTATACGCCAGTCCTGTGGTACAGACCCTGTTATTATGGAAACTTTAAATATTAAAAATAATGGTCTATCTATTACAGTACTTACTTCCTGCAGCACTCTGGGGTGTATCCCATCTGGGCCCGGGGATTTATCAATTTTAGTGATTTTTAGACGATGCCGTACTTCCTGCTGGGTTAAGCAGGTGACATTTAATTGAGAGTTTTTGTTATCACTGATCATATTGTCTGTCATGGGATTTTCTTGTGTAAATACTGTTGAAAAAAAGTCAATTAGCATTTTGGCTTTTTCCTCATCCTCATTCCACCATTTCACTGACTATTTTTAAAGTGGCCAACACAATCATTTTTTAGTTTCTTACTATTTATGTAGTTAAAAAATATTTTGGGATTATTTCTACTTTCTCTGGCAATGAGTCTCTCTGTCTCATTCTTTGCTGCCTTGATTTGCTTTTTACATATGTTATTTAATCTTCTGTATTTATTTAATGCCTCATCAGTACCTACTTGCTTTAATTCCCAAAATGCTTTCTTTTTGTCACTTATTGCGCGCCTTACAGCCTTATTTAGCCATAGTGATTTCCTCCTATTTCTAGCATGCTTATTCCCATAGGGGATATATTGTGCACAGGCCCTATTCAGGATGTTAATAAATGTCTCCCATTTGCTTTGTGTACTTTTATGTCTCAGGACATGGTCCCAGTTTATTGCACTAAGATCATCTCTCAACCGTTGGAAATTTGCCTTCCTGAAGTTTAGTGTCCTTGTAGCCCCTCTACTACACATCTTATTAAAGAATACTTGAAAACTTATTATTATGTGATCACTATTACCCAAGTGACATCCAACCTGTAAATGTGATATGCGGTCCGGCCTGTTGGTTAATATTAGGTCCAGCAGTGCCCCCTTCTTGTTGGGTCCTGAACCAGTTGTGAAAGGTAATTGTCTCTCATAGTTGTCAAAAACCTATTACCTTTGCTAGAACTGCCGGATTCTGTTCCCCAATGTATTTCAGCGTAGTTGAAGTCCCCCATTATAATGACTTCTCCCTGAGTCACTGCTTCATCTATTTGCTTTATGAGGATATTCTCCTCCACCTCCATTATTGTTGGAGACTTTAACAAACCCCTATCAGTAATTTATTATTTTTTCCCCCTCCCCTTATCTCCACCCACAGGGACTCTACATTTCCATTAGATTCACCTATATTATCACGCAGGATGGGTTTTAAGGATGATTTTATGTATAAACATACACCTCCCCCTCGCTTATTTGTACGGTCATTTCTGAACAGACTATAGCCCTGTAAATTAACAGCCCAATCATGGCTCTCATCCAGCCATATCTCCGATATCCTCACCATGTCATAATTATTTTCCAACAAAATCAATTCTAATTCCTCATTTTGTTGGTGAGGCTTCTGGCATTAGTGTACATGCACTTTATGCATCTCTCTTTACCTCTATTCCATCCTACTATATTGACTGTTCTAAGTAGCATTTCATGGTATACCATAGTATAACATACCAGGCTGAAATGTTGAAATCAGACTGTAATTCATGAGATGTTCGTGGTTTCAACTTCATGAAATTGATTAAAATTATGCCTGTAATACAAAATCAATCCTATGTTTCCCTTCTTTTGTGACCTGAGAATATACAGAGGTGAGTTCTTATTCTAGGAAGAGAACTACAAGAGGTCACCTTGATGGCAGATGAGCTGACATACTTTGATCACATACAGTATATACTAAGAAGCTTATATTTTCACATATGTGTAACAGTATATATATTGTATACATCATTTACACGGTGCAGCTGCATTGTTGAGGTATTTGCACACATTGACTATTTGGTTGCAGAAATTTTCTGCACCAAATCTGCATATCCTGGCAGAAAAATAGAACAAAAAAATAAAGTGTTTTAAATGTGTTTATTGTGCGTTTTCTGTGTGTATTATCATACTTTTTTGGTGCATTTTTATAGTGAGAGAGAAAGAATTAATATGAATGAATTCTGGTAGTCTGATTTCAGAACGTTTAATAAGGCATGTGATATTTTTGTCAGAAAAACACTGCGAATCCGCACCAATAAACAAGTTTTTACATCTTTTTTTTGTATTTATCCTTTATTTTTTTAATGATTACGTTGAAGTAAACCCACGAACCCAAGGGCAAAAATCCTCAAAAAATTGGGAGGCTGCATATTTTTTTCTGCACTAAATCTGCTAGGAAAAAATAGCACAAAAGTTTTGAATTGTCAATGACTTTGCTGGCTTCAGGATAAGGTACTGTCACACGCCGCAATCTTGGCTGGCGATATGTGGCAATCTAACGTGCGTGCTCATGTTTTTCATGGTCGCCTCAGATCACCGATGGCGACATCACACGCCGCAATTTTGCTCTGAAGCTAAGGTGATGTGTCGCTCCGGAAATCACCTCACCTACAGCGGAACCAATCTTGCCTCATTCCATCTTCGCTTCACACGCCGCAATCTCAAAGGCAATTTGGGCGTACATGTTCAGAGCGGCGAGGACTTAACTATGCCACAGTGGTTTACACCACGCCCCATACACGCTCATTGGACAACGCAACAGCGTTACGATTGGTCAGCCTGCTCAGGAAGGCTGGCTAATACATGACGCCATTGTCTATCGGAGTTTGCACTGAGTTTTGCGGACGGTTGTGTAGCTGAAGATGTGTGTGGTGCTGAATGGACAGCTCTTTAAATATGGCGCGTTGTCAACTGACATCCAATGGGAACACAGTAGCCCACACCAATCATCTCAGACGGGGCGCGGACTGCAGCACGCTGAGGCACGCCTACGGGAAATCATAGACAAAGCTCTTTCCATCACTATCGCCCTGTCAGACGCCACAACACGGAAATATTACCTTAACGATTACGTCTGATTACTGAGCACTGTTCAGGAAACAGGCGACGGCCAAAGAGCGATTTATCGCCACGAAAACACCCAATTATACGCCGCAACCGTGAGACAATTTCACGGCGATTGCTCCGGGGTGACATATCGCCTTTCAGATTCCCACGTGAGATTGCAGCGTGTGACGGTACCTATAGTCATGCAGATTTATTACAAAACTGCAGCAAAAATATATAAAAAACACATAAAAAAGCGCACTAAACAACCAGAGAATCAACATGACCTGTTGTAAGAGCACCGACATATACACATATTAAAACCAACGAACCAAAAACCGTTCAAAAGTTTGGGGTCATTTAGAAATTCCATCATCGCAGGATGGAAGCAGAGTGGTCAGCGCAGGATGGAGGGCCAGTGGTCAGTGCAGGATGGAGTGCCAGTGGTCAGTGCAGGATGGGGCTCAGTGGTCAGCACAGGATGGAGGGCCAGTGGTCAGCACAGGATGGAGGGCCAGTTGTCAGCGCAGGATGGAGGGCCAGTAGTCAGCGCAGGATGGAGAGCCAGTGGTCACTGCAGTATGGAGTGCCAGTGGTCAGCACAGGATGGAGGGCCAGTGGTCAGCGCAGGATGGAGGGCCAGTTGTCATGCTTTTTTTTCTTGCACTTTCAATGCATTTCCCATTGAAATCAATGGGTGCGTTAACGCATGCATTTCATTGCGTTTCTATGCGTTAATGCAGTGCAAAAACGCATAGAAATGCAAATGCAACCTCCCATAGATGTGAACTTAACCATAGTCTTTTAGCCAGGTCACAATTAAGAGGACAGGAGCTGATTACTCTAGCTGTGCAGCACACACACCCATACTTCCAGAATGGATTATATTACGGGACTTAGCCACCCTAACCTTAAGGCCCTGTTACACATAGCGATGTTCCCGCGATCTCGACAGCGAACCGACCTGGCCAGGATCGCTGGAACATTGCTGTGTGGTCGCTGGTGAGATGCCATACAGGCAGACTTAACAGCGATTACCCAGCAATGCAGCAACACCCGACAGTCGGTGGGATCTCTTTGGGGCTCGGACGAAGTATGGAGCTCACTAATCGTTTTCCCTGTCACACACAGCGATCCAGCATGCCCAGCGGGAGATCGCCGATCAAAAAATGGTCATCAGCGATCTGCCAGCGGGGGGGCGATTGCTGCTAAGTGTCACACACAGCAATATTGCTGGCAAGGTCGCTGCTACGTCACAAAACCTGTGACGTTGCGGTGATATCATTAGTGATATCGCTACGTGTAACGGGGCCTTTAGTGTCTGGAAAGAACCTGCATTGCCTTGAACTTCTGGTTCTGATGTCTTCTCTATCACCAGCGCTGCCTGTAAAATAAATAAAGTGGTTCCCGGTGACAAAAGCAGACATTGTAAGAGCAGAGATGTGACAATAATAGAGCTGAATGCATACATTATAAAAGCCACACTAGCAGCTATATAAATGAACATAGAATAACAATGTATTTAATGGATCTGGGAAATGTGGAACATAGTTGTGTAAGGGTATGTATTCATCTCAGTGTGGAGAATCAACCACAGCAACAAGGAACCATATAGAAAAGATGAAACAAAAGCAGAAAATGTGCAACACAGGCAAAAATGTAACTCAGTCACAGGAGATCGCTGCTATAACTAGCTGCATGTGTGTGACTAAACAAGTTACAGAAACTAGCTTCCCATAATAACCTGACGAGGGTCACTAACTAACAGGGCTTTGTATATGATAGGGGTTGGTGACTGGTGCTTAGTGAGGACGACAGGGACTGTTTATAGATACTAGTGATGCCCTCTAGCAGGAGATGACTACCAATCATCTTCTATGTGGGAGAGAAATGCCTTGTTGTCAGTCATGTAGTGTGCCGTGCGTGAGATGAAGGATTCTAAGTATATCTGACTGATGTGCCTGATCTCCTATTATAGCTAAGCATGTGGCAGCTATTACTAAGGAAATCATATTGTGTCACAGGAACGCTCTACGCTTCACGGAATAAGTAAATAAACTTCACGCTTAAAAATCTTAGGCTCCGGCTTTTTCCTAAATTCAAAGGCATGCAGACTCCGCTGAAACTCTCATTTTTGCATGGTATTATGACCTTCTAACTGCATGCAGACAGAATGCATTCCATTTTCTAATTATTATATATCTGTGCCAGTATGGAGCTTTAAATTCAATGCTGTGCTAACTTCATGAAGAAACTTAAAGTAGCAAAACACATATATCCAAGCTAAAAAATGGCAACATCACTCATAAAATTGTACAACTATATAATAATTACAGATGACAGAATAGTTTTATTTTTCGCAAAAATGTAACTAGGGCAAACTGCCATAAACCATGGGTGCTCTGTTTACACTGAAAAGATTTGTGTGACCCTCTAAGGCGGCCTCATAGGACTGTATCAATCCCTCTTTTACCTACCCCAACGTTAGTATTGTTAGTATTGTTGTGACCTTAACATACAGTCATGGTTAAAAATGTTGAAAAATAAAATGAGAAAGAAAGAGGTGCTCTCCAGGATCATACCCGGTGATCCACTGGAGGAATTAAACTTTGATTAGAAATTAACCTTAGCGAGTTGTGCAGCCCTGCACAACCACGGATGAAAGCCTCTGGTGTCTATCACACACCATGCAATCTATTCCTGTTCAAGAAGCCAGCGATCAGTGGGTCACGTGTCCAGCGATGTCATCGCAGGTCCTCATGCAGGTCCTACAAGTTGGAGTTCACTGCTAAACGTGTGCAGCGCCGCCACCTTTCCACCTAAAGGAAGTATAGAAAGATCAACGATAAAAACCATTGGCAGTCAAATAAGGCACCAGGTCATAGCAGGGAAAGAAGAGGAAATTCTTAAAAACAGTTCTTCTTTATTCTTGCTTAGACATCACAACGCGTTTTGGCGGTCTACCGTCTTCATCAGGTAAACTGCCAAAACGCATTGTGATGTCTAAGCAAGAATAAAGAAGAACTGTTAAATAATTTCCTCTTCTTTCCCTGCTATTACCTGGTGCCATTTATACCCCTAATACTTTTTATCCATGGCTGAAAGGACTGACACCCTTGAAATTGTTCCAGAAAATTAAAGTTTTCCCAGAAGATTATTGCAATTACATGTTTTCGGGGTTTTGTGTGCAATTATGTCCACTTTGCCTTTTTTTTTTCTTGTTTTATTGTGATGTTCCTATTCACACAAAAGAAGCATGCATAAACAAAACGTGTAACTGCAAACATTTTCTGGGAAAAATACTTCATTTTATGGAACAATGTCAAGGGAACAAACACTTTTGGCCATAACTGTATGTTGCTAGGGTTAATGGTTGGTAACAAACAGCCTGTTTAATACCACACTGCACTTACAGACTATGGCCTGTTTGACATTTTTGTTGTGACTTGATATATCAATTTTGTACCATACAAAGCAATGTTCAAATAGCCCCGTTTTTATGTTTATAGAATAAAATGGGAAGAAAATTGTCAAATTGGTATCTGAAAAGCATTTGTGTACATATCCATTTGTTTTTTTTAGCATGAAAAAAATGTAGTCTGCTACAATATTTCATCCTTTTGAAAAAGCATATCCATTTTCTATAACATTGAAATTCATGGAGAAGGCATGCAAATGCATTGTTACACAATGTGATGAGCATCAGGGTACCTTTTATGCTCACCCAGAGCATATCCATTTACCTGTGGTGGATCCAATGGGGGTTAGAGTTACCTTTTCTCGCGCTGCGAGGAGGAAACGTAGACACAATCTTGAAATCTGTCTATATTGTGGTCTTGCTGAACGTTGTCTAACTGTCCAACTCTCCTGCAAGCAAGCCATTGAGTAATGCTTACGTCTGGGTGATGGTTGAGGGAGTCACCCAGACTTTCAGGGACCTTTTTTCTCCTCTGATAAAGTACTGATAAAAATGGGATTGAAGAGGTGTATCACGATCCGCGCTGCTATATCCAAAGAACACACTCACATGGAAGACAGAATTTCACAAGCAGTTTCTTTCCTTTATTCCAACGCGTTTCGGTGCACAACCCGGCACCTTCCTCAGGGATATTACATGCGTCACCACAGTGGGGTTTTATAGCCCCTGATATTACAAGAAATGGGTGTGATTTGTTTACCTGTGATGTCAAAATCATCATCAAAAAGGGGAGGATCCCCTGTTTTTGGCGTAATTATTAATAAAAGGATCCTTCCCTTTTTGATGATGTTTTTGACACCAATCTTTGCTGCCTGACTTTGGACTTTGCCGTGTGATTTCTCCATTGCCTTTAAGGAATGCTGACGTTTCCAGCCTGACGCCAGCCTTTGCCTTTTGACTATTCATTTGCTCAACGCCTTAGCCATTGACATGCTCTCCTGGTATTTTCCCTCAAACCTTTTAACAATCTTGTCCCATGACTTTGCCCAGAAGAAGTGAATTCGCATCCGAAAAATGGTTTGAAAACTATCCAAATTTGAATACAGAGTATATGTAAGAAGTAATTACTTTTTAACACGCAAAGATTCAAAACTGAATCCTTTTGGACTATAACAATGGGTTTGATGTTTGGAAAATGAAAAAGCAATATTGTTTTAACAAGCCTTCCAAATATTATGCATTTTTTAAAGAGTACCACTAGATTTGCTGTTTGTAAAGTGAAGACCAAATGGATTTTTAAAAAGTCCCAAAAATTTCACAAATGATCCCTTTTTTGGTAGTACTTCTAGATTTACTTATTCTATGTAGGATTAAGTCCCAAGGGTCAATGCAGAAAAAAAAATTGAACCCCGTGGACAGGCAAGAGATGAGGGGCTCATATTGACAATGCTTGTAGATGAGACAGACAAGATTTCCAAGTGTGTAGGTCATCACTCAGTAGGCCTGGAAGTAGCAGCAATACAATATAGGTCTAGAACACAATGCAGCAAATGCATAGTATATAATTTGATAGACAGGCAGGAGATATATGGCTTTTTAGGCTTTTTCCTGGAAATAACTGCAAAGTATAGAAAAAAAGATGGACACGCAGGACATGCGCAGCTGCAGAAAAATATAAAACACAATGGATAGGCAAACAGCTCTTATCATTGGCATAAATAGGTATATGAAAATCCAAACTTATTTATGCCTAATTCATTTTAATAAATGCAAAGTTTACCACATTCACAGTGGACTTTCTGCTCTGCTTGGGTATGACAAAGGCACTTGGGCATTAGGATACTCGGAGCCGGGCATTGAGGCTTCACGGGAGTCACAGGGGTCGAGACCCGACTCCGTGACCCTGGCATTGTCATTAAAAGTTCGATGCAGGTGACTCTCTCCTTTAGGGAAGGTCATGAGGCGAGGAGGGTTCATTAGGGAAGGAATAACCGGACTTGGGGATAACTGCTTTACATGATGCCACCCGCAGGTTGCGGCTATAGATGGCCGCCTCTTCACGACAGTTCCTCTGGGGGCTGATGGTAATGAGGCAACAGTGTTGTAAAGCCCTCTAGGGGTAGGGCTGACCCCCAGGGCAGCAGATGATACCTGAATGAGTTGATAGTTATGTTTCTCATGGTTCACGACACGTCAAGAAAGTTCACAGACACAGCGGGGTGCAGTCTTCAGATATTTTACTCACAGTCAATGTGTAACAGCCCGCTGAGTGCTGGGTTCTCGAAGGCAGGAATCCAGCTACTCCCGGGTAGTAAGATGACACGTAATCGGTACCCCTTCACTTTCCTTCCTCGGTCGTTTCACACTGCGCTTGCTTCGCCCTACTGCCTTGCATCTTGCCATACAGAGCTCTGAGTCAGTAGATGTGGATTTTTCTTAGGGGTCAATCTACAGTGTCTCCCCCTAACCCCTTCTTTGCCACATTTTCAGCAGATGTGTACGGTAGTTGACTGTGTCCCATGGAAGTACCACATTCTCCGGTTTGCTAGATGAGCCTGGTCTGTCTTCTCCACTAGTCTTGGGGTCCCGGTGCCCCTGTTCTGTGGCCTGGTCCCTGCACTGCCTGCGCCCAACAATGGATATAAGCCACATGGGCAGATTGCTCACTTCCCGTGCCTCTGAGACCCTCTCTTCCTCCTGGAGCCACCTGGTTCTCTTTCTCTGCTCTTTAGTCAGGCCTCAGGACAAGCTTTCACTAGCTTCAGTCCTCTGGACACTTCTCTCAAGTTATTTCCTCTCTCTGACAGGCTTCCTTCCTCTAGCTTCCCTCCCACGTGACTCTTGCTGTTCCACTGTTCTTCTCCACTGTTCAACTATCCTTCTCCGCTGTTCAGCTGTCTACCTTCTAGATCTTTCCCACTCTATTTATACCCTCTGTCACATGTCAAACATCATCTACGTGTGTGATTCCAAACTTCACTCCTCCCAGGTGCTCCCTCTAACTACTTCCTCTCCATCCATCCCCACTACCCTGATTCCTCCTTCCACACAGGATCAGGAGCCCTGCTCTCCTGTAGGAGCAATCTTGCCTTAACTCTGACCTGGACCTAGTGTAGTGCATGGCCTGTGTGTCCCAGCACCGGTCTGTGCCCCTCTTACCCGAAAGTAGGATACTACACCCTAACAGGGGTGTAGTACCTCTGTGGCGACTGGATCCACAGGGGCGCCACACACTGTATACCCTTTCTGTCAGTAAACGTAAAGCTGTACAAGATAGTAGACCCATGTTAAACTGGGTTAGTTTTTGGCACTTGTCCAAACTGCTTACCAACACATCCATAGGGTTAGGACTCAATGTATCTGCTGGAGTAGTCCATCTAGTCCAGGACACATTTAGGCCGTCATGTCCTATATACTGTATTGCTCTTTGTTCGGCTAGTTATTGTAGCAGTATTACCTGCACAGGTGGTGAAAAATGTACTCTTTGGAAAGCAGTGAGAGGTCTCCTGATCTGAAAACTTCACTGAGCAGGAAACACAGCTTATCCTTGTTATATGTCAATCTTAACTCTCCTTAGGAAGCTGAGGAAAATTTATATTGATGGAAAAAAACATGGCTACCAAATAGTCTTCTCTTTGCTTGATGCTAATGATATGCTCATCAGCACACAAGCAATCAACCATCCTACCTGTCATGCTAGCCAGCACATTTGAACTTCCCATTGGATTAGTCTCAACTACAATGGTTTGTCATCGTAACCAGTTTTATTGTCATCATCTTTAATCGTCAAAACTGAAATGATTCTTTTCATTAGCGATAAAAAAAAAAAATTCTCCATGGAACTGAATTATTGGATGGAAATGAGATTTCTTTTAAAGAGTTCCCATTGCTAATGTTAATTTTTCAGTAATGGTTTATAGATCTCATTTAAACTTAAAATATGAATGGCAAGGAACCACTTCTCCAATGAACAGTCTTCTATTACTCTTGGACTCATTTGGCGAATAAGGAAACATTTGTGGTATAGGATTTCATCAGCTAGAAATTGTAAGTTATATATTACATAAACAGAAATTCTGGAGCAATTCATCAACCCCTCATGTATCAGCACTTACAGAATCTCTCATCTTCATTCAGCAAAGGAAGCACCTTCACTGTAGCATGTAATAACTGTCCTGTCAACCTCCCACCTCCATAATCAAGAACCTTTGAATCTTCTTGGCTGTGAGTCAACTCAGAGTAGAGGAAGGGTGGCTGCAAAAACTATATGAACTGCATACTTGAAGAGTTCATGAAACAACTGCGATAGTATAAAATAAATTCAGAATAGACATATAACCATAGATTTACAAAGAACAATGTCTTCCTAAGGCCCTGCATGGTGACCTTCTTTCTACATGTTGTCACAGTGTTCAGAATTTGTACAGTCACGATGGCCTCATTTAAGGGAGTTCAACCTCTAACCCATCTGCATTTTATTACTGCATTTGTTATAAGTGTTTTGGGCTGTTTAAAGTAATTATGCCTACGGTCTAGTGTTACACACTGGTACGGAGCACGGTGTACCATGATGCTAAGGAGAGAAGTGTTTTTACCCTTGCAGTACCTGGTCATGGCACAAGTCTCTGAGCAGAGGCACTGCTCATCTCTCACTTTATGTTGATACATATTTTCATGGCTACTTGGCTAGTAGTCTTTCCAACATTAAAGCACCACTGCAGCGTTATTTTTTTATTTTAGTGATGGACTGTGCTCTGAATAATAATAATATTTATTTGTTCATATAGCCCCATTCATGTCACAGTGCTTTTACATACATCAACAACACTGTCCCCATTTGGGCTCACAATGTAAATTCCCTATCAGTATGTTTTTGGAGTGTGGGAGAAAACTGGACAACACAGAGGAAACCCATGCAAACATGGGAAAAACATACAAACACCCTCTTTTACCAATTTATTTCCTATCAAAATTCCACGTATCTGACATACTCCAATGGTAGGTACCTCGATGACTCAATCTCCCAGCGTATGGCGAGAATTCATAGAATGGATCTCCCATAGGCTGGGGAGAGCAGCCACTGCCCACCTTCTGGCTTTCATGCTGAGCTCTACGAGAGTCGGGAATGTGACATGTGGTAACAATAGTGAGATTACCAAAGGTCAAACACCCGGCTTACACAAGGGATACACCCCGAGCCTGGGGGTGTGACCTACTGTAAACTCGCTGACATCCCCGCACATAAAACTCCCAGCTCTTGTGGAGCTCAGTAGAATTTTAATTAAAGGCATTTAAAGGGAATCTGTCAGCAGGTTTTTTTGTATGTTAGCTGAGGACAACATGCTGCGGGGGTTAAAAAACAAAAGTCAACTGTGCTTCTATCATCAGAATCTGTGCTATTGTTTACTTGAAAAAAGGCATTTATTACCCTGTGGTTACCATTACAAGATTAGAAAGTCATATGGACAGCAGTCTGACATGGCCCCTGCTGTGACTGACACCTCAAGGTCAATGGACAATCTGTATGGAGAGCCTGGTGTGGACCAATGGGGGAATTGACAGGAAGGGGGCAGCTCTTCCAGCTCTTCTACATGCCAGAAACAAAAGGCTTTGATTGTGGCAAAACGGCTGCACCTAGTAATCTAAGTTTACCATTGTTAGTTTCAGAATAGCTTTGTCTACATCATTCTGCCCTCAGATAAGGTAGCAAAAACCTGTTGACAAATTCTCTTTCCATCTTCTTTAATGTTTCCATCACTGTCAAAGATTTTGCATGGAGGAGCCAGGGCTCTGGTCCATATTCATCGTTACTTTAATCAAACTCCACCTGTGACACTGAGGTGTGGAGGACAAGGATCACATGTTGTGATGGTTAGAGGGTATCTCAGTAGGAAACTCCAAATCTGGTCAAAAATAACACAAAAAACAACAACTATTTAATGCATTATAATATTTTAGGGCCATTTTTAAGGCTGAAAGTTTCTCAATAGGTAACAGTGTATTCAAAAATATATAATAATAATAATAATAATAATAATAATAATAATAATATTTATTCATTTATATAGCACTATTAATTCCATAGCACTTTACATACATGAGTAAGGCTGTCTCTCTTGGAGCTCACAATCTAATCATCCTATCAGTATGTCTTTGCAATGTGGGAGGAAACCGGAGTGCCCGGAGGAAACCTACGCAAAAACGGGGAGAACATACAAACTCCTTGTAGATGTTGTTAAAAATACATTCAAAAGTACAAAGATTTAAAGATCATTATCAATGTTTGACATGCATAAATTATTCATTTTTTTACCATACATAATAAGTTTCAACCTCGTCTAGTGCTAAGGTGACACATTTACCGACAGCAACTCATATTTATACATTAAAAAACTCCTGCACACCTTTAGTATTAAATTAATTTACAGGTGCACAAATACAATGTAGTCAATATGCAATCTGGTATACACATTATGTGTTAGTGTATTACAATAAATGAACTCCAGTATTGCTACACACATTAAAAATATAAGGTACTTAGTTAAATCTTTTTCATCAAAAAAGTACAAAAGCGATCCATATACGTCAGGGTGTACCTAAATATGGATGATCCCTAAAACTAAAGTCCCAACTCTCTATGTGCCAAATCAGGCACAGCAACTCCCAGGCAGTGGCTGGCGCACGGCACTGCCCCCTTATGATTAGGCACCCATTAAGAGGTTTATACAGATGTGGCAGTAGGCTTCATATAGTCTGATCAGAATGGTATGCTTAACCATTATTTCCATTTTTATGTCATAAATCAGTAGTACACAAGAAAATAAGCAACTTTCTTAAATATCTTATCATAGAAATCTGCTTTTTCTGCTAGAACTGATCAAATATTAGCAAAGTTCTCAGTTTGGAGGTAAATTCTGTATTCAGTGAAGACTTTACTATTACTGAGATAGGAGATAAAATCCTAAGGGTATCCTAAGGGATGCTATACTGGAGTATCTGAAGAAGAATAACCTCATGACCCAACACTAACATGGGTTTACGAGGGACTGTTACTGTCAAACTAATCTGATAAGCTTCTATGAAAATTTAAGTTCCAGACTGAACCAAAGAAATGCAGTGGATGTGGAGAATATGGCCTATACAAAGACTTTTCATACTGTGCCACATAATAGGTTGTTACATAAAATGAGAGCAGTGGGATTGGGGAAAATATGTGTGTGGGTTAAGACCTGGCTTAGTAATAGGAAACAAAGGGTGGTTATTAATGGATCACTCTCAGAATGGGTCACAGTTAACAGTGGGGTACCACAGGGGTCAGTGTTGGACCTGCTTCAATTTAACATATTTATTAATGACCTTGTAGGGGGCATACAGAGTAGAATCTCAATATTTGCAGATGACACTAAACTGTGCAGGGTAATCAATACAGAGGAGGACAATTTTATATTACAGGAGGATTTATGTAAACCAGAAGCCTGGGCTGATAAATGGCAAATGCGCTTTAATGGGGATAAATGTAAGGTCATGCACTTGGGCAGAGGAAACAAAAGGTATAATTATGTGCTTAATTGTAAAACACTGGGCAAAACTGTCACGGAAAAAGACCTGGGTGTATGCGTAGATGACAAACTCACATTTAGTGCTTAGTGTCAGGCAGCTGCTGCAAAGGCAAATAAAATAATGGGATGCATTAAAAGAGGCATAGATGCTCATGAGGAGAACATAATTTTACCTCTATACAAGTCACTAGTGCGACCACACTTAGAATACTGTGTGCAATTCTGGTCTCCGGTGTATAAGAAAGACATAGCTGAGCTAGAGCGGGTCCAGAGATGAGGACTGAAGGGTCTGCAATACCAAGACAGGTTATTAAACTTGGGGTTATTTAGTTTGAAAAAACGAAGGCTTAGGGGTGATCTTATAATAATGTATAAATATATGAGTGGACAGTACAAAGAACTTTCTAATGATCTTTTTACTGTTAGGCCTGAGACTGGGACAAGGGGGCATCCTCTACGTCTGGAGGAACGAAGGTTTAAGCATAATCACAGAGATGGATTCTTTACTGTAAGAGCAGTGGTAGTATACAGCAGCCCCAGTGGTAGTATACAGCAGCCCCAGTGGTAGTATATAGCAGCCCCAGTGGTAGTATATAGCAGCCCCAGTGGTAGTATATAGCAGCCCCAGTGGTAGTATATAGCAGCCCCAGTGGTAGTATACAGCAGCCCCAGTGATAGTATATAGCAGCCCCAGTGGTAGTATATAGCAGCCCCAGTGGTAGTATATAGCAGCCCCAGTGGTAGTATACAGCAGCCCCAGTGGTAGTATATAGCAGCCCCAGTGGTAGTATATAGCAGCCCCAGCAGCCCCAGTGGTAGTATACAGCAGCCCCAGTGGTATACAGCAGGCCCCCAGGGGTACATATAGCAGCCCCCAGGGGGTACCCAGCAGCCCCCTGGGGGTACCCAGCAGCCCCCAGGGGGTACACAGCAGCCCCCTGGGGGTACCCAGCAGCCCCCTGGGGGTACACAGCAGCCCCAAGGGGGTCCCCAGCAGCCCCCTGGGGGGTCCCCAGTAGCCCCCAAATGCTGGCACTCGCCCCCCCTTGCAAGGGCCCCCCCCGCTTCTCTTACCATCCCGGTCTTCTGATCAGCGCTGCTCCTCGGCGCTCCGTCCTCTCTGCTCCCGTCCTGCTACATCCGGGATCCCCGGCCGTCGCGCGATGACGTCATATGCCTGCGACGGCCGGAGATCCCGGATGCAGCAGGACGGACGGACGGAGCAGCGAGGAGCACCGAGGAGCGGCGCTGAGCAGAAGACCGGGATGGTAATAAACCAGCGGGGGGGGGGGGCCCTTACAAGGGGGGGCGAGTGCCAGCATTTGGGGGCTATATGCACTGCATCCCCCTGCCGATGATTGACAGGGGCAAGCAGTGCATATTTAATGAGCGGCACCACGTGACGGGGCCACTCATACAGCAGCCCCCCTTGCCTCCCGCAGCCTCCACAGCCCCGGACACAGCCCCCACCCGTATTGACTCATGTATAAGCCAAGGGGGAGACTTTTCAGCCCAAATTTTGGGCTGAAAAACTCGGCTTATACACGAGTATATACGGTAGTCTGATTGCCATATCTGGAGTCAGGAAGGAATTTTTTACCCCAATGTGGAGCTTAGTGTTGCCACATGGTTTTTTTTGCCTTCCTCTGGATCAACATGTTAGGCTACGGGTTGAACTAGATGGACTTAAAGTCTTCCTTTAACCTTATAAACTATGAAGCTATAGGATAAAAATGAAAATGACGGTTATGCTATAAACTAAAATCCTTGTGTTCAGTTTTGTACATTTTTACTTAGCCGCAGTAGTTTAATGTATACGTTTCTATGGTTATGTGATCCACGTCCTTCTCTACAGCTTTGCTAAATGTTGATTAGTTCTATTTTTTTCCGTTTGGTCAGAAAAAGCCATCACTTACAGTCTATCCAATGTAAAGAATACTTGGCTCTACCATTTATTTACTCTGAATTAAGGAAGTATAGATGTGATGTACAATACACATAGGTATAGTGTGAACACTTTATCTCTTTTCTATAACTGTTGTGAGACAAGTGGCCTGACAGAATGAGTTGAGCTGTAAAACAGCCGAGCAGACAGCTGCTAGGATAAGCAGGCTGGAAGTGATGGGTAAGCAGAGGAATGATGGAGTAGGTGACAGATAGACTTCTCCGGACAAATATTGAAAACAATTCTAGCTTTCCACCTACATCTGTTTCTCATTGTGTTTCCTATGCATCTCCCCCTTATTCCCCTTTCTGTAGCACTCCCCCTGAAAACCTCTGAACAGATTTATTTCTCCTATCTCCATCACAGGCAGTGAAGAAATTAAACTGAAGCCAGTGAATTGTAGAGCGAGGAGGAAAACGGTCAAAGAGGGGATGTTATACTCAAATGCAGCCAACAAGCTGTATAAACTTTTTTTAATCTAAAGAATGCAAATTAATTTACTATCTTATACTTTACTGGAGTCACCTTAATATCCCCAATCCCATGGTATGCATGTTTACATAATTTACCAATATCCCTATCAACATAGGAAAATACATCATATTACAGTAGACAGAAAAATGCATGTATGAATTTAATTAGGAGTATTACATATTATATAGAACTTTCAAACTTCTGGATATAAAGATAGAAAGCATTCACGAAAGCTCAGTCTTTCAGAGGACAGGTCTCACAAGTTTCCTTTGATAGAACCTCGAATTTTTCTTCTATAATTTTGGAGCTACTTAGTAATGTCTTGGTCATCAACTCCTGGGACATGAGGTAAGAGTTGTGGAGTAAACATTGTAAAATAGATCCCAAATTATATAACTTTTCTATTTTTCTACTTTGCTTTTATTGAATGTGATAGTATGATTTGGTGAAACTGTTAACAATAGGGATACATACAATCAGTGCATGAATGATACAGCAGTAAAATACATATCACAAAGTAGCTATATAATATGCATACAACATCTACGTAAGCCTGAATCTAATCCAGGATGCAACAAATTTGACTAAAGTAACATTTGGAGCAATTAATGGCTACAGACAACTTACATTCTTACTAGCAATGCTGTCATAAGAGGGATGAAATGGAGGATATCTTTCTGTATGAAATATGGAGAGAAAATGGAGACTGAACTACCATAATGCATTTGACGGGGGAAGAGAAACATGCATAAAAAATAGAAAACTGATACTGATAAAAAGTTCAGCCACTAGAGGGAGCAAAAGTACTATAAACCACTAAATAAGTGATTTAGCATCTTTAAGAGCAGAACACTCTACAAACAACCTAGTGAATCTGATATTACTACAGAAGCACAATAAGAAAAAATCAAATGGATGCTAGAGGCATAACAACATTGATGACAGATATAATGTTGATATTCATAATTGCTATCATTGTCAGATACTGAATAGTTAACATCTAATATTCCTGGAAATTAAGGATGGTTTTTAATGTAAGTAATACGTTTAAGCTACATGTTTCATCACTAGCATGAGCTCACAGTATAAGGATTGATACATTTTAATTAGTGATGAGCGAGTGTATTGTTACTATTCGCTATTCGTATGAATAATACAGTTTTCACATTACACGTTATTCTGTGAGTTTTTGAGTACGCACTTTACTATATTCTGATGTCCCACCCTGCAGTTTTGGTGCCTTCTTTGCAGTAACTAATCATGCTGGACTTCTTAACCAATCACAGTAAGGCTGCAGACATCTTGGTTGTGGCATTACAGTGATTGGCTGGCCGTCCAGCATCATAGGGTCTATTTAAGTCCTGCTGCTGCCATTTTGCTCGCATTGCATCTGGAGTCAGCGTTCTACAAGCATAGAGAGAAATCATTCAGCTGCTAGTGAGAGTATTAGGCCTCTGGATCCAAAATTGCCACCATGGTCACCACCCATCTGGAAAAGGTTTCCCCTCCCATATACTAATGTGCCACAAACAGGAGGTTAATATCACTATGTTTTGTTTTTATCCATCATACGAAAGTTTATTAAAAATTATTATAAATTAATAGAAATTCATAAAATCATAAACATTAAAAACTTTTTGTACATATTACTTCAATCTTTATATATAATTCTTTATAAACTATAATTAGCGTTATTGCTAGTATGGTGTTTCTTCTTATATGACTTGGACACCGTTCTTTTGATGGGTCAGTGTTCTTCAATCCATGTGAGGAGTCCTAGAAAGATATATTAAGTCACCACTTGATTTAATTTCAGGTACTTTATTTTTATGGTTATGATTGGTAGCCCCTTACCTTAAAGGGGTCTCTTTCTGTATTACTTCTGTATATTAGCTTTGTTTTCTTAAAATTCTTTGGCTATTGGGAAATGTTTTATATTGGTATTGGTTTGTCTCCAGTTTTCAATAACCACACTATATTAATTATATAGCAGTACCTGTAAAGATGTGTATACTTTAGTCCTTTTTGTTAGGAATACTCCTGTTATAATGGCTTTGCATCCTCTTGTGACCTGCAGATTATATATACTGTTTACTTCTGTAACACTTATATTTAGGTTTTCTTATGTAGGTTTAGTCTTCCTCATACCCTCCATGTGCTGGAAGCCTTTCCAGAATCTCTCCCTTTAACAATGGTTTTCTGCCCACAACTACTGTGGAAAATTCTCAATTAATTCCTGTCAGTGTTAATCACCGATATGTGACAATCCTCAACTTTTGGATCAGTTGTGCTTATATTGTGCCTCTCTTCATGTGTCTCCTCAATATACCCTTATTACTTTAACACCCTATATGCTTCCCTATATTTTTCTCAACTCATCTACGTGCCATCTTGCTATGTGTTTTTATGTACAATAAAACTGTGATACCTACTATGCCTCCTAATTGTGATCTGTGATATCTCATTACTATATACTCTTATTTACTTTATTCTGTGCCCACTCCCTTGTCTAAACTAATATTATGTGCCATATTAAACCTGCTTATTTGTAATGATTTTCCTAAGCAATAATTGTTATGGGGTATACCTTATATTCTCGCTATAACATTAATCTGATAAATGCTTTCAGTGTACTCTCCTCCCTTTAGATAAGTAATGACCTTGGCTTACCTTCCCATTTCGTGTCTCTGGCTCGCTCAGGCCCGCTGTACGCTATTAATCTCCCTCCTCGCTATCTCGGCATACTCTCCTTACACGTGCGGTACCTCCACAGCTATCCGGAGCTTCTGCTTCCTGATGACATCACCCTCCTCGTCACTATGACAAGTCAGGTGGGCGGGGTGAGGCGGAGTCTTACCGTTTACATCGGTACCGTGATAGAGTCGGGTTCACTAGTGGAGCTCCGGATAGCTCCTGATAGCTGTGGAGGTACCACACGTGTAAGGAGAGGATGCCGAGATAGCAAGGTGGGAGATTAATAGCGTACAGTGGGCCTGAGCAAGCCAGAGACACGATATGGGAAGGTAAGCAAAGCGTATTACTTATTTAAAGGGAGGAGTGTAAACTGAAAGCATTTATCAGATTAAAGGGATCCTGTCACCTCCAAAACGCCTCATAAGCTAGCAAAAATTGTCCCTGCAGCATCCCATCACTAATCTCACAATTCTTTTGTCTCCTAAAAGCATCCTGTGAAAGTGAATAAAAACATTTTAATACAGTTGTGGCCAAAAGTATTGACACCCCTGAAATTCTGTCAGATAATACCCAGTTTCTTCCTGAAAATGATTGCAATCACAAATTCTTTGGTATTATTATCTTCATTTAATTTGTCTTCAATGAAAAAACACAAAAGAGAATGAAGCAAAAAGCAAAACATTGATCATTTCACACAAAACTCCAAAAATGGGCCAGACAAAAGTATTGGCACCCTCAGCCTAATACTTGGTTGCACAACCTTTAACCAAAATAACTGCGATCAACCGCTTCCGGTAACCATCAGTGAGTTTTTTACAATGCTCTGCTGGAATTTTAGACCATAGATAGATAGATAGATAGATAGATAAAAAAAAAAACAGAAAGATAGAACAGCCTAACCTTATAAACCTATTGGGTTGCAAAAATCCTGAAAAAACAGTGTCCAGCTGTAACACAATATAAAAAGAGGAAAAATCAGGCAGCACACAAAAAATGTTGTGAAAAGGACTTTTAATGAGCCTTTAATGGCACGATGTTTCAGTAGAGAATCTACCTTTGTCAAGTACATAGTGCATTGTGAGTTAGGTTTCCTTATAGCAAAAGTGATATCCAATTACAATAATAGATCATTAAAATCTTTAGTAAAAAATACAAACATTATACATTTGAAAAGTGATTATCATTATCAGGGAGTCACAGTCACATTATTTTGCATCAATGACATCCAATAAAGTTCATAGTGCCACTGTAAGGAAAGTGCTCTACAGTGAAAGTTCCATAATTGGGGAGCTCATCAATAAACTGTGGCACCTGTGAAGATAATTTAAAAACATACCATTAAGGTACCTTTACACGCCGCTACGGAAGGTTAGAAACCACCGGGTATCTCACGTGCATGAGCACGTTCCAACGGTTCCTAACGGTACCTGATACCGCATTTACACGCCGCTACAAGGTGCTCCACAGTAGGTTTTTTTCTATCCCTGGAAGCACCGACGGGTGCCGCAGGTTACCTTCTGAAGAGCACCTTCCCTGATTTACACGCCGCTACCACAAGGGAATATGGACGGACCTGGGGCAGCAGGGACAACACATATGCATGCCAGAGTTGTGGATTACGAGACGCTCGTACGGTGATTGGACAATGCAATAGCATCATGATTGGCCAGCCAGCGCAGGAAGGCTGGCTAATACATGATGCTATTGCAATTGTGTAGTATGACTGGTCAGCTCCTTAAATATGCCGCCCTATGCAGGGACAACCAATCGTAACGCAGGATCTTCCACAATGATCGCTGAAGGGGAGCGGTATCCCGGAGGCTGTGTCACGCCCCAGGGAGTTTACTAGGTGACGAAAATACCTTCCTGTTCCTTGATTACACACTGCTACCATAGAGTTTAAACTTACCTGTTTTTGAGCACGGCTGAAAGACAGGTGTAGACAGTGACCGGTGGCAACAACCTGAATTACACGCCGCTACCTCGCGGTGTTTTGGCGGTACAAGATACAATTGTCTCCGACACCCGGTGATTTCTAACCTTTCGTAGCGTTGTGTAAAGGTACCTTTAGATTACATCTTGCAGCCGTACATGTGTAGTGGTATTGTTTACAAGGCATCGCAGCCATCATGACGTCCTAGCTATCACAATGAGCATGCGCCGAGCGCTTCACTCCAATTGGTTAGTGCCCACGCATGCGCATTGCAGCAGTCACCGCCATTTTAGAATAGGGCAATACATGCCCTGAGTGTTATATGCGGTGGCGCTGCTTACATAGTAAATACTATGTCAGCCATATACAAGGGGAGAGCGGCAAACATAATAAAATGTAGTACTTCTATATCATATACACTAATGATGTAAATAGTGGCATTTCAGTAATAAAAGTTTATAATAAAGCCGCTATCTATACATATAATCACCAATGCTGTGCCGTTATTCCTGACCGTCGCGAGCGATGGCGCGCAGTGCCTTCGCGAGTCGCTATTTACAGACTCAGCGAGCCGCAGTCATGTCCCCAACGGTTACGTCGCCATTCACAGTCCCACGAGCAAAGGCGCCCTTGCGCGCCACCGCGAGCCGCAGTCACGCCAGGCACAGTTGCGACGCCATTCAGAGCCGCACGTGCGCAGTAACCATCCGTCTCCGCGCATGCGCGTTCACGAAATTTACCTCACAGCAAGGACACACCCCTATTTCCTCCACTCTGGAAGTACGCATCTCTCATAGAAGAAGTCGGTGGTGACAGCTATTACGTCACATCACCTCTCCACCCACCAGGACGCCCATTAAGGTCGCCATCACGCCCACTAAGCTGTTACCCACAGAACTACCTGAATATACTCTGGTACCCACGCAGCTGCCTGTATACTCTGCAACCCACAGAGGCACCTGTATATACTCTGCTACCCATGCAGCCGGCTGTATACTCTGCTACTCACAGAGCTGCCTGTATATACTCTGCTACCTATGCAGCTGACTGTTTACTCTGTTACCCACAGAACTACCTGTATATACTCTGCTACCCACGCAGATGCCTGTATACTCTGCTACCCATGCAGCTGACTGTATACTCTGCTAACCACAGAGCTACCTGTATATACTTTGCTACCCACACAGCTGTCTGTATACTCTGCGACCCACAGAGCTACCTGTATATACTCTGCTACCCACACAGCTGACTGTATACTCTGCGACCCACAGAGACACCCGTATATACTATGCTACCCACGTAGCCGGCTGTATATACTTTGCTACCCACGCTGCTGGCTGTATGCTCTGCTACCCACGGCGCTGCCTGTATAGACTCTGCTACCCACGCATCCGGCTGTATACTCTGCTACCCACAGAGGTGCTTGCATATACTCTGCTATCCACGCTGCTGGCTGTATACTCTGCTACCCACGGAGCCGCCTGTATAGACTCTGCTACCCACGCAGCCGCATGTATACTCTGCTTCCCACAGAGCTGCCTGTATATACTCTGCTACCTACGCAGCTGACTGTATACTCGGCTACCCACAGAGCTACCTGTATATACTCTGCTAGCCACGCAGCTGCCTGTATACTCTGCTACCCATGCAGCTGACTGTATACTCTGCTACCCACAGAGCTACCTGTATATACTCTGCTATCCACGCTGCTGGCTGTGTAGACTCTGCTACCCACGCAGCCGCGTGTATACTCTGTTACCCACAGAGCTGCCTGTATATACTTTGCTACCCATGCAACTGGCTGTATACTCTGCTACCCATGGAGCTGCCTGTATATATTCTGATACCCACGCAGCTGGCTGTATACTCAGCTACCCACGGAGCCGCCTGTATATACTCTGCTACCCACGCAGCCGCATGTATACTCTGCTACCCACAGAGCTGCCTGTATATACTCTGCTACCTATGCAGCCGCCTATATACTCTGCTACCCACAGAGCTACCTGTATATACTCTGCTACCCACGCAGCTGCCTGTATACTCTGCTACCTACCCATGCAGCTGATTGTATACTCTGCTACCCACAGAGCTACCTGTATATACTCAATAAACTTATGTACATTATTTTTCTGTCACTATTACCTTATAGTATGATGCTTTGCCCTTATTTTGCAAATGTTAATAAAAACTATGCTTTTTTCACAAGTGCAAAGCGTGTCATACATGTTTACTGTTCCTGTTAGCACATCTAAGTACGCACACAATTCATTTCACTGCACTCCCGATGCAATCGCATCGGGTCTTTTTCTAGTTAGCTTATAATGACCCAAATTGGGCTATTTATATAACTAGGCTGGACATGTATTAAAAAACCCCATAAGCCATATATCTTTTAGAGAGGAATATAGAAAAAAGCCACTAAAGGTATATTTACCACACTCCGCATATCTTTTTTTTTTCTTTATTTTTAAACTGCTAGGATACACAAACCCATAGGGGAAAAAGGCCTTTTTTTTATAAAACCTAAAAAAGTAAAAAAATATAAGGCATTTAATGGACATACATTAACATTTATAAATATAAAATAGGAAAGAAGTGGTATTCCAACCCATTAATATATATTGATTCTATGGTATAGGTTTTTTAGTTATTATAGAATGCCCCTACCAATGTGAAGAATACAACAGAATCGTCAGAATAAAGAGAAGTCCTAACTATTGTTTGGCAAATCAAAGAGTGTGTATTTTGAAATCCACGTTTAACCCTTTGGGTTTCAACGTCTGGAGTTCAAAAATCCACTCCAGTTCTTAACGTTTGAGGGAACTCTCCCGATTGCCTCCTCGTCTTTTTTTAAGGGACATGATCTATAAGTCTGAACTTTAGATCTCTCTCTTTGTGGCCCAATTCTGTAAAATGCTTTGAAACCGGAAGATTTAATAGTATTTTTCTTATAGAGTACCTATGCTGTGCAATGCGTGTTTTAAAGTCACACGTGGTTTCTCCCACGTATAACAAATTACATGGACATTGAATTACATAAATAACATATTCGCTGTCGCATGTCAAAAAGTGCTTGATACGATATTCTTTACGTGTGACTGGATTAGAAAAAGAGGTCCCTTTTAACATGGAGGAACAATTTATACAGCTAAGGCACGGAAAGCACCCTTTTCTAGAAAAGCCTGTAAAGGTACCTTTACCCGCCGCAACTGCGGTGTAGCAACTGATAGGCAATCGGGATTTCAGTCACGGTTGCCTTGAAATTGCTACAAAGTGGCGGCGTGTAATTGGGGAAAGTGATCATGATTTTCGCAGTTGCTCCCGGTTGCGGTTTCAGAGCATTGTTCAAAAACCAGAGGCAACCCAGAAGGTGAATTGCCCTGGTTTTGGTGTGTGAACGGGCGATAGGGATGGAATCTGCATCACCTAGTGATTTCCCAGAGGCGTGCCACACCGTGCTGGGTACCGCGCCCCATCATGATGATTGGTGGGGGCTACTGTGTTTCCATTGGCTGTCCCTTCACAGGGCGCCATATTTAAAGAGCTGGTCATTCACACTACACAATTGCAATGGCGTCATGTATTAGCCAGCCTTCCTGTGCAGGCTGGCCAATCATGACGCTATTGCATTGTCTAATCAGCGTGTTTGGGGCGCGGAATACACATGTTCTTGTGGCGCAGAACATGTACGCCCACATTCCTTTAGTGATTGCGGCGTGTGAAGCGGCGTCGGGATTCAACCGGATGTTTCCCGCAGGATCTGTTTCAACTTCCGGGGAACAAAGTTCCCTTAGGTTGACGATACAATTGCGGCGTGTACATGTGGCATCGGCGATCGGTATCAACCGTCAAAAACGTGCATGTGCACGTTCGGATGCTACCGATCGCCGGTGATAGTTGCGGCGTGTAAAGGTACCTTTAGGAAACTCTGTGATTGTTTTTTAAGAGAGCCACAATCCAATATTACCTATTTATCTTTTAGACTGGTGTTTCTCCAATAAGCAAACTCAGGTAGTTTGGTAAATTCAGGTATTTCTGGTAACCGTTTCTGCAAAATATTCCAATGTTTAAAAATCACTTGGGAGATTGCAGCACTCTCCTCAAAGTAAGTGGTAATCATTGGAATTCTGTCTAAAGGTTTTTTTGTCTTTTGTTGTAACAACGTAGCCCTGTCAATAACCTCAACTCTTTTCTTGCATTCATTGAGTACTTTTTTGGGCTAGCCCCTTCTCTCAAATTTTTTTGACATCTCAATGAGTGTAATTTCAAGAACTCTCTCATCTTCAACAATGCATTTCGCTCTAAGAACCTGGCTATATGGTATGAAATCCACCATTTTCTTAGAGTGATTACTGGAGTGATGTAGTAAATTATTTCTGTCTGTAGGTTTGGTGAAGAGTTTTGTGGTCAAATGGCCCTCCTTAAACTTCACCAATGCGTCCAGGAATTGGATTTCAAATTCTGATTTAACCATTGTAAACTTGATATCACTATTAATGGTATTCATAAACTCAAAAAAACAATCAAGGGCAGTTTCCGTGCTTTTCCACACAAAAAAGATGTCATCTATGTATCACCACCACCCCTGAACATGTAGGAAGTGGTGGGACACATAGATGACAGATTCTTCCAACACGGACATCATTAAATTTGCGTACGCGGGGGCCAGAAGAAAGTCTGTTAGACTGAAATGTCGCTTGTTTGCCTGTAGGCCAAATAATGGCTGAAATAACCTGGAAGGAGTGCTGCAGTCCTTTTTCCTAAATTGTCTGTGAGTAAGAGTGACTGAACACCACCCTGGACTGATTTTTGCACCCGGCTTATTAGCACAAGTGCTGCTCTTTAATTTAGATGTTTACATAGATAGATAGATAGATAGATTAAAAAATAAAGCAAAAAAAAAAGGTCAGCACTTAATACATACAGTTTAGTGAAAAAAATCCCATCAGGTTGTGTCCAACCAAGTATTTGAGGGAGGCGGCTATGCTGTTGAAATGTTGCCACATGGATTAAAAGTCCACAGCTTCACTTTGCTCTGGAGTGCTTCCTGCTTTTTGTTCATAGATAGATAGATATAATTTTTTTCTAGTTGTTTGACCCAGTGACCCTGCTGGCACCAGTTCACATTGTGTCTGTGAGTGCTGTGCAGTTTTTTCTGTTTTGTTTTGTAGATAGACAGATAAGAAAAAAGCAGCACCAGATATATATTTAAAAAAGTAAAAAGCAATGGAGATGTAAAGCTTCCAAAGCATAAACTTAATCTGAATAATAGAAGCAGGAATTCAAAGCAGCACTCCAAAAATAATGCAAATTATGGGACTTTAATGGTTCAAGTGGCGACACTGCAGTTCATAGTGTGAACCTTTGCCAAGGTTGACAAAGGTCCACACAATAAACCTAAATGTTTCCCCGTGAGTTATTATAGTCCTATCATTAGCATTATTTTTGGAGTGCTGCCTCCACTGTTTCTTACTAGACAGATAGATATAAAGACTAGTGATGAGCAAGTACTAAAATGCTCGGGTGCTCGAAGCCCGGGCCGAGCATCCCAAGATACTCGTGTACTCGGCCCGAGTACCGAGCCCAATGTTATCCTATGGGAGACCCGAGTATTTTTATGAAATGACTGCCGGCAGCATGTAGAAACCCTAAAAATGTCACAAAAGTCTCAGAAGAGTGCTGAAATGACATGGCAACACCATGGGGAAGACCCCTGGAAGCATTTCTCACTCAAAAGTCACAGCTGTGAACAATGTTGTCCGAGTTTCACGCCAATTTTACGCAGTCACCAGAAAACCTTCCAAAATGACACCAAAATGAATATTTAGGGTGGAAATGTTAAGGGCACATACCCAATAGTGAGATACAGCTGGTGTATGTTACTTTTTGTGATTACATGAAAGATTGCTACTATAATTACTACTAGCAGCATTGTTTACACTGAAGCTGACAGGCTGAGAACGGCTCCTCCCCTTCCCTCCCATGATGCATTGCACTCTCAACTACAAGCAGTCACTGGTTAGCATATACCTAACATGGCACTTCTGCCACACTTTGTCCGAGACACGCTACTGAGCATGTGCGGATTCCCCACTTCCTGTTTTCTGCTATAAATAGCAGCAACCGATAACACACTGTGCTCATTCCTACCAGGACTCTGACGGGGGCGGACCTATCACTGAAAGAAGGTATTTAACTATATAATGACAGGCACTCTGTCCATTAATGCCCAACATGCACTTTGGGTAAAAAGCAGAAGGAACTTTTGTTTTGACAACGATTAGCTCTGCATATATATTATACAACCTATTTGACACATATATCTTTTTAGGCTACATTGAAATTAAGGAGATATAATCAAACTATATAATCACATAATACTAATGATTTGTCAGCTTGGAGGAACTAACGCTACATGGTACTTTATTTAGCTCTGGTTGATCTTCTTGCCATAATAGTGACAGCTAGGATATTGCTTTCCATAGGACCGTGCTGAAAAACGCCTATCCTCATTTGGGAATTATTGAAATAAAGCAAACCACCTTAATCGAGCGTTCGCCACCAAGGAAAGACGCCTCTTTCCAATCTTATCCTAGAACATTCCATGACCCACACCTGGTAACTCGGATACTTTTTCATACTACGACCCTATCTCTCTAACTAAATATGTCTAATTAAGTATATCTATATACACCTATTTATATTTAATTCCTCTAACCTATCTATACCTTCCTCCAATCGCTACTGACCAACTCTTTGGCACTCCCTAAACTAACTGCTCAGCTCCCCTATTACCTTCTATGTACTAATAACATCCTCTGGGACAGTAATACATTCTTGCTGTCCTCAACAGTATCGTTGACCTATGTAAATATGTAAATTGCCTTTTTCCTGTGCTCTCTACAGCACAGGTGACACCATATGTTTGTAAATATTTATACACTTTTATTTGTTTTGTTTCATAGCCAATTGTCGTGATCAAGGCTTTGGTTAAAGCCGAAACGCGTTGACATCTGTGGCCATTAACTGTTCATAATAAACCTTGCATCAAAAACATCTAAAGGAGTGTGCAACTTTGTATCCATATTTACATGAAAGATTTTACGTGAAAACATTGTGCGGCACTCCGATGACCCTGAGAAGAGACGTACATGAAGCCCTGTCTTGAAATAATGTGCCCATTTTGAGGAACTGGGTCTATTGTAGTATTTTCCTTTGGCAGGGCAGCCAAAAATTGAGAGGTTCAACAATGCCCCTGGATACAGACATGCAGGAGGGCCTGTAACCCTCAAGTGGGTGTATTGTAGTATTGCCCTTTGGCAGGGCTGCCAAAAATTGGGAGGTTCAACAATGCCCCTGGATACAGACATGCAGTAGGGCCTGTAAACCTGAAGTGGGTGTATTGTAGTATAGCCCTTTGGCCAAGGCAGCCAAAAATTGGGAGGCTCCACATTGTCTCTGGATAGAGACGTGCAGGAGGGCCTGTAAACCTGAAGTGGGTGTATTGTAGTATAGCCCTTTGGCAGGGCAGCCAAAAATTGGGAGGCTCCATATTGTCCCTGGATAGAGACGTGCAGTAGGGCCTGTAAACCTGAAGTGGGTATATTGTAGTATAGCCCTTTGGCAGGGCAGCCAAAAATTGGGAGGTTCAACAATGACCCATGCATACAGACATGCAGTAGGGCCTGTAAACCTGAAGTGGGTGTATTGTAGTATAGCCCTTTGGCCAGGGCAGCCAAAAATTGGGAGGCTCCACATTGTCCCTGGATAGAGAAGTGCAGGAGGGCCTGTAAACCTGAAGTGGGTGTATTGTAGTATAGCCCTTTGGCAGGGCAGCCAAAAATTGGGAGGTTCAACAATGACCCATGCATACAGACATGCAGTAGGGCCTGTAAACCTGAAGTGGGTGTATTGTAGTATAGCCCTTTGGCCAGGGCAGCCAAAAATTGGAGGCTCCACATTGTCCCTGGATAGAGACGTGCAGGAGGGCCTGTAAACCTGAAGTGGGTGTATTGTAGTATAGCCCTTTGGCAGGGCAGCCAAAAATTGGGAGGCTCCATATTGTCCCTGGATAGAGACGTGCAGGAGGGCCTGTAAACCTGAAGTGGGTGTATTGTAGTATAGCCCTTTGGCAGGGCAGCCAAAAATTGGGAGGCTCCATATTGTCCCTGCATACAGACATGCAGTAGGGCCTGTAAACCTGAAGTGGGTGTATTGTAGTATAGCCCTTTCGCCAGGGCAGCCAAAAATTGGGAGGCTCCACATTGTCCCTGGATAGCGACGTGCAGGAGGGCCTGTAAACCTGAAGTGGGTGTATTGTAGTATAGCCCTTTGGCAGGGCAGCCAAAAATTGGGAGGCTCCATATTGTCCCTGGATAGAGACGTGCAGGAGGGCCTGTAAACCTGAAGTGGGTGTATTGTAGTATAGCCCTTTGGCAGGGCAGCCAAAAATTGGGAGGTTCAACAATGACCCATGCATACAGACATGCAGTAGGGCCTGTAAACATGAAGTGGGTGTATTGTAGTATAGCCCTTTGGCCAGGGCAGCCAAAAATTGGGAGGCTCCACATTGTCCCTGGATAGAGACGTGCAGGAGGGCCTGTAAACCTGAAGTGGGTGTATTGTAGTATAGCCCTTTGGCAGGGCAGCCAAAAATTGGGAGGTTCAACAATGACCCATGCATACAGACATGCAGTAGGGCCTGTAAACCTGAAGTGGGTGTATTGTAGTATAGCCCTTTGGCCAGGGTAGCCAAAAATTGGGAGGCTCCACATTGTCCCTGGATAGAGACGTGCAGGAGGGCCTGTAAACCTGAAGTGGGTGCATTGTAGTATAGCCCTTTGGCAGGGCAGCCAAAAATTGGGAGGTTCAACAATGACCCATGCATACAGACATGCAGTAGGGCCTGTAAACCTCAAGTGGGTGTATTGTAATATAGCCTTTGGCAGGGCAGCCAAAAATTGGGAGGCTCCACATTGTCCCTGGATAGAGACGTGCATGAGGGCCTCAAAACATTTTTCCCATTGAAAAGGAGCGGGTCTCCTGTCGTTGTAATGCCCATTCTAAAAGAATGGGCGAAAAAATTTACCACTGCGGGTATACCTGAAACAACAGCCTAACTATTGTAACGGTCATCATGGTGGCACATGAGGAGAAGGAGGAGCAGTCCAGCGATTAGCCAAAGTCCAGAAGTGTGTACCCATGGGTGAGTGGAGGTGCATGGCAAATTCCCATAACAAAATTTAAATTCAGTTGTCATTTGTTGGTGGTGTGGTGAAGTCTGGCCCAATCCAACCCTTGTTCATCTTGATCAGAGTCAACCTGTCAGCATTTTCAGTTGACAGGCGGGTGCCTTTATCAGTAATGATTCCACCTGCAGCACTGAAAACACGCTCTGACAAAACGCTAGCGGCAGGGCAGGCCAGGCTTCCAAGGCGTAGAGAGCCAATTCATGCCACGTGTCCAGCTTGGAGACCCAATAATTGTAAGGCACAGAGGAATCTCGCAGTACAGTTGTTCGATCTGCAAGGTCTTCATCATCTGGCCAAACTTAGCATTTCTTGTGGCACTACCCCGCACCTCAGGGGCTGTGGTACGTGAGGGGCTGAGAAAACTGTCCCACATCGTAAAGACTGTTCCCCTACCTCTGGCGGATTGGACTTGTGCCCCTCTCGGCCGTACGCCTTGGTTGTCCACCGATTCCTGACCTATGCCGCTAGCGTTTTGTGAGGGGAATGATTTGCCTACTTCCGTGACTATGGCCTTCTGGAACTGCTGCATTTTGGCTGACCTTTCCGCCTCAGGAATGAGAGACATAAAGTTCTCCTTGTAGCGTGGGTCTAACAGTGTTGCCAACCAGTACTGATTGTCGGCCAAGATGTTCTGAACTCGAGGGTCACGAGCCAGGCAGCTTACCATAAAGTCAGCCATGTGCGCCAAACTCTTAACAGCCATCACTTCAGTATCCAGACCAACACGATGACTGAACATACTGTCCTCCTCCTCCTCATCTCCCCTGTCCTCTGGCCAGCCACGCTGAATCGAGGGTATGACTGGTGTGCATGTCATATCCTCAATTTGGCCAGAGAGTTGCTCCATGTCTTCATCCTCCTCCTACTCGTCATAGTCCTCCACTGCACGTTGTGATGAGATGAGGCTGGGCTGTGTGTTATCACCCACACCCACTACTGTTTCTTGCTCCAAGTCATCGCGCTCGTCCTGCAATGCATCCTCTTTGTTTTTCAGCAGAGACCATTTTAGAAAGCAGAGTAGTGGTATGGTGACGCTAATAATGGTGTCATCGCCGCTCACGATCTTGGTGGAGTCCCCAAAGTTTTGGAGGACGGTACATAGGTCGGACATCCATCTCCACTCCTCAGGTGTTATGTGTGGAGTTTGACCCATTTCCCGACGGCTTAGGTGATGCAGGTAGTCCACAACTGCCCTCTTCTGCTCACATATCCTGACCAACATGTGCAGAGTTGAATTCCAACGCGTGGGGACATCACACACCAGTCTGTGGGCCGGAAGACGCAAACGGCGCTAAAAGCCTGCAAGGCCGGCTGAAGCAGCAGGTGACTTGCGAAAATGTGGAGACAGACGGCGAACTTTTACCAGCAATTCAGACAGCTCTGGGTATGACTTTAGAAACCTCTGAACCACCAGGTTGAGCACATGGGCCACGCATGGAACATGCATCAGCTGGCCTCGCCTCAAAGCTGCCACCAGGTTCCGGCCATTGTCACACACGACCTTTCCTGGCTTTAGGTTCAGAGGTGTGAGCCAGTGATCTGCCTGCTGTTTCCGAGCTGTCCACACCTCTTCTGCATTGTGGGGTTTGTCACCTATGCAGACTAGCTTCAGCACAGCCTGTTGCCGCTTCGCAGAGGCAGTGCTGCAGTGCTTCCAGCTTGGGACTGGTGTGGAGGGTACAGTGGATGAGGATGCACAGGAGGAGGAGGCTGAGGAGCATGACATTCCGGAGCTGTAGAGTGTCGGTGAAACCCTGACAGAGGTAGGGCCTTCTATCCTTGGTGTGGGAAGGACGTGTTCCATCCCTCGCTCAGACTGGGTCCCAGCCTCCACAGTATTAACCCAGTGTGCCGTCAAGGAGATGTAGCGGCCTTGCCCACAAGCACTTGTCCACGTGTCTGTGGTTAGGTGGACTTTGGCTGAAACAGCGTTGTTCAGGGCACGTGTGATGCTGTTGGACACGTGGTTATGCAATGCAGGGACGGCATATCTGGAGAAATAGTGGCGGCTGGGGACCGAGTAACGTGGGACAGCAGCCGCCATCAGGTCGCGGAATGCTTCCGTCTCCACCAGCCGGAAAGGCAACATTTCTAGCGCTATGAGTCGCGAAATGTGAGAATTCAGGACTGTGGCATGTGGGGCGTTGGCAGCGTATTTGCGCCTGCGTTCAAATGTTTGCTGAATGGATAAATGAACGCTACGCTGGGACAAGGACGTGCTTGATGGTGGTGTTATTTGTGCGAGGGCAACTTCAGGTGCAGGGCCGGAGGCTTGTTCGCGGCCAGCATGGACAGGGGATTGGCTCGCACGCACAACATGCGAAGACGTAGCAGTGACATCAGCAAGCACCGCTCCTCGAATCTGTTGTACTTCCCACAAAGTCGGGTGCTTGGCTGACATGTGCCTGATCATGCTGGTGGTGGTCAGGCTGCTAGTTTTCGTACTCCTGCTGATACTGGCATGGCAGGTGTTGCAAATGGCCTTTTTAGAGTCATCTGGAGCTAACTTAAAAAACTCCCAGACTCGGGAAGACCTAACATTTTAACATTTGCACAGGCACCTTGAGTCGTGTTGTTGTTCCGGGGAACGGTTGCCTGCCTTCTGCCTGTGGACACGACCCTGCTTCGTACTGCCTGTTGGGATGCTACGCCTCCCTCCCCCTGTGCACTGCTGGCCTCGCTCTGCATATCCTCCTGCCATGTTGGGTCAGCTACTGGATCATCCACCACGTCGTCTTCCTCATCCGCACCCTGATCCTCCTCCTGACTTCCTGGCAATTGTGTCTCATCATCGTACACCCCTTGTTGAGACACGTTGCCAACGTTCCGTTCGTGAGAAAGTGGCTGCTCAAATATTTGGGCATCTGTACATACCATCTCCTCACCACCCACTTCAACAGGAGCTGGCGAGAGGCCAGATTCTGCGAATGGATACGTGAACAGCTCTTCTGAGTGTCCTAGTGTGGGATCAGTAATGTCCGTGGACGTGTACTCGGCCTGGTGGTAGGAAGGAGGATCAGGTTGGGAATTGTGCGGTGCAGTATCACGGCTACTGACACTTGACCGTGTGGAAGACAGGGTGTTTGTGGAGGTGCCCACCTGACTTGAAGCATTATCCGCTATCCAAGTAACAACCTGTTGACACTGGTCTTGGTTCAAGAGTGGTGTACTGCTGCGGGCCCCAAGAATTTGGGACAGGACGTGCGAGCGAGTAGATGTGCCACTTTGTTGTTGCGAAATTAGTGCTTGCACACAACCTCGGCCTCTGCCTGCACCACCATCACGTCCAATTCCTTGTTCCTTGCCAACGCCCTTGCCAACGCCCTTGCGCATTTTGCCTGTATACAGCGACTACAGTCTGGTGACTGTTCAGATCACAGGACATTAGGATTTTAGTCCCTAACCTGTATCAAGGTAGTAAGTACAACAGTCTGGTGACTGTTCAGATCACAGGAGATTAGGATTTTAGTCCCTAACCTGTATCAAGGTAGTAAGTACAACAGTCTGGTGACTGTTCAGGTCACAGGAGAGTAGGATTTTAGTCCCTAACCTGTATTAAGTTAGTAAATACACCAGTCTGGTGACTGTAATAGTCACAGGAGAGTAGGATTTTAGTCCCTAACCTGTATTAAGGTAGTAAGTACACCAGTCTGGTGACTGTAATGGTCACAGGAGAGTAGGATATTAGTCCCTAACCTGTATCAAGGTAGTAAGTACAACAGTCTGGTGACTGTAATGGTCACATTTGAGTAGGATTTTAGTCCCTAACCTGTATTAAAGTAGTAAGTACACCAGTCTGGTGACTGTAATGGTCTCAGGAGAGTAGAATTTTAGTCCCTAACCTGTATTAAGGTAGTAAGTACACCAGTCTGGTGACTGTAATGGTCACAGGAGAGTAGGATTTTAGTCCCTAACCTGTATTAAGGTAGTAAGTACACCAGTCTGGTGACTGTAATGGTCACAGGAGAGTAGGATTTTAGTCCCTAACCTGTATCAAGGTAGTAAGTACAACAGTCTGGTGACTGTAATGGTCACAGGAGATTAGGATTTTAGTCCCTAACCTGTATCAAGGTAGTAAGTACAACAGTATGGTGACTGTAATGGTCACAGGAGAGTAGGATTTTAGTCCCTAACCTGTATTAAGGTAGTAAGTACACCAGTCTGGTGACTGTAATGGTCACAGGAGAGTAGGATTTTAGTCCCTAACCTGTATTAAGGTAGTAAGTACACCAGTCTGGTGACTGGAATGGTCACAGGAGAGTAGGATTTTAGTCCCTAACCTGTATTAAGGTAGTAAGTACACCAGTCTGGTGACTGTAATGGTCACAGGAGAGTAGGATTTTAGTCCCTAACCTGTATTAAGGTAGTAAGTACACCAGTCTGGTGACTGTAATGGTCACAGGAGAGTAGGATTTTAGTCCCTAACCTGTAATAAGGTAGTAAGTACACCAGTCTGGTGACTGTAATGGTCACAGGAGAGTAGGATTTTAGTCCCTAACCTGTATTAAGGTAGTAAGTACACCAGTCTGGTGACTGTAATGGTCACAGGAGATTAGGATTTTAGTCCTTAACCTGTATTAAGGTAGTAAGTACACCAGTCTGGTGACTGTAATGGTCACAGGAGAGTAGGATTTTAGTCCCTAACCTGTATTAAGGTAGTAAGTACACCAGTCTGGTGACTGTAATAGTCACAGGAGAGTAGGATTTTAGTCCCTTACCTGTATCAAGGTAGTAAGTACAACAGTCTGGTGACTGTAATGGTCACAGGAGATTAGGATTTTAGTCCCTAACCTGTATTAAGGTAGTAAGTACACCAGTCTGGTGACTGTAATGGTCACAGGAGAGTAGGATTTTAGTCCCTAACCTTATTAAGGTAGTAATTACACCAGTCTGGTGACTGTAATGGTCACAGGAGATTAGGATTTTAGTCCCTAACCTGTATTAAGGTAGTAAGTACAACAGTCTGGTGACTGTAATGGTCACAGGAGAGAAGGATTTTAGTCCCTAACCTGTATCAAGCTAGTAAATACAACAGTCTGGTGACTGTTATGGTCACAGAAAAGCTTGGATACCGATCTGGATCACCCTGCCTATATCCTCCTAGATTAGTCCTGAGAAGGACTGTTGTGGTCAGCAGCAGTTTGCAGCCCTGCTCCGGATCTACCTATGAGGGCCGCAAATCTGTCCCTAAGCAGCAGCAGACACTCTCCCTACACTCACTGTCTGGATGCCTGTGTGCAGAGCACAGCGCGGCCGGGTCTTATAAAGGCTCGGTCACGCTGTGCAGGCCGGCCAATCACTGCAATGCCACAACTAACAGGGCTGTGGCATTGCAGTGGTCTGCCAGCCAATCCCTGCATGTGGGCTGGCTCTCAAAAGAGCGCCAACATGCAGGGATGAGGACCACGAGCACAGCACGAGTATCGCGAGGTTACTCGGTGCTCGCCGAGTAGCCCGAGTACAGTGATACTCATGCGAGTACCGAGCAGCGCAGAGCATACTCGCTCATCACTAATAAAGACAGACATATTGTGTGTGTATATATATATATATATATATATATATATATATATATATACTAGCTGTAGTACCCGGCTATGCCCGGGTTAATAACTGCTGTTAGCTATAACAACAAAGAATTTGAATAAGTCATATTAATGACCTGTAGGAAAATAGAAGCTGAGCTGTGATTGATTGCAATAGGCAGCCTAATAAATCTTCAGCCAACAGTAAACCCTCCCCCTGGCCGGGCAGTATATGTTACCTCACACATACACATAATAGACAGCTCATGTGACTGACATCTGCCTTAATTCCCTATATGGCACATGTGTTGCACATTGGCTGTTTTTAATCAGATGTTTATGTTTGGAAAATAAAGATAGCACACACGTGAGGCGAGTTGTGTGAGGTGTTTTGTGCACATCTGTGTCTGTCTGTGTGGTGTGTGTGTCCCTGGGGTGTGTATGTGTGTGTCCCTGTAGGGGGGTCTGTGTGGTGTGTGTCTCTGTTGTGTGTGTCTCTTTGTGGTGTGTGTGTGTCCCTGTGGGGTGAGTGCATGTGTCCCTATAGGGTGTGTATGTCTGTGTGTCCCTCTGGGGGGGGGTGTCTGTGTGGGGTGTGTGTGTCTCTGTGTTCTGTGTGTCTCTTTGTGGTGTGTGTGTGTCCCTGAGGGGTGAATGCATGTGTCCCTATAGGGTGTGTGTGTGTGTCCCTGTGGGGGGGTCTGTGTGGTGAGTGTGTGTCTCTTTGTGGTGTGTGTGTCCCTGTGGGGTGAGTGCATGTGTCCCTATAGGGTGGCTATGTGTGTGTGTCCCTGTGGGGGGGTCTGTGTGGTGTGTGTGTCTGTGTCATGTGTGTCTCATTGTGGTGTGTGTGTGTGTGTGTCCCTGTGGGGTGAGTGCATGTGTCGCTGTAGAGTGTGTGTGTGTCCCCTTGGGGGTATGTGTGTGTCTCTGTGTTGTGTGTGTATCTTTGTGGTGTGTGTGTGTTTGTTCGGGTGCGTGGTGAGTATCCAATGTTGGGGCTGCACCTTAGCAACTATACACTTGCTGTTACTCTTTGTGTGCGTGTGGTGTGTATACATGTCCCCGTGCGTGGTGAATATCTCATGTTGGGGCCCCACCTTAGTGACTATATGCTGGTATATGCTGTTAGTCTTTGGCGCTGTCAGCTGTCATTAAGCCCTTCTCATTCACAACTGTCAACTGGTAACTGTCACTTTTTCCCCATTATGTAGATAGGGGCAAAATTGGTGAATTGGAATGCACGGGGTTAAAATTTCGCCTCACAACATAGCCTATGACGCTCCTGGGGTCCAGGCGTGGGACTGTGCAAAATTTTGTCTCTATAGCTGACATCTGTCGATTTTTGGTGAACTGGAACGTGCAGGGTTAAAATTTCGGCTCACAACATAGACTATGACGCTCCCGGGGTCCAGACGTGTGACTGTGCAAATTTTTGTAGCTGTAGCTGGCAGCTGTCGATTTTCCTCCCACACGTTTCCTTTCCCTTTTTCCCCATTATGTAGATAGGGGCAAAATTGTTTGGTGAACTGGAATGCGCAGGGTTAAAATTTTGCCTCACAACATAGCCTATGACGCTCCCGGGGTCGAGACGTGAGACTGTGCAAAATTTTGTGGCTGTAGTTGCGACGGTGTAGATGCCAATCCCGGATATACACACATACACACACACATACACACACACATACACACATTCAGCTTTATATATTAGATATATATATATATATATATATATATCTACACAGGGCCGTATCCAAAGGGGGGTGCTAGGGGGTCATCTGCCCCGGGCGAAGCAGGGAGGGGGGGTTCACTCAGCCTCCTCCTGCAGCGCCCGAGGTCTCTTCCCCTCCACCCGCATGGTGCACCCCCCCCCTTGCAGTGGGAGCTGGCTTTCTTGTCCACTTCACAGCTGCACACTCTGTGCCGACGGGACCTGTGATGATGTTAATGGAGGGGAGGAGTTAGGGATCACATGATCAGCTCCTCGGTGTATGCAGGACTCTGCCGTGCTGGCCATTATGTTGCTAGATGAGGTGAAGTTTATATGTGGGGTCAGGATGGATTTACAGTGTGGATGTAGCAGAGCCGAGTGTGTACTAGGTGTACAGAGCGGAGCCGAGTGTGTACCAGGTGTATGGAGCGGAGCCGAGTGTGTACTAGGTGTATGGAGCGGAGCCTCGTGTGTATGAGGTGTACGGAGCAGAGCTGTGTGTGTATGAGGTGTACGGAGCGGAGCCGCGTGTGTACAAGGTGTATGTAGAGGAACTGAGTGCTTACAAGGTGTCTGGAGCGGAACTGCATGTGTACGAGGTGTATGGAGCGGAGCTGTGTCTGTATGAGGTGTACGGAGCGAAGTCGCATGTGTACAAGGTGTACAGAGTGGAACTGAGTGTTTACAAGGAGTCTGGAGCGGAACTGTATGTGTACGAGGTGTACGGAGCGGAGCTGTGTCTGTATGAGATGTACAGAGCGGAGCTGTGTCTGTATGAGATGTATGGAGCCGAGCCGCGTACGGAGCAGAGCCGCGTGTGTACGAGGTGTATGGAGTGGAGCCATGTGCATACGAGGTGTGTGTACTAGTGGTAGCCCCCCATGGATTCCGCTCCCACTCCTATAGTCCTAGCTGCCTTTGCCAGCAGCATTCTTCTCCAGAGTCTCTTCTGCTGCTGTCTGCATTCTGCAGCTCAGCATGGCGGGGAACCATGTTGTCATCACTGAGCGCCACTGTGCTGATATGTGTAGAGCAAATGTTGAGGAGACCAGAGCAGTGAGAAGAGAGGTGAAGAGAGAGAGGTCCGGACGGCCAGACACTCCGCATGGCTGCGGTGCCACCCATATGGAAGTGAGCTGCTTGCATTATTTGTGCGCTTCAGGATGCTTGCGTATATACCAAGCATTCTCAGTCGCGCAAAAATGCAACATTTTGCGTTTGCAGGGTACTTTTAAAAAAACACAAAGGAACGCAAACGCATCTCCTAACAACGTGTAATATACTCACTGTCAGAAACAGCAGTCACTGTTCCTGTAAGTGTAAAAATCACATATGGATAGATGGCCTAGGGTTGAGATGGTGTCCGCCCACTGAGAAGTGGGGGGATGGACAAGGAGGACAGGGATGTCAGTGTTAGGACTCATCAGACCTGAAGTCACTTTGTCGCAGTTGATGAGCAAACAGACATTGGCCAATGTATGTACCAAGAACTTCAGAAATAAAAAAATAAGAATTTTGAGTTTTTTGACAAAAACGTAAGTTTTTAAACTTTTTTCTCAAATATATATAGCTTGTTAGCACATGTACATCATTGGTAGTAGCTGAGTGCTGCAGATAATTTTTTCTAGTAGTTTGACCCAGCGTCCCTGCTGGAACCAGTTCACATTTTGTTTGTGAGTGCTGTGCAGTTTTTTTCTGTTTTGTATCTTATGGAGTTGCTGGCTCCATGCTGTAATTTGCACCCTCATCACCTACAGGTGGCCTAGGGTCAAGATGGTGTCCGCCCACTGAGAAGTTGGGGGGTGGACAAGGAGGACAGGGATGTCAGCGTTAGGACTCATCAGACCTGAAGTCACTTTGTCGCAGTTGATGAGCAAACAGACATTGGCCAATGTATGTACCAAGAACTTCAGAAATAAAAAAATAATAATTTTGAGTTTTTTGAAAAAAACGTAAGTTTTTTAACTTTTTGCTCAAATATATATAGCTTGTTAGCACATGTACATCATTGGTAGTAGCTGAGTGCTGCAGAGAATTTTTTCTAGTATATATATATATATATATATATATATATATATATATATATATAACATGAAAAAGATCCTTGCAGCACACAGCTACTACCAATGATGTACATTAGCTACTAGCTATATATATTTGAGGAAAAAGTTTAAAAACTTACGTTTTTTTCAAAAAATCTCAAAAATCTCCAATTTTTTTTTATTTAATTCTGAAGTTCTTGGTACATACATTGGAAAATGTCTGTTTGCTCATCAACTGCGACAAAGTGACTTCAGGGTCTGATGAGTCCTACGCTGATATCCCTATCCTCCTTGTCCGCTTCCCCACTACTAAGTGTGCAGACACCATCTAGACCCTCCATCACCTGTTGGTAATGAGGGTGCACATTGCAGCATGGATCCTGCAACTCCATATGATAAATAACAAGAAAAAAACTTCACAGCACTCAAAGACAAATGTGAACTGGTGCTAGCAAAGCTGCAGTGTTATATAATATGAAAAAGATCCTTGCAGCACACAGCTACTACCAATGATGTACATAAGCTACTAGCTATATATATTTGAGGAAAAAGTTTAAAAACCTACGTTTTTTTCAAAAAACTCAAAAATCTCCAATTTTTTTTATTTAATTCTGAAGTTCTTGGTACATACATTGGCCAATGTCTGTTTGCTCATCAACTGCGACAAAGTGACTTCAGGGTCTGATGAGTCCTACGCTGATATCCCTATCCTCCTTGTCCGCTTTAGTCAGCCACCAATTGTTCAAGTTCTCCCACTTAATAAGATGAGAGAGGCTTGTAACTGACATCATAGGTGACTTCAACTATGAGAGACAAAATGAAAAAACAAATCCTGAAAATCACATTGTCTGATTTGGAAGGATTTTTATTTTCAAATTTTGATGGAACATAAGTATTTGGTCGCCTACAAACAAGCAAGATTTCTGGCGCTCACAGACCAGTAACTTCTTCTATAAGAGGCACCTCTATTCTCCACTCATTACTTGTAGTACTGGCAGCTGTTTGAACTTGTTATCAGTATAAAAGACACCTGTCTGCAACCTCAAACACTCACACTCCAAACTCCACTATGTTGAAGACCAAAGAGCTTTTTAAGGACACCAGAAACAAAATTGTAACCTTGCACCAGGCTGGGAAGACTGAACCTGCAATAAACATGCAGCTTGGTGTGAAGAAATCAACCGTGGGAGCAATAATTAGAAAATGGAAGACATACAAGACCACTGATAATCTCACTCAAACTGGGGCTCTACACAAGATCTCACATCACGGGGTCAAATTGATCTCAAGAACGGTGAGCAAAAATCCCAGAACCACACGGGGGGACCTAGTGAATGACCTGCAGAGAGCTGGGACCAATATAACACAGGCTACCATCAGTAACACACTATGCTACCAGTGACTCAGACCCTGCAGTGCCAGACGTGTCCCCCTGCTTAAGTCATTAAATGTCTGGGCCCATCTGAAGTTTGCTAGAAAGCATTTGGATGATCTAGAAGAGTATTGGGAGAATGTCATAAGGTCAGATGAAACCAAAGTAGGATTGTTTGGTAGAAACACAACTCATCGTGTTTTGAGGAGAAAGAATGCTGAGTTGCCTCCAAAGAACATGATTCCTACTGTGAAGGATGGGGGTGGCAACATCATGCTTTGGGGCTGTTTCTCTGCCGAGAGACCAGGACAACTGATCCATGTACATGAAAGAATGAATGGGGCCATGTATCGTGAGACTTTGAATGCAAACCTCCTTCCATCTGCAAGGGCATTGAAGATGAAACATGGCTGGGTGTTTCAGCATGTCAATGGTCTCAAGCACACCGCCAGGGCATCAATGAAGTGGCTTCGTAAGAAGCATTTCAAGGTCCTGGAGTGGCCTAGCCAGTCTCCAGATCTCAACCCTATAGAGAGAGTTGAAAGTCTGTGCTGCCCAGCGTCAGCCCCACAACATCATTGCTCTAGAGGAGATCTGCATAGAACAGAGGTCCCCAACTCCAGGCCTCAAGGCCCACCAACAGTGCAGGTTTTCAGGATCTCCTTAGTATTGCACAGGGCTTGGAATCATTACCTGTGCAGATGATCACATTAGCACCTGTGCAATACTAAGGAAATCCTGAAAACCTGCACTGTTGGTGGGCCTTGAGGCCTGGAGTTGGGGACCTCTGGCATAGACGAATGGGCCAAGAAACCAGAAACAGTGTGTGCCAATCTTGTGAAGACTTACAGAAAACGTTTGACCTTTGTCATTGCCAACAAAGGATATATAGCAAAGTATTGAGATGAACTTTTGTTATTGACCAAATTCTTATTTTCCGCCGAAATTTGGAAGAAAATTCTTTCCAAATCAGACACTGTGATTTTCAGGTTTTATTTTCTCATTTTGCCTCTCATAGTTGAGGTCTGTCTATGATGTCAGTTACAGGCCGACTTCATCTTTTTAAGTGGGAGAACTTGAACAATTGGTGGCTGACTAAAAACTTTTTTCTCCACAATTAATAGATACTGTAGATAGATTATTATTATTATTATTATTTATTTATATAGCGCCATTAGGTTCCATGGCGCTTTACATGAGGATGAGGGAGACAAGAACAAGTACACTAAATCTAGGCGATCAGGACGTACAGGTACAGGAGGGGCAGGCACCCTGTCCACGAGGGCTCACAGTCTATGAGGGCGGGTTAGGATACAGTAGGATCGGGGAATGTCAGGTATGGGGTGTTCGCCTGGGTCTCATGGCAGGTTGTAGGCTTGACGGAACAAGTGAGTCTTCAGGTGACACTTGAAGCTACTCAGTGTAGGAGAGTGTCCGATGTGTTCGGGTAGGGAGTTCCAGAGTAAGGCAGATGCCCGGGAGAAGTCCTGGACTCGGTTGTGCGAAGAGGTGATGAGGGGGGACAGAGGAGGAGTTCTTGGGAGGAGCGGAGGTTGTGTGAGGGTAGGTATCGGGAGGCCAGGTCGGAGATGTATGGTGGGGCCAGGTTGTGTATGGCTTTGTACGCCATGGTTAGTGTTTTGAATTGGGATCTCTTGGAGACGGGGAGCCAGTGAAGGGCTTGGCAGAGGGGGGAGACAGGGGAGTAGCGGGAGGACATATAGATGTGTCGGGCAGCGGAGTTGAGGATAGACTGGATAGATAGATAGATAGATAGATAGATAGATAGATAGATAGATAGATAGATAGACAGAGATAGTTGGATAACATCTGTAATATGTTGTATATTAGAATATTCAGTCCTCTTTGTTATCTGAGAAGGGACTTAGCTGAACATATTTGAATACTTTTCTTAAGAAGGTTGAGTATTTTTCATATATTAACAAATGTCTTCTTTTGCTTGTTTTCCACTTTTTACATGCTTTGGTTTGTTTATCCTGTTTTACAAAGGGACGTTTGTTCTTTGGCTGATTTTTTTATTCTAAGATACTGACATATTTTATACAGATTTAAGTGAACTATACATATGTTTACAGTATTCTGTGGTGAGAGATGGAAAATCCTCTTCTGTTTAAAGTACTCGGACTGCTCCAGAGATCTCAGTGTAAGCGGCCGTACGTAAGCTGTGTGCCGAAAAACATGGCCGAGAACCTAGGAGAGATCACACAGCTGCCTGAGTATGTGCAGATGTGGCCCTGCAATTAGATTATTTACCATACTCTAAGCTATTGAAATCACAAACATATTCCAGATATTGTATCCATTTACTGTATTGTTGGTGGGCTGCATTTTTCTTTTATTCGAGCTGCTGTTATAAAGTGCGGGGTATTATCACGAACCCCATTAAAGATAACATCTTTGGAATCCAGAGTATGGGATGCATATGATATACAGAATGTACGTTCTCTGTATTTTATGGAGAGTAGACACTTTTCTTTCTGCAGTTAGCCAGTAATTGCTTTTATTATTGCTCGGCATACATGGAACGCTGAGGATGATTGACATTTCACAAATGCACTGATGTCTAGAGTAGATACATTTACATTGCTATTACAATAGCTTAGATTATCTCTCTGCACTTGACAGATTCTAGATACACTGATGACATATTGAACCACACATAAAATATCTTGCTTTGGAGTTTCTGTAATGAACATGTTAGAGATGAAATGATTGCCATATCGCATATACATCCTGTTCTATGTGGCGGCCACCTGGTCTGTTAGCGGTTAAGACCACTGCACGTTACATGCTGGCACCAAGCCCATCACATGTATGAGAAAGTAATGCACAAATCACTGTGATTAAAGGCAAAGGAGGAGAACTACTTGATTCCCATGAAGGTAGAAATCAGCACATTGTGATTTCACTTTTTAAGGAAACAGATATTATCTTTTAGCAAGTTTTCTCTGTAGAAAAAAGTATGCAGTATTATATCTATTGTAGAGGTTATAAAATGTGAGCAAACCATGAGTGTTTGTGTTAGGGGTTTTTATTTATCCATTCTATTACTGTTATTATTTAGTGTTGAGCGAACATGCTCGGCACTACTCGTTACTCGCACGAGTATCACTGTACTCGGGCGACTCGCTGAGCACCGAGTAATCTCGCGATACTCGTGCTGTGCTCGTGGTCATCATCTCTCCATGTTGGCGCTCTTTTGAGAGCCAGCCCACGTGCAGGGATTGGCTGACAGACCACTGCAATGCCACAGCCCTGTTAGTTGTGGTATAGCAGTGATTGGCCGGCCTGCACAGCGTCACCGAGCCTTTATAAGTCCCGGCGCGCTGTGCTCGGCACACAGGCATCCAGACAGTGAGTGTAGGGAGAGTGTCTGCTGCTGATTAGGGACAGATTTGCGGCCCTCATAGGTAGATCCGGATCAGGGCTGCAAACTGCTGCTGACCACAACAGTCCTTCTCAGGACTAATCTAGGAGGACATAGGCAGGGTGATCCAGATCGGAGTCCAAGATTTCCAGTGACCAGAACAGTCCTTCTCAGGACTAATCTCGGAGGATATAGGCAGGGTGATACAGATTGGAATCCAAGCTTTTCTGTGACCATTAGAGTCACCACACTCTTGTACTTAGTACCTTAATACAGTTTAGGGATTAAAATCCTCTCTTCAAACCATTACAGTCACCAGACAGGTGTACGTACTACCTTAATACAGGTTAGGGAACTAAAATCCTAACTCTTGTCATCAAAACAGTCACCAGACAGGTGTACGTACTACCTTAATACAGGTTAGGGACTAAAATCCTCTCTTTAAACCATTACAGTCACCAGACAGGTGTACGTACTACCTTAATACAGGTTAGGGAACTAAAATCCTAACTCTTGTCATCAAAACAGTCACCAGACAGGTGTACGTACTACCTTAATACAGTTTAGGGATTAAAATCCTCTCTTCAAACCATTACAGTCACCAGACAGGTGTACGTACTACCTTAATACAGGTTAGGGAACTAAAATCCTAACTCTTGTCATCAAAACAGTCACCAGACAGGTGTACGTACTACCTTAATACAGGTTAGGGACTAAAATCCTCTCTTCAAACCATAACAGTCACCACACTGTTGTACGTCATACGTTTCTACAGGTTAGGGAACTAAAATCCTAACTCTTGTCATCTCAACAGTGACCACACTGTTGTACGTCATAAGTTTCTACAAGTTAGGGAACTAAAATCCTAACTATTGTCATCTCAACAGTCACCACACTGGTGTACGTCATAAGTTTCTACAGGTTAGAGAACTAAAATCCTAACTCTTGTCATCTCAACAGTCACCACACTGTTGTACGTCATACGTTTCTACAGGTTAGGGAACTAAAATCCTAACTCTTGTCATCTCAACAGTCACCACACTGTTGTACGTCATAAGTTTCTACAAGTTAGGGAACTAAAATCCTAACTATTGTCATCTCAACAGTCACCACACTGGTGTACGTCATACGTTTCTACAAGTTAGGAACTAAAATCCTAACTCTTGTCATCTCAACAGTCACCACACTGTTGTACGTCATACGTTTCTACAGGTTAGGGAACTAAAATCCTAACTCTTGTCATCTCAACAGTCACCACACTGTTGTACGTCATACGTTTCTACAGGTTAGGGAACTAAAATCCTAACTCTTGTCATCTCAACAGTGACCACACTGTTGTACGTCATACGTTTCTACAAGTTAGGGAACTAAAATCCTAACTATTGTCATCTCAACAGTCACCACACTGCTGTACTTCATACGTTTCTACAGGTTAGGGAACTAAAATCCTAACTCTTGTCATCTCAACAGTCACCACACTGTTGTACGTCATAAGTTTCTACAAGTTAGGAAACTAAAATCCTAACTCTTGTCATCTCAACAGTCACCACACTGTTGTACGTCATAAGTTTGTACAAGTTAGGGAACAAAAATCCTAACTCTTGTCATCTCAACAGTCACCACACTGTTGTACGTCATACGTTTCTACAGGTTAGGGAACTAAAATCCTAACTCTTGTCATCTCAACAGTCACCACACTGTTGTACGTCATAAGTTTCTACAGGTTAGGGAACTAAAATCCTAACTCTTGTCATCTCAACAGTCACCACACTGTTGTACGTCATAAGTTTCTACAAGTTAGGGAACTAAAATCCTAACTATTGTCATCTCAACAGTCACCACACTGGTGTACGTCATACGTTTCTACAAGTTAGGGAACTAAAATCCTAACAATTGTCATCTCAACAGTCACCACAGTGTTGTACGTCATACGTTTCTACAGGTTAGGGAACAAAAATCCTAACTCTTGTCATCTCAACAGTCACCACACTGTTGTACGTCATAAGTTTGTACAAGTTAGGGAACAAAAATCCTAACTCTTGTCATCTCAACAGTCACCACACTGTTGTACGTCATACGTTTCTACAGGTTAGGGAACTAAAATCCTAACTCTTGTCATCTCAACAGTCACCACACTGTTGTACGTCATAAGTTTCTACAAGTTAGGGAACTAAAATCCTAACTATTGTCATCTCAACAGTCACCACACTGGTGTACGTCATACGTTTCTACAAGTTAGGGAACTAAAATCCTAACAATTGTCATCTCAACAGTCACCACAGTGTTGTACGTCATACGTTTCTACAGGTTAGGGAACTAAAATCCTAACTGTTGTCATCTCAACAGTCACCACACTGTTGTACGTCATAAGTTTGTACAAGTTAGGGAACAAAAATCCTAACTCTTGTCATCTCAACAGTCACCACACTGTTGTATGTCATACGTTTCTACAGGTTAGGGAACTAAAATCCTAACTCTTGTCATCTCAACAGTCACCACACTGTTGTACGTCATACCTTTATACAGGTTAGGGAACTAAAATCCTAATCTCCTGTGACCTCCACAGTCACCAGGCAGTTGTCGCTCTATACAGGCAAAATGCGCAAAGGCGTTGGCAAGGGCGTTGGCAAGGAACAAGGAAGTGGACGTGATGGTGGTGCAGGCAGAGGCCGTGGTCGTGTGCAAGCACTCATGTCGCAACAACAAAGGGCCACATCTCCTCGCTCGCACGTCCTGTCCCAAATTCTTGGGGCCCGCAGCAGTACACCACTGTTGAACCAAGACCAGTGTCAACAGGTTGTTACTTGGATAGCGGATAATGCTTCAAGTCAGATGGGCACCTCCACAAACACCCTGTCTTCCGCACGGTCAACTGTCAGTAGCCGTGATACTGCACTGCACATTTCCCAACCTGATCCTCCTTCCTACCACCTGGCCGATTACACGTCCACGGACATTACAGATCCCACACTAGGACACTCGGAAGAGCTGTTCACGTATCCATTCGCAGAATCTGGCCTGTCGCCACCTCCTCTTGAAGTGGGTCATGAGGAGATGGTATGTACAGATGCCCAAATATTTGAGCAGCCGCGTTATGACGAACGGAACGTTGTCAAAGTGTCTCAACAAGGGGTGGACGATGATGAGACACAATTGCCAGGAAGTCAGGAGGAGGATCAGGGTGCAGAAGAGGAAGACGACGTGGTGGATGATCCAGTAGGTGACCCTACATGGCAGGAGGATATGCATAGCGAGGACAGCAGTGCACAGGGGGAGGGAGGCGTAGCATCACAACAGCCAATACGAAGCAGGGGTGCGTCCGCAGGCAGAAGGCAGGCAACCGTTCCCCGGAACAACAACACGACTCAAGGTGCCTGTGCAAATGTTCGGTCTTCCCGAGTCTGGGAGTTTTTTAAGTTGGCTCCAGAAGACTCTAAAAAGGCCATTTGCCACACCTGCCATGCCACTATCAGCAGGGGTACGAAAACTAGCAGCCTGACCACCACCAGCATGATCAGGCACATGTCAGCCAAGCACCCGACTTTGTGGGAAGTACCACAGAGTCGAGGAGCGGTGCGTGCTGATGTCACTGCTACGTCTTCGGCTGTTGTGCATGCAAGCCAATCCCCTGTCCATGCTGGCCGCGAACAAGCCTCCGGTCCTGCACCTGAAGTTGCTGAAGCACAAATTACGCCACCATCAAGCACGTCCTTGTCCCAGCGCAGCGTTCAATTATCCATTCAGCAAACATTTGAACGCAGGCGCAAATACGCTGCCAATGCCCCACATGCCACAGTCCTCAATGCTCACATTTCGCGACTCATAGCGCTAGAAATGTTGCCTTTCCGTCTGGTGGAGACGGACGCATTCCGCGACCTGATGGCGGCTGCTGTCCCACGTTACTCGGTCCCCAGCCGACACTATTTCTCCAGATGTGCCGTCCCCGCATTGCATAACCACGTGTCCAACACCATCACACGTGCCCTGAACAATGCTGTTTCAGCCAAAGTCCACCTAACCACAGACACGTGGACAAGTGCTTGTGGGCAAGGCCGCTACATCTCCTTGACGGCACACTGGATTAATATTGTGGAGGCTGGGACCCAGTCTGAGCGAGGGACGGAACACGTCCTTCCCACACCAAGGATAGCAGGCCCTACCTCTGTCACGGTTTCACCGACACTCTACAGCTCCGGAATGTCATGCTCTTCAGCCTCCTCCTCCTCCACCTGCGCATCCTCATCCACTGTACCCTCCACACCAGTCCCAAGCTGGAAGCACTGCAGCACTGCCTCTGCAAAGCGGCAACAGGCTGTGCTGAAGCTAGTCTGCATAGGTGACAAACCCCACAATGCAGAAGAGGTGTGGACAGCTCGGAAACAGCAGGCAGATCACTGGCTCACACCTCTGAACCTAAAGCCAGGAAAGGTCGTGTGTGACAATGGCCGGAACCTGGTGGCAGCTTTGAGGCGAGGGCAGCTGACGCATGTTCCATGCGTGGCCCATGTGCTCAACCTGGTGGTTCAGAGGTTTGTGAAGTCATACCTGGAGGTGTCTGACCTGCTGGTAAAAGTTCGGCGTCTGTCTGCACATTTTCGCAAGTCACCTGCTGCTTCAGCCGGCCTTGCAAGCTTTCAGCGCCGTTTGCGTCTTCCGGCCCACAGACTGGTGTGTGATGTCCCCACGCGTTGGAATTCAACGCTGCACATGTTGGTCAGGATATGTGAGCAGAAGAGGGCAGTTGTGGACTACCTGCATCACCTAAGCCGTCGGGAAATGGGTCAAACTCCACACATAACACCTGAGGAGTGGAGATGGATGTCGGACCTATGCACCGTCCTCCAAAACTTTGAGGACTCCACCAAGATGGTGAGCGGTGATGACGCCATTATTAGCGTCACCATACCACTACTCTGCCTTCTAAAACGGTCTCTGCTGAAAATAAAAGCGGATGCATTGCAGGCAGAGCGCGATGACTTAGAGCAAAAAACTGTAGTGGGTGTGGATGAAAACATACAGCCCAGCCTCAAGTCATCACAACGTGTAGTGGAGGACTATGACGAGGAGGAGGAGGAGGAGGAGGAGGATGAAGACATGGAGCAACTCTCAGGCCAAATTGGGGATATGACATGCACACCAGTCATACCCTCGATTCAGCGTGGCTGGCCAGAGGACAGGGGAGATGAGGAAGAGGAGGAGGAGGAGGAGGAGGACAGCATGTTCAGTCATCGTGTTGGTCTGGATACTGATGTGATGGCTGTTAAGAGTCTGGCGCACATGGCTGACTTTATGGTAAGCTGCCTGTCTCGTGACCCTCGCGTTCAGAACATCTTGGCCGACAATCAGTACTGGTTGGCAACACTCTTAGACCCACGCTACAAGGAGAACTTTATGTCTCTCATTCCTGAGGCGGAGAGGTCAGCCAAAATGCTGCAGTTCCAGAGGGCCATAGTCACGGAAGTTGTGAAATCCTTCCCCTCACAAAACGCTAGCGGCATAGTTCAGGATTCGATGGACAACCAAGGCGTACGGCCGAGAGGGGCACAAGTCCAATCCGCCAGAGGCAGGGGAACTGTCTTTACGATGTGGGACAGTTTTCTCAGCCCCTCACGTACCACAGCCCCTGAGGTGCGGGGTAGTGCCACCAGAAATGCTAAGTTCGGGCAGATGCTGAAGGAGTACCTTGCAGATCGAACAACTGTACTGCGAGATTCATCGGTGCCTTTCAATTATTGGGTCTCCAAGCTCGACACGTGGCATGAATTGGCTCTCTACGCCTTGGAAGTCCTGGCCTGCCCTGCCGCTAGCGTTTTATCAGAGCGTGTTTTCAGTGCAGCAGGTGGAATCATCACTGATAAACGCACCCGCCTGTCAACTGAAAATGCGGACAGGCTCACTCTGATCAAGATGAACAAGGGTTGGATTGGGCCAGACTTCACCACACCACCAGCAAATGACAACTGAATTTTATTTTGTTATTTGAATTTGACATGTACCTCCACTCACCCATGGCTACACACTTCCGTACTTTGGCTAATCGCTGGACTGCTACTCCTTCTCCTCATGTGACACCATGATGAGCGTTAGAATAGTTAGGCTCTTGTTTGAGGTGTACCCGCAGTGGTAAATTTTTTAGCCCATTCTGTTAGAATGGGCATTACAACGACAGGAGACCCGCTCCTTTTCAATGGGAAAAATGTTTTTAGGTACTCCTACACGTCTCTATCCAGGGACAAAGAGGAGCCTCACAATTTTTGGCTGCCCTGACAAAAGGGCTACACTACAATACACCCTGTTCTTCTTAACAGGCCCTCCTGCACGTCTCCATCCAGGGACAAAGAGGAGCCTCCCAATTTTTGGCTGCCCTGACCAAAGGGCTCTACTACAATACACCCAGTTCTTCTTAACAGGCCCTCCTGCACGTCTCCATCCAGGGACAAAGAGGAGCCTCACAATTTTTGGCTGCCCTAACCAAAGGGCTCTACTACAATACACCCAGTTCTTCTTAACAGGCCCTCCTGCACGTCTCCATCCAGGGACAAATAGGAGCCTCCCAATTTTTGGCTGCCCTGACCAAAGGGCTCTACTACAATACACCCAGTTCTTCTTAACAGGCCCTCCTGCACGTCTCCATCCAGGGACAAAGAGGAGCCTCCCAATTTTTGGCTGCCCTGACCAAAGGGCTCTACTACAATACACCCAGTTCTTCTTAACAGGCCCTCCTGCACGTCTCCATCCAGGGACAAAGAGGAGCCTCCCAATTTTTGGCTGCCCTGACCAAAGGGCTATACTACAATACACCCACTTGAGGTTTACAGGCCCTACTACATGTCTGTAAGCATGGGTCATTGTTGAACCTCCCAATTTGTGGCTGCCCTGACCAAAGGGCTATACTACAATACACCCACTTGAGGGTTACAGGCCCTACTACATGTCTGAATGCATGGCTCATTGTTGAACTCCAAATTTTTGGCTGCCCTGACCAAAGGGCTATACTACAATACACCCACTTGAGGTTTACAGGCCCTACTACATGTCTGTAAGCATGGGTCATTGTTGAACCTCCCAATTTTTGGCTGCCCTGACCAAAGGGCTATACTACAATACACCCACTTGAGGGTTACAGGCCCTACTACATGTCTGAATGCATGGGTCATTGTTGAACCTCCAAATTTTTGGCTGCCCTGACAAAAGGGCTATACTACAATACACCCACTTGAGGTTTACAGGCCCTACTACATGTCTGTAAGCATGGGTCATTGTTGAACCTCCCAATTTTTGGCTGCCTGACCAAAGGGCTTATCTACAATACACCCACTTGAGGGTTACAGGCCCTACTACATGTCTGAATGCATGGGTCATTGTTGAACCTCCCAATTTTTGGCTGCCCTGACCAAAGGGCTATACTACAATACACCCACTTGAGGTTTACAGGCCCTACTACATGTCTGTCAAGCATGGGTCATTGTTGAACCTCCCAATTTTTGGCTGCCCTGACCAAAGGGCTATACTACAATACACCCACTTGAGGTTTACAGGCCCTACTACATGTCTGTAAGCATGGGTCATTGTTGAACCTCACAAATTTTTGGCTGCCCTGGCCAAAGGGCTATACTACAATACACCCACTTGAGGTTTACAGGCCCTAATACATGTCTGTAAGCATGGGTCATTGTTGAACCTTCCAATTTTTGGCTGCCCTGACCAAAGGGCTATACTACAATACACCCACTTGAGGTTTACAGGCCCTACTACATGTCTGTAAGCATGGGTCATTGTTGAACCTCCCAATTTTTGGCTGCCCTGACCAAAGGGCTATACTACAATACACCCACTTGAGGTTTACAGGCCCTACTACATGTCTGTAAGCATGGGTCATGTTGAAGTCCTGGCCATTCTTGGCTAGCGCTATCAAGGGCTTTTCTGCAGATACATCACACTGAGTTTACAGCCCTCCATGTCACTGTAAATGCGGGTCATTCTTGATCCAAATGAGTGGCTGGATGGCCAGGGCTTCACATACACCAGCAATAGGGTGTACAGCTGAATTTATTTGTTGAATGAATGTGCATGTACTATCAACCTCTCAAATTTCTTTGGCTGATCGCTGAAGGCTATCTTCCTAATGTGACACCATGTGAGGTTATACAGTGCTACTCATAGTCTGATACCTGGGTCATTGTTGTAGCCCATATTTTTGGATGGCACTACACGAAAGGGCGCTTTTCAATGAAATCTTTGAGGGTACTCCTACACATGTCTGAATCCATGGGTCAAGTTGAACCTCCAAATTTTTGGCTGCCCTGACAAAAGGGCTACACTACAATACACCCTTTGATTTTTACAGGCCCTACTCATGTCTGTCATGCATGGGTCAAATGTTGACCTCCGAATTTTTGGCTGCCCTGACAAAGGGCTCTACTAGCAATACACCCACTTAGTTAACAGGCCTCCTAGTCTCATCGAGGAAATGATGGAGTGACCTCCCAATTTTTGGCTGCCCTGAACAAAGGGCTTACTACAATACACCCACTCTGAGTTTACAGGCCCTACTACGATGTCTGTAATGCATGGGTCATTGTTAACCTCCCAATTTTTGGCTGCCCTGACCAAAGGGCTTACTACAATACACCCACTTGAGGGTTACAGGCCCTCCTACATGTCTGAATGCATGGGTCATTGTTGACCTCCAAATTTTTGGCTGCCCTGCCCAAAAGGGCTATACTACAATACACCACTGATTGGTTTTAAAGGCCCTACTACATGTCTAGCTATGGGACATGTGTTGAACCTCCCAATTTTTGGCTGCCCTGACCAAAGGGCTATACTACAATACACCCACTTGAGGTTTACAGGCCCTACTACATGTCTGTAAGCATGGGTCATTGTTGAACCTCCCAATTTTTGGCTGCCCTGACCAAAGGGCTATACTACAATACACCCACTTGAGGGTTACAGGCCCTACTACATGTCATGAATGCATGGGTCATTGTTGACCCTCCAATTTTTGGCTGCCCTGACCAAAGGGCTATACTACAATACACCCATTAGGTTTACAGGCCCTACTACATGTCTGTAAGCATGGGTCATTGTTGAACCTCCAATTTTTGGCTGCCCTGATCCAAAGGGCTATACTACAATACACCCACTTGAGGGTTACAGGCCCTACTACATGTCAGAATGCATGGGTCATTGTTGAACCTCCAAATTTTTGGCTGCCCTGACAAAGGGCTATACTACAATACACCCACTTGTTTACAGGCCCTACTACATGTCTGTAAGCATGGGTCTTGTTGAACCTCCAAATTTTTGGCTGCCCTGACCAAAGGGCTATACTACAATACACCCACTTGAGGGTTACAGGCCCTACTACATGTCTGAATGCATGGGTCATTGTTGACCTCCAATTTTTGGCTGCCCTGACCAAAGGGCTATACTACAATACACCCACTTGTTTACAGGCCACTGCATGTCTGTACATGCAGGTGCCTCCCAATTTTTGGCTGCCCTGACCAAAGGGCTATACTACAATACACCCACTTGAGGTTTACAGGCCCTACTACATGTCTGTAAGCATGGGTCATTGTTGAACCTCCAAATTTTTGGCTGCCCTGGCCAAAGGGCTATACTACAATACACCCACTTGAGGTTTACAGGCCCTAATACATGTCTGTAAGCATGGGTCATTGTTGAACCTTCCAATTTTTGGCTGCCCTGACCAAAGGGCTATACTACAATACACCCACTTGAGGTTTACAGGCCCTACTACATGTCTGTAAGCATGGGTCATTGTTGAACCTCCCAATTTTTGGCTGCCCTGACAAAGGCTATACTACAATACACCCACTTGAGGTTTACAGGCCCTACTACATGTCTGTAAGCATGGGTCATTGTTGAACCTCCCAATTTTTGGCTGCCCTGATCAAAGGGCTATACTACAATACACCCACTTGAGGTTTACAGGCCCTACTACATGTCTGTAAGCATGGGTCATTGTTGAACCTCCCAATTTGTGGCTGCCCTGACCAAAGGGCTATACTACAATACACCCACTTGAGGGTTACAGGCCCTACTACATGTCTGAATGCATGGCTCATTGTTGAACCTCCAAATTTTTGGCTGCCCTGACCAAAGGGCTATACTACAATACACCCACTTGAGGTTTACAGGCCCTACTACATGTCTGTAAGCATGGGTCATTGTTGAACCTCCCAATTTTTGGCTGCCCTGACCAAAGGGCTATACTACAATACACCCACTTGAGGGTTACAGGCCCTACTACATGTCTGAATGCATGGGTCATTGTTGAACCTCCAAATTTTTGGCTGCCCTGACAAAAGGGCTATACTACAATACACCCACTTGAGTTTTACAGGCCCTAATACATGTCTGTAAGCATGGGTCATTGTTGAACCTCCGAATTTTTGGCTGCCCTGACAAAAGGGCTATACTGCAATACACCCACTTGAGGGTTACAGGCCCTACTACATGTCTGAATGCATGGGTCATTGTTGAACCTCCCAATTTTTGGCTGCCCTGACCAAAGGGCTATACTACAATACACCCACTTGAGGTTTACAGGCCCTACTACATGTCTGTAAGCATGGGTCATTGTTGAACCTCCCAATTTTTGGCTGCCCTGACCAAAGGGCTATACTACAATACACCCACTTGAGGGTTACAGGCCCTACTACATGTCTGAATGCATGGGTCATTGTTGAACCTCCAAATTTTTGGCTGCCCTGACAAAGGGCTATACTACAATACACCCACTTGAGGTTTACAGGCCCTACTACATGTCTGTAAGCATGGGTCATTGTTGAACCTCCCAATTTTTGGCTGCCCTGACCAAAGGGCTATACTACAATACACCACTTGAGGTTTACAGGCCCTACTACATGTCTGTAAGCATGGGTCATTGTTGAACCTCCCAATTTTTGGCTGCCCTGACCAAAGGGCTATACTACAATACACCCACTTGAGGGTTACAGGCCCTACTACATGTCAGAATGCATGGGTCATTGTTGACCCTCCCAATTTTTGGCTGCCCTGGCCAAAGGGCTATACTACAATACACCCAGTTCTTGTTTACAGGCCCTACTACATGTCTGTAAGCATGGGTCATTGTTGAACCTCCAAATTTTTGGCTGCCCTGATCAAAGGGCTATACTACAATACACCCACTTGAGGGTTACAGGCCCTACTACATGTCAGAATGCATGGGTCATTGTTGACCCTCCCAATTTTTGGCTGCCCTGGCCAAAGGGCTATACTACAATACACCCAGTTCTTGTTTACAGGCCCTACTACATGTCTGTAAGCATGGGTCCTTGTTGAACCTCCAAATTTTTGGCTGCCCTGACCAAAGGGCTATACTACAATACACCCACTTGAGGGTTACAGGCCCTACTACATGTCAGAATGCATGGGTCATTGTTGACCCTCCCAATTTTTGGCTGCCCTGGCCAAAGGGCTATACTACAATACACCCAGTTCTTGTTTACAGGCCATCCTGCATGTCTGTATCCAGGGGCATTGGTGAACCTCCCAATTTTGGACTGCCCTGGCAAAGGAAGATACTACAATAGACCGTGTTCCTCAAAATGGGCACTTTATTTCTATACAGGGCTTCATGTACGTCTGTTGTCAGGGTCATCGGAGTGTCGCACAATGTTTTCACGTAAAATCTTTCATGTAATCACAAAAAGTGACATACACCAGCTTTATCTCACTATTGGGTATGTGCCCTTAACATTTCCACCCTAAATATTCATTTTGGTGTAATTTTGGAAGGTTTTCTGGAGACTCCGTAAAATTGGCGTGAAACTCGGACAACATTGTTCACAGCTGTGACTTTTGAGTGAGAAATGCTTCCAGGGGTCTTCCCCATGGTGTTGCCATGTCATTTCAGCACTCTTCTGAGACTTTTGTGACATTTTTAGGGTTTTTCCATGCTGCCGGCAGTCATTTCATAAAAATACTCGTGTCTCCCATAGGATAACATTGGGCTCGTTACTCGGGCCGAGTACACGAGTATCTCGGGATGCTCGGCCTGAGCTTCGAGCACCCGAGCATTTTAGTACTCGCTCATCACTATTATTATTGTTATTAAATGCAAGTATAATATATATATATATACACACACACACACTGCTCATACAAATAAGGGGAACACTAACATACCACATCCTAGATATCAATGAATGAAATATTCCAGTTGCAAATCCCTTATTCATTACATAGTGGAATGCGTTGAAAACAATAAAGCATTAAAATGATCAATGTAAATCAAAATTAATATCCCATGGAGATCTGAATTTGGATACAATCAAAATGGACAATCAAGCTACAGGCTGATCCAACTTCAGTGCACATGCCGTAAGACAAGGAAATGAGGTTCAGTAGTGTGTGTGGCCTCCACATGCCTGTATGACCTCCCTACAATGCCTGGGCATGCTCCTGATGAGGCAGTGGATGTTGTTCTGAGTGATCTCCTCCTAGTTCTGAATTAAAGCATCAGCCAACTCCTGGACAGACTGTGGTGCAATGTGGCATTGGTGGATGGAATGAGACATGATGTCCCAGATGTGCTCAATTGGACCCATGTCTGGGGAATGGGCAGGCCTGTCCATAGCATCAATGCCTTTATCATACAGGAACTGCTGATACACTACAGCCACATGAGGCCTAGCATTATTAAGCATCCGAAGGAACCCAGGGTCAACTGCATCTGCATATTGTCTCACAATGGGTCTGAAGATTTCATCCCAGAGCTAATGGCAGTCAGCATACCTCTGAGTAGCACATAGAGGGCTGTCCAGCCCTCAATAAAATGCCTCTCCACACCCTTCCTGGCCTACTGCCAAGCAAGTCATGCTGGAGGATGTTGTCGAATGTTCTCCAAGGTGTCTTCAGACTTTATCGCATCTGTCACATTGTGCTCAGTGTGAATCTGCCGTCATCTGTGAGGACACAGGGTGCCAATGTCGAATCTTCCAATCTCTGATAAATGCCATTCGCACAGTGTTGAGCTCTAAGCTGAAAACCCAGTTGTGGATATTAGACCTTCATTCCACCCTCGTGGAGTCTGTTTATGACAGTTTAAGAAGACACATAAATATTAGTGACCTGCTGGTGGACATTTTGCAGGGCTCTGGTACTGCTCCTCCTGTTTGTCTTCATACAAAAGAGGAGGTAGCGGTCCTAGTGCTGGGTTATTGCCCTCCTTTGGCCCCCTCCAAGTCTCCTGGTATCTGCTTCCTGCTCTGAATACTGGGCTGACACACACCAAACCTTCTTGCTACAGCTAGCATTGATGTACCATCCTGGATGAGTTGCACTACCTGAGCAACATATGTGGGTTGTAGACACTGTCTCTTGCTACCTCTTGGGGGGGAACCATGACAAAATTCAATAGGGACCTAAACAACAGGCAAAAAGGATGAGAACAGAGAAATGATCTGTGGTTATCACTTGCAGAACTGCTCCTTTATAGGGGTGCCTTGCTGATTGCTTATCATCTCTATCTGCTGTCTGTTCCATTTGCACAACAACAGGAGAAATTGATTCATAATCAGTGTTGCTTCATAGCTGGACAAGCTGATTTTACAGAAGAGTGATTGACTTGGAGCTACTTCAAGTTATTTAAATGTTTCCTTTATTTTTTTGAGCAGTGTAGATATTGCTGGTGAAATAAATATATGAGCACATCACCAATTTTCTAAGTAAATATACAGTAGCGACCAAAAGTTTAGCATTTTTTTTTTAGTGTCATTACTTCTGTCCAGTTGTTGTGAGGTCATTTTCTTAGTGATGAATTGAAAGTGCATGATATTGTCATCATACCAGACCTTAATTTTAACCAAAATGCTTTTGAATATAGGTAAGGTTACTTAATGAAAGAAAACTGACTGCCAAAAGTTTTGCATATACTATTTATTGATCACAACATAGAGTAATTCAATGCCATAACTTTTTAATTTGTAGCATAACCTCTTGCTTTAATCACTGCCCCCCACCAACAGGGTGTTGAAGTCACTCGGGGATTTAAGACATCTTGTGGGATCTTAGGCTGGCTTCAAATCACGAATTTGAGCTGTCAGGTTCTGTCCAGTGTTTTGCTGGGAGCACTGGACAGAACCTGACAGCCTCAGACAGAACAAAACTGGAGGGTAAATATGCCCTCTGGTCCTGTTTTCTGCCGGAATCGGCAGATAGCTGATTTCAGGAGCTGTCACTGCTCAAATTTCAAAATAGCTGCTAGTGGGGGCTAGCCACGGTCCTGAAGTGTCAGTGAGGAGCTCTCCACGGTGGTGAAGTGAGCCTCAGAACCCGGAGTTCGGGAGCCGGATCGATTTTCCGGCATGATCCGGCGCCATAGACTCCCATGTCAGGCGGCGCCGGTTTGTGCCGACTCAAGTGGATCCAGGAGGATCTGATTTGTTCAGATTTTTGCCCTTGACAGAAAATTGCAGCAAGCTGCGATTTTGTGTCCCGGAGAGAAACCCGAATTCTCCTGGATGCTCCCGGACAGATGGAAACTGGATGGCAAAACAATGCCATCTGGCCCCATAGGAATACTATGGGGCTGAAATCGGATCTGGGGCTTTCTGGTTCACACCAGACAGTCCCGGATCACCAAAATCATGGTGTGAAGCCAACCTTACTCCATGCCAATTGTAAGTCTGCAAATAATTAATCTTTATTGCTATGCTATGGATACAGACGCCAACTTATCGCCCTAATTCATGCCACAGATGCTTTATAGGGTTTACATCAGGTGATTGGCTTGGTCATTGCAACAGGTGGACAGCACCTTGCAACTAATGGGGGATAGTATCTCTAGTTGTCATACTTCATTAGCTGTAATGAAGTCCTGTTTTCAATAAGCATTTCTTAGTGTTTGAGTGCAGCTGACCTTTTGTTACAATGTATAGTGTTTCAGTGTTGCCCATTACACACTAGAATGAGTGTCACAGTCTTTTCTTGTCTAGATTATGGGGTTACCCCGTCTGTAGCACACCTCCCCCACTAGCTATGAGCTGCTGTTATCTCTGTTATTAGGTCTTCTATTCGCCCATTCCAAGAGAGGTTTTCAATCCAGAGAGAAGCTGAGTCTTATAATACAGGTATGAAAGTAGGTTCTAATTACCGTAGCATGACTTAGCGTGGGTGCAAATGACTTTTTGTAATTATGTATAGTGTTTCAGCTTGCACCAGTACACACTATGATGAGTGCAACAGTTTTTTCTTGTCTAAGTAATATCTTTTTATCAGACAAACCATTGAAAGCATCAAAAACACAAAAGTGTAATGCAATGCATGTAAGACAATTTTAAGTACAACTTATAACAGTAAAACCAGAGTATTTAGCATAGTAAACCTCAACCATTGATTTTAATTAAAAGTGTGTCATGCTTAATTTCTCCTGTGGTGGCGATGTAAGACAATTATGCTAAAGAACACTTGACTTTCATGAAAATATTATCCGAAAACAAGAAACTATTATGACGTCCTCTCTGTTCATCTGTCTGTTATTAATGTCTTTATAAACAAGCCCCGGCCACGTGTCAGTAAGTTTGGGATATGCAGGAATGAGGTTAATAATATATCAGAAGATTCTGCTTATGGTATTACCATCACCATGCCTTCTACGACACTTCAGAGACCCATCCATTACCCAGATCGCTTCACATTTGACAATAAGTATGTAATCTCATTAGTTATCGCCTGTCTAATTTTGCCTGTGTTGATTGAAGGTTCTGTCGCCTACCACGTACTTGTATTAAATTAAAGAAAACCTTTCCTCTTTTGGTAGAGCATACTCGTCATTTTATTTCTGTATTGCACGCTTACAAAAGAAAAGTATAGAAATCAATACATGCTGGCACCAAGCCACCGAGCCACTGATATAGCAAGTTTATTGAATTCCAAGTAGTCACCAATATAATCTTATTGCCTAATCGTGTCTGTCTGTCACCGAAATAACACGATAGCGCTCACTGATTGCCGCTAGCGACAGCGACCAATGAGCGCCGCATATGCAAAGGAGCTGCGCGGCGCGCAAATTCAAAATTTGCACGCCGCGCAGCTCTCCTCACAGCCCCACCGCTCCTCCTGGCACCCACTCCTGCTGCCCTGCCCGCGCTCCCCGTGGCCCCCCGCCCTTCCGGCCCCCGCTCCTCCGACCCCCCCACTCCCCGCGGCCCCCGCGGCCCCCCCGCTGCCCACTCCACCACAGTAAAAATGTAATAATAAAAAAATCCTCACTGAGGATACTCACCCGTCCTCAGTCTCGCTCCACCTCCGATGTGTCTTCTAGCTAATACAGGGCTTGAAGACCTGTCATTGCCTGGGAAACTGATCAGCTGATCAGTTTCCCAGGCAACAACAGGTCCTGCCCTGGGAGCTACAGGACGCAACAGAGGTGGAGCGAGCTGGCGGACGGGTGAGTATTCTCACTGCGGGGGGCCAGGAGGGGCGATGGAGGGGCCAGGCAGGAGGAGCAATGGAGGCGCCAGGAGGAGCGATGGAGGGGCCAGGAAGAGCGATGGTGGGACCAGGAGGAGTGATGGAGGGGATAAGAGGAGCCAGGAGGAGTGATGGGGGTACAGGAGGAGCGATGGGGGGTCAGGAGGAGCAATTGAGTGGCCAGGAGGAGCAATTGAGTGGCCAGGAGGAGCGATGGAGGGGCCTGGAGGAGCGATGGATGGGCCAGGAGGAGCGATGGAGGGGCCAGGAAGAGCAATGGTGGGGACAGGAGGAGTGATGGAGGGGACAAGAGGAGTGATGGAGGGGCCAGGAGGAGTGATGGAGGGGCCAGGAGGAGTGATAGAGGGGACAGGAGGAGCGATAGTGGGGCCAGGAGGAGCGATTGAGGGGCCAGGAGGAACAATGGAGAGGATAGTATGAGTGATGGAGGGGACAGGAGGAGCGGGGACAGGAGGAGAGACGGAGGAGCAGGAACAGGAGGAGAGACGGAGGAGAGGTGACATGAGGAGCGGTGACAGAAAAAGAGATGGAGGAGTTGGAACAGGAGGAGCTGGGACAGGTGGAGAAACAGAGGAGTGGGGACAGGAGAAGCGGTGACAGGAGAAGTGGTGACAGGAAGAGTGGTGACAGGAAGAGCGGTGACAAGACGAGAGATGGATGAGCGATGACAGGAGGAGCAGTGACAGGAGGAGAAACAGAGGACTGGGGACAGGAGGAGCAGTGACAGGAGGAGAGACGGAGGAGCGGGGACACAAGCGGTGACAGGAGGAGCGATGACAGGAGGAGACACAGAGGATCAGTGACAGGAGGAGTGGTGACAGGAGAAGATACGGAGGATCGGTGACAGGACAAGCGGTGACAGGAGAAGCAGTCACAGGAGGAGTGGTGACAGGAGGAGCAGGCACAGGAGGAGAGATTGAGGAGTGGGGACAGGAGGAGCAGTGACAGGAGGAGAGACGAAGGAGTGGGGACAAGAGAAGCAGTGACAGGAGGAGAGACAGAGGAACAGTGACAGGAGGAGCGGGGACAGGAGGAATGGTGACAGGAGGAATTGTGACAGGAGGAGAAGTGACAGAAGGAGCAATCACAGGAGGAGCGGTGACAGGAGGAGACACAGAGGAGTGGTGACAGGAGGAGAGATGGAGGAGCGGTAACAGGAGGAGAGATGGAGGAGTGGTGACAGGAGAAGAGACGGAGGAGCTGTGATAGGAGGAGAGACGGAGGAGCGGTGACAGGAGAAGCGGTGACAGGAGAAGCGGTGACAGGAGGAGCAGGGACAGGAGGAGAGACCGAGGAGCGGGGACAGGAGGAGAGACGGAGGAGTGGAGACACGAGGAGCGGTGACAGGAGGAGCGATGACAGGAGGAGACATGGAGGATCGGTGACAGGAGGAGCAGTGACAGGAGAAGATACGGAGGATCGGTGACAGGACAAGCGCTGACAGGAGAAGCAGTGACAGGAGGAGCGGTGACAGGAGGAGCAGGGACAGGAGGAGAGATGGAGGAGTGGGGACAGGAGGAGCAGTGACAGGAGGAGAGACGAAGGAGTGGGGGCACGAGAAACGGTGACAGGAGGAGAGACAGAGGAGCGGTGACAGGAGTAGCGGGGACAGGAGGAATGGTGACAGGAGGAATTGTGACAGGAGGAGAAGTGACAGAAGGAGCAATGACAGGAGGAGCATGGACAGGAGGAGCGAAGGAGGAGCCGTGACTGGAGGAGCGGTGACAGGAGGAGCGGTGACAGGAGGAGAGATGGAGGAGCGGTAACAGGAGGAGAGATGGAGGAGCGGTGACAGGAGAAGAGAGGGAGGAGCTGTGACAGGAGGAGAGATGGAGGAGCGGTGACAGGACAAGTGGTGACAGGAGAAGCGGTGACATGAGAAGCGGTGACAGGAGGAGCAGGGACAGGAGGAGAGACCGAGGAGCGGGGACATGAGGAGTGGTGACAGGAGGAGAGACAAAGGAGCGGTGACAGGAAGAGTGGGGACAGGAGGAGAGACGGAGGAGCGGTGACAAGAGGAGCGGTGTAGTTCACTCATGTTGACTGAACAAGTTCTGTCAGTCACAGTATGTCAACTGCATACATATTCAAGAATAACCGATGCGTTAGAATTGGGCCACCATCTAGTAAAACAGAATAGTTGACTACACAAAATGTGGTACACAAATAATGTATTAATTTATATAATCATAATTACATCATCGATTGTGTCTAAATATATAATAAAAAGTGGTGAGCCTCATCAATAATAAATAGGAGGGTCTAGAATGGGTTGTCACCCCATAGACATTTTAGTCTTACATTTAAAGACGACATGTCAACCCCCCCATGGATGTGAATCTAAGTGCAGCACTGAATTCAGTATGTCTACTGCATTCAGGTAAGGGGTCCCCCATGTCTCTGTGCGGCTGGTACCCCAAGATATAGCCTTAGAAAAACTTACAGTTAGAAGCCATGGAGGCTGGCTCTTGTGCTGCAGCGACCTTGTAGCATGGGGGCACTTCATGCCCCCTGCATATCTGCGCCGCCTTTTTTTACATGTGTTCGCCGCCACCCTCCTGCCAGTCATGTCATCCTCGCTCTCCACCTCCTTGTGCTGTTGACGCAGGCACAGAGCGAGGTATTGCTTATTGCGGTCCCAGGCGCCTGTCTTGCCTCCTGCTCTGAAGTCCTCTACTTTCCCCACCCTGCTCCATAGCATAACATGGAGCAGGGCGGGGAAAGTAGAGGGGAAGTAATATATTACTAGCAAACTGAGCAAACAAAAAAATATAAATAGTACTAAAAAATGAAAGTGCATCAAAATATGTTAGATAAAAACAAGTGGCAAATAAATACACTCCTCATATATCGTACTGCATATATCATAATAGTGCGAAGTGAATAGTGGCATACATATACTAAACCTGAATGATTAGTAGCTGTATTTTATAAAGTGCATGATATCATTCAATTAGAGACAATATTTGCTGATTACAAGTGTTCAATCCAATATATAAAGCTGAATGTGTGTGTGTATATCCAGGATTGGCAGCTACACCGTCGCAACTACAGCCACAATAATTTTCACAGTCACACGTCTGGACCCCGAGAGCGTCATAGGCTATGTCGTGAGGCCAAATTTTAACCCTGCGCATTCCAGTTCACCAAACAATTTTGCCCCTATCTACATAATGGGGAAAAAGTGACAGTTACCAGTTGACAGTTGTGATTGAGAGGGGCTTAATGACAGTGCCAAAGACTAACAGCATATACCAGCATATAGTCACTAAGGTGGGGCCCCAACATGGGATATTCACCACGCACGGGGACATGTATACACACCACATGCACACAAAGAGTTACAGCCAGTGTATAGTCGCTAAGGTGCAGCCCCAACATTGGATACTCAACACGCACCCGAACACACACACACCCCACAGGGACACACACACACCCTATAGCAAAACATGCACTCACCCCACAGAGACACACACACACCACAAAGAGACACACACAACACATAGCTCCCAGGACACAGTACCTCGAGGTCCGCGGTGCCACTTCAGAAAGGAACAAAAGAAGCCAGTACAAGGGAATGTCTGGATCAACGATTCTTCTTTATTATCCAACGCGTTTCAGAGTTATTTCCCAACTCCTTCATCAGGGAATGGACATTACCAGTTGTGGGTTTTCACAACTACATCAGGTGAGCAGCCTCTTTATATAACCTTTGTTCTTCTTTAAAGAAGATATCACCCTATGTGCGCATTCTTGAATTTTATAGACACACAACACATAGACACACAACACACAGACACCCCCCCCACAGGGAAACACACACATACACACCCTATAGGGACACATGCACTCACCCCACAGGGACACACACATACCACAAAGAGACACACACAACACAGAGACACACACCACACAAACCCCCCCTGCAGGGGCACACACACATACACACCCTATAGGGACACATGCACTCACCCCACAGGGAAACACACACACACACCAAGAGGCACACACAACACAGAGACACACACACCACAGAGACCCCCCCACAGGGACACACACATACACACCCTATAGGGACACGTGCACTCACCCCACAGGGACACACACACCACACAGATAGACACAGATGTGCACAAATCACCTCACACAACTCGCCTCATACATGTGCTATCTTTAATTTCCAAAAATAAACATCTGATTAAAATCAGCCAATGTGCAACACATGTGCCATATAGGGAATTAAGGCAGGTGTCAGTCACATGAGCTGTCTATTATGTGTATGTGTTAGGTAACATATACTGCCCGGCCAGGGGGAGGGTTTACTGTTGGCTGGAGATTTATCAGGCTGCCTATAGCAACCAATCACAGCTCAGCTTCTATTTTCTTACAGGTCATTAATATGAGATATTCAAATTCTATTTTGTTATAGCTAACATCAGTTATTTATTAACCCGGACGTAGCTGGGGAATACAGCTAGTATTTAATATATTGAAATAAATTCATATGTAATTGACATAAAATCACAATAAAGTAAGCGTACCAAACACGGCCAAGATGAGGGGTAGGGTTGCGAACACAATTAATGTGAGTGCTGCAGAGGACAGGAGAAGAGGAGCTGTCAATTGTATTTATTTAGTACATGGGGGCTGTAGGCAATTAAGTGCGTACATTAAAAAGAATCTGTCAGCAGGTTTTTGCTATCACATCCTACAGCAACATAATGAAGGCAAAGAAACCCTCAATCCAACAGTCTATCACATAAATTACTGGCCATAATCATTCTGACACAATCAAAGCAGTTAGCTTAAGCAACACAGCAGAGCTGGGAAAGCTGCCCCCGCCCCCCACCAGGCTCTCAATAGAGAGGTGCATTGACAGTGAGGTGTCAGTCACAGCAGGGGATGTGTTGGATTGCGCATGACAAAGTAGTTCTGTAATAGTAATCACTAAATTACAAAGTCTATAGTTTAGTTTAAGTAAACAATATCATAGAGCCTGATATGAGAGGTATGGTTAATTTTTTGATTTTTAACCATTATTGCATGTTGTCCTCATCTTACATAGCAAAAACATGCTGACAGATTAATTTAAAATTATTATTATTATTATTATTATTATTTTTATTATTATTATACATAAACAAAAGTTACACAGTTGTCACCATAGTAATCAAGTCAGGTGATCAGATCAGCTGTCCCAATATGGTCAGGTGACGTGAATGCTATGGCATTTGCATCAGCTGACCGTCCACATTACTCACCACCAGCTCTATTCCGGTAAGCGATGACTTGCTGAGGTTTCCTGAGTGCACGGTTTAGGTAACCATTGTAGCTGCTAACCATAATGGTACCTTTACACGCCGCCACAACAGGATGGATACAACCCGCTACAGGCTACAAATGTAGCTTGTCGAGCCAATATTGCCCGTAGTAGCGGCGTCTGAAGACGGGACGACACAGCCGGCTACAGATACCTCTGTATCCGTGCACTGCCCATAAACATATGGCAACATCGCCGATTGTAGCGAGCTGTATCGGCGTGTAAAGAAGCTACAGAAGGGAACTCTGGACACCCGGCGATGTAGCTGCAATGTGGCTAAGGCGTCACCCATGCTCCGTGATACCGCGCCCCTTCAGCGATCATTGGTGGAAGATGCTGCGTTACGATTGGCCCTTGCCTCACAGCCCTCCATCTTGGATGAGCTGTCCCTTCAGCACTACACATACGCGCCGTATGCACGATCAGATAGTAGTACAATTACGCGGACACACACTTGAACGTAAAATCATAAATGGCCCATGATCTACATACAGTGTGCACATCCTATCAACATGAAAACGAATAATGCGGGACACAGCGCACAAGTGTGTGTTACGTACCGCTCTGGCTTATTGCACAGCAGCTGCCGTAGAAGTGTTCCGGGTCTGGCAGTGCGCGCAGCGCGCACACAGATGCACACAATCCCATACCACATCGGAGGAGATTACCCAGTAGACAGATCAGAGCCGTGTTGTACGGACTGCACTGTGGGTCTTCTGCAGTAGGGGCCGCATAAGTGTGTCGGCCGAGTCACTGCGTGTTGGGCTACTTATAAAGGTGCGTCACCCCCACAGCGGTCGTAATGACGTCATGACGTTGGTTTCATTTTCACTCTGCCTGCAAGGTGCCAGCCCCGCCTCTGCACACACCATAGCAGTCATGGCAGCCGTGCACCGCGCCGCAACATGGGGGATGGCGGAGCTGATCATCCTCATTGATCATTGCGACCGTCGGGACTATTGGGGCCACCATCACCACCGCCACCCCAGGCTGCGCAATCGGTGCACCGTGCGGCGGATCCAGCGGGCCCTGCTCTGCCAACTGGGGGTACAGAGGACAGTCAAAGCGATCCAAAAAAAGATCGCTGACTTGAAGCACAAGTGCCCAGGTCGCATACTGGACATCCGTGCCAGGATTGCCAGGCTGCGTGGTGAGTAATTGTTGCCCCAAAACACACACCGCCACATGTGCATGTCCCACAATACACAAAAAATGATGGAAACATATGACAAGGGACAGTGTGGCCTACACAATCAAACACATCTTCACAGTGTTGTGCTCATCCAGTCAGGCCTAAAAATGTCTCACACGCACAGTCCATGCATACAACATGAGTGTATGCATCCAGCATCACCTGGTTGATGCTAAGTAAGGCTGGGGTCACACACACAGATATCTGCCCACATATTGTTTGCACATCTCTGTTTGCAGTCAAATCATGGTCACATGTTGACATTTGGAGAGAGCCTCAAAATGGAACAATGTGTCCATGCTTTCACTGCAACCAGAGATCTGTCAACAATATCTGGCCACATATCTGTGTGTGTGTGACCCCAGCCTTAGCCGTCAAATACATACCCACACAAGCTCTTTGTAGGACAACAATGTGTAGGCATGATCTTATTATGTCTTTTATGTTCAAATTTCAAACTAGATGCTGAATCCTCATCAGAAGAAGGGCCCCATGCCCCACCCCCAGGTGGCCCATCAAGAACCCCACCACATCAGGCTCAAGTGGCACCCTTGTCCCCAGGGTCAACACCTTCCCCCGGGCCTCAGGAGCCAGACGTCCCGTCACCCACCGGGACAGAGGACGTGGAGGACCAGTCCGCACCTGGCAGCCCGCTGGAGTGTGACCAGCTGTCCCCATCTGCCTGGCTGCTGGAGGAACACATCAACTCCCCACAGGAGGGCGAGGAGCAGCAAGTACCTGGCGGCCCAGAGGAGTCTTTGCCCCGTAGCCCAGGACCACTGTTACCCCTGAACCACATAATGTGGCCACGGAGCCCCAGCCCGGGAGTAACACCACCTCCCACCCGTCTCCAGCTCAGTGGCGAGTCCTGGGGTGACCATGTCCCCACACAGTGACTATGGTGGTAAGTGTGTTATGTTGCCACAGACACCCTGCACACTGTTGCTTAAATTTCATCTGTGGCCAAACAATTTATGTAAACAAAGTAAACCATGTTGGTTCACCCTTTTTCCAGATGGTGAACGTGCGGGCTCATATGGATGGAGCTTGACCCCATCTCCCTCCCCGTCTGATGGTGAACTGGATTTGGAGGAACAGGGTAAGTGGATGGTTGCGGCCAGTCATGACTAACCATCAGCAGTGACGACTGTGTACTAAAGTTTGTGTTTACTCCCAATACAGGTGCCCCTACCATGGAGGAATTCATCCAGGCCCATCAGGCATTTGTGGCCCGTTTGACCACGGCTCTACAGCGTGGCCTGCAGGACCTTGGCCGCCTGGCTCAAATGCTGGCGGACCTACACCCACACCATGGTTCACACCCATGAATTTGAGGGATGCATTGTATCCTGGCCAAACATGGCCCCACAAACAGTTGTCCTTGTTGGACCCTAAAATTTTCACACGTTGGCTTGTTGCCTTGCAAAAGTGAAAATATTGTTTTTTTTTTTTTTTTGCCCCCGTTGGGCTCTTTTCTTATAGTGTCCCACATTGGGACCATCACAAGTGTGGACTGGCTAGCCCCATCTGGCCTACAATCCCTATACTGTCCCACATTGGGACCATCACAAGTGTGGACTGGCTAGCCCCATCTGGCCTACAATCCCTATACTGTCCCACATTGGGACCATCACAAGTGTGGACTGGCTAGCCCCATCTGGCCTACAATCCCTATACTGTCCCACATTGGGACCATCACAAGTGTGGACTGGCTAGCCCCATCTGGCCTAAGCCTTCCTTGTATGATGGCAAATGTCTGTGACACATGTATGTTTACAATACAATGCTGTTCTAACTTTGTTATACGCTCCTTCATGTGACCTTACTAATATTTGGTGACCAAACCTCACCATAACCTAACTATGTGAGGCACATCACAACATCCCTTTGTGAATGTGCTAAGACATTCCAAATGAACCGATGGTGATCCTGCTGAGCGAGCACTGGCCCATATTGTGTGGCTTGGGGAAACCTATTATTGGCCACAATTACATTCACCCCCAAAAACCCACACAATCCTTATTCTGAAATGAATACACAATTGTGTTAATAAATAAAATTTATTCCAGCCTGGAATTTAAAATAAATTACAAATAATAGAATTTTAGTAGAAAAAAAATTAAAAAAAACCCACTAATTTTGGCCAAAAATCAATCAACAAAATATACATATAAAACGCAATTCCTGAAATTATAAAGTCCAGACTGCCAATTCTGTGCATTGGCTACTAGTGTCCAAATTACTCCTCTTCTGTCGGCTCTGACAATGCCGCATCCCCCCTCCTCTGAGGGCAGCCCCGACCTGCCCCAGAACGTCTGGTTGAACGACGATGTGTTGAGGGGGGATGGGGTGACTGTGGCGGGGCCGGTCTTCTCACGGGCCGAGATGGGGCAGCTGGTGAAAGGGGCCACAAGGTGTGTTGCATGGGGGAGGGGACGTGGCAGCCCCATTGAAGGGCCCCATCATCGGCAGCATCAGCGGCATTGTGGAAGACCCTCAGAAGGATCTTCTTCTGGAGCGGCTCCATCCCTCGCATTCTGTTGCTCATGTAGAGGGCGTCGGGGTCCATGTGGGTCCGTTGTTCATCCAACAACACGCGTCGGGCCCAGGTCGCCAGCTCCGTCTCAGGTGGTGCAGGACGTCGGCGGCGACGGATCCCGGAGCTGGGACCTGGGCCTGGACCCACATCACTCGCCGCGCCCTCCTGCTCAGCCCCAGATGTCATGGGCTGAGCATCATCAGCAACAGAATCCTCGGCAATGGAGCCGTCCTCTTCTGGGGCCGGGTGGGTGGGGAAAAAATAAAAAAAATAAACCATTAGTGGAGGCTATATCAACTGTATACATTCACAACAGGACTCTATATACCACTCCCACACACACCAAGCCCAACTACCAGAATGGAAAATGAGGAATAACACAGTAAAGCAAATAAGGTTCAAGACCCCAACACCAGTGGTTCTCCTGTACACTCACCTCGACCATTCCAGGAGCTCAGCTAAATACATAATTAGTTGTTTGTCACGTAGCCGTAATCCAATATTAGGACATGTCACCACAACACCTTGATACTGGGGGCTGTGCTGGCCAATGACACATATTGGGCACCTTCCCATTAGGACTCCTTTATGGTGAGAAACCACCCCTCACTCAATTACCTTTAACCCACTGGCAACAAAGCCAACACACATGTGAGACAGCACCATTTACTACATGGTACTATGTGGCTGTTTGAGAACAAACCACCTGCTATCTTGAAACCCTTAAATAACTAACCTAAACATACCAAGATGTTGTGGAAGAAGCAACATTGCAATACGGCTGGAAGCATAGAATAGAAAAGTCTGGTAAGTCATGGAAGGAGGGCAGATAGATTGACACCCCAAGGTGTGCCGCAGCAAGGAGGTAAATATGCCAACACATTTGGTGTGAAGGATTTATCGAAGCACACATGTGAAGGAAACATTGTGGCCCACCACTGTCACACAATTACCCACCTCCTGTGGCGCAGGTGGTGATGCAGCCGGGCCTACAAGGGACGCAGCAACGGGGCAGTTGGTGGTCGTTCGATGCGGGCGAACCTCGCCCAGGATGAAGGTGAACAGGGGATAGTACCATAGGGTAGGTGATGGTACCTCCTCTGCTCCAGCCCCTGAGCGACGACGCTGGTACTGAATGTGAGCCCGCATGAACGCCGACCTCATGTTTTTGATCTTAAGTGCCACCATTTGCTGGTCCCACGTCTTGCCTACCCTTGGCTCCAAGCGATTTGCCAGAGCCACAAGACTCCTGTAGGCCTCGGCCCTCGCTGCCCGATTTTTATATTCGGGCAGCGAGCTGCGCCACAAACATTCGTGCCGCTGATACTCCGTGAGAAGCTGGGATTCCAATTCCACAGTACCCCTCGGCATCTGCCGATGAAAAATTAAAACAAAAAGAACACAGTCACAACACAAGGCATACCGACATTTCAAAACTTGCCACAATCATACACATAATCATTAACTTTCTACAGTGATCATCTATGCAGCTATTTTGTGGAGTGAAACTGGCCATGAGTGTGCCATTTTCTCAATCTCAGACCGCTACTAACTCAAACACATGTATGCTGCCAATATCAAGCCCCGGATATCGGTGTCCACCTACAGATGTTTCAAACATGATTTCTGTCCCCAATGTACCTATTGCAACACACCTTGACACGGTGTGTGCGTACATACCTGTAGAGGGCAACATGTGACCTAACACGTTGTGTGCTAACTAGTACCTGGCCAGTGTCCACAATGGTAAGGGGTCACTATATCAGAAAGGCGGGCTGGGTGTGTGCCAACACTGCACATACTACATGTAATGTGCACCCAGATGATCATGTAGGTGTTCCTCCAGACGTGGAAGTCCCATTTTAACACATGTACCCAACATCCCTGGAATGTCCGCCACAATTCTACCACCCCTGAAATGTTGATGTGAAGTACCAGCCAAAGAAATAACACCGTGCTCTTTTACCATTGCCAAAAAGCAGAAGGTGCAATACATACTTACACTATATAAGTAGAGGCACTACCTGGCTACTGGGCGACACAGAATAAGGTTCACATATTTAATATTACGTGTTCAATATTTGCATGCCGCTTCAAACATGGCCATACACACATCGCCTAAGCTGCCTGTGCCAGAACCAGCTGCATTCATTACATTTTCTTACAAACCGCTAAAGAGGCTTACCGTCAGAGCAACAGAAGTCAAACAGGACACTAGTAGCTCAATGCACATCGACGTCTGGACACGGAGCAGTGGCCATTGACCTGCCTTTATAGTCCGGGACACCAATCACAGCGGACACAATAATGCACATCCTGAAGGGGCACCTGGGTGCGGATTTGCCTTCCGCTAATTGGTGGAGATCGCTGAATCGTGATAGGTTGGCGGCCCTTTAAAAGTTGGCCATCCCGCCAAACATTACGCTTGCTGGCCAGACCCATTAGGTAAGTTTTTGTGGACACACATGGAATTTGCGCAGGGTGGGGTGCATATGTTGATGTTCTTGGAGAGCGCCGGAGACTGGTGTAGCGGCCGATATAGGGGTTTGTATTTTAGGGGACGACATATAGTGTAGTGTGTGGGTTAGGATACGGCATTTTGTGTGGGCCTTGACACTTTTGTTGAGATACATTGCTGTGTTTGTTTGCAGACAACAAACAGGAGAATGGATGCATGACTGTAGACGGAACTGTGTCACTCATGTCGACTGGATCGATTTCTGCATACTGGTTGTGGCCAATGGAGACTGTGTTCAACGGGAATGGGATGACACAGGGCTTTGAGGTGTTGGCCGCCAGACATGGCATACATGTGTATTTAAAATGACACCTTCAAAAACCAATTACACCATGGGTAACCATCCGCAGTCATGTGCAATGTTGTTTGGTTCATGTAGCCTTCCTCAACCTTCCATATCGGGGTACGTCACATTCGTTATTCTTCTCATTTTTACTGTAATCAATTGACATTATGGGCTGTGTAATGGATTATGGGACCTGTTTGACCAACATTATTGGTGACACATGTCCCTTTCTAACTCACCTAGGTGCAGATGTGTGAATTTTGGGAGCTCCCATTGACGTTGATGTAGAGGAGGCCACTCTCAATCGCCGTGTGCCATGTTGTTTGGGGTGACTACTGGGTGTTTGCCGTCCTTGCTTCAGGGTTGTGTTTTGGGCCCACACAAGAGATCCCATCCTCTTGGCTATAGTGTGTAATGGAAAAGAGGTGTGGGTTGCTGAACCTGCTGACTTGCACACATTTTGGTCTATGTACTCATGTTGTGCTTTCACATCTACAGGTGCTGATATTGAGGATGCAGAATATCCATGACCGCAATGTTATCGTGGCTCTTGCGTTGGTGGAAGAGCAAATGTGGTATCAGGATCGGTATGAAAGGTTGATGAGGCGCAGACAGCGGCGGATGTGGACCCGTGATTGGCTTCTGAGGCGGGAAACCCGGGGCCACATGCAGCTGTTGCGGGAGCTGGAGCTTAACTGTCCTGATGATTACCGAAACTATCTCCGTATGCCCGAGGACTGTTTCACCTTCCTATTGGAGCGTGTTGGGCCAATGATAGCGCGTCAGGACACTATAATGCGCCCATCAGTATCAGCTGCTGAGCGGTTGGCGATCACTTTGCGGTTCCTGGCTACAGGGCAGTCCATGACATCCCTCACATACGTGTCACGTGTCTCCCTGCCCCTGCTGAGCCGCCTGATCCCTGAAACGTGTTGGGCCATCTGGAGAGCTCTGCAGCCAGCCTACATGAAAATGCCATTAACCGCTGCAGAATGGCTGGAAGTGGCCCAAGGGTTTGAAACCCGGTGGAACTTCCCCAACTGTGGCGGGGCATTGGATGGTAAGCACGTGAGGATTACCAAACCTGCCCACTCTGGCTCTTCGTATTACAATTACAAAGGGTATTGTAGTATAATCCTCATGGCTGTAGTAGATGCCAACTATGAGTTCCTCTACGTGGATGTTGGAATGCCTGGTCGCAACTCAGATGGGGGTGTGTTTGCCCTAAGCTCCTTGGCAACACTACTAGGGAATGGTGGGCTAAACTTACCCTCAAATGAGCACACGACCGAACATCTCAACTTTGCGTTTGTGGCGGATGAAGCATTCCCACTTCAGGAACACCTACTGCGGCCATATCCCCAGAGGGCCCTTACTTCTGCGAGACGCATTTTCAACTACCGGCTATCCCGGGCCCGCCGTGTAGTTGAAAATGCGTTTGGGATAATGGCCAATAGATTCCGGATTTTTCATACACCTATACATATGAAACCGGAGTCTATTGACGCGGTAGTGGTGGCCTGCTGTGTGCTACATAACTTCCTGCGTCGTAGGGATAGGGCATCATACACGCCAGGAGGTTATGTAGATAATGCAGACGCTACAACAGGGGAGCTCCGTCCAGGGTCTTGGCGTGATGAGGCCCATGTGATTGTGCCACTCCAGCCGCAGAGCCATGGCCGCACTCGGCAGGAGGCCAGGGACAGTAGAGAAGCTTACTGCTCCTACTTCAATGGGTCTGGTGCAGTGAGCTGGCAGGACCAGGCCATATAATGTGGCTGGCTCTGGGAGTTGCTTTTTGTGTTTTCAATGAAGGTGACAGCAGGTTAGCTGCACCCCTTTAATGTTTGGTTGACCTTTTCCATTCTCTTTGTTTTCATTATGTGCATGAGTTTTCATTATGTAGTTATTTAGTTAGTTAGTTTAGGTTATTTTTGTATTTTTTCCATGCACAGTTTGCAATGTGTGGTGATTTGCTTATCCATTGAATTTGCCTGATGAATGTCACCTGCTCTTGAATTCTACAATGTTTTTACTTTATGTATATTTTGTTTGCACAAGACAAGGTCAAGATTCATGCAATATATTAAACCTTTTTCTGTTGGATCCAACATAATCTGTGTGAGCCTGATTACTTGGTGGAGGAGGGCAATGTGATGCAGGGTTGGGTGGGGGCCTGGGATGTCATAGCCACCTATTGGCTGGGATTGTGCACACAATATGTGTGGGTAGCCATGTTTTTCTGAAAGTCTTTTGCCCAACAGTGTTTGTGGCCATTGTGCGTACATGATCCTTTATTTTGTTGTAGGCAGAGGGTCCCCTGCACACAGCACATTGATGCAGGACATATTCTTGTCAGGTGTTTGCTAATACACTGTCACACAGATCTTTGACTTGGTGCCTTGGAAGCTGATCCACTACATTCACATCTGTCAGCACATATATTAAACCCCATTCAGCCTGTATACATACACATACTTCGCCACAGTTGTCACAGATTTTTGACAGAAAACGCACATACTGTCTTTTGTAAGACGCTAATGTGTGGCACACAAACGCACCTCAGTTCAATCTGCACACGCGGCTGTCACAAGCGCTGATCGTGCGTGACACGGCAAACACTTGTACTACGCACACATAGCCCCGGACCGCTACTTTCATACACACGGGATATGTGACTGGCCACCGCTCTAGCGTGACCCATTACCATCGATTTGGATGCATTCGCCAGGCTCCGCCATGTCACAAGCGCTTATTCCGTGCCACACTCCGCTCACTAGTACGGCACGTCTCGGCCATCCGCCCTTTCCGTCGTGCCCAATCACAACTCCGTAGTGTTGGCCAATGGTTGTGGTTTGGGCGCGGCGTACAGGTCTGTGGCACGCCTATTTGTTTTACGTCCTGCCTTTGTTGCTCCCAGATCACTCTGTGGTGGCTGTGTGTAAAGCTGGTACGCTGAGCTACAGACGGCTACTTGCGACACCCGGCGATGTATGTAGCTGTAGATGTAGCGTAGCGTAGCGCACCTTGTGGCGGCGTGTATAGAGGGTGCGGTTCCCGTTGGTAACCGTTCGGCCGTGCTCGTGCACGTGAAGTTGCCGTTGGTATCCATCCTGTTGTGGCGGCGTGTAAAGGTACCATTAGGGTACCTTTACACGCGGCTACATTTCTAGGGTGGCTACAGGTAACTTACTGGTTGCAGTGAAATCATGGAGAGATTATTCCATTTGTACACAGCAACAAGATAGAACCTTGTCTCCATGATTTCACTGCAACCAGTAAGTTACCTGTAGCTACCCTAGAAATGTAGCCGCGTGTAAAGGTACCCTAATGGTACCTTTACACGCCGCTACCAAAGGTAGCAACAGGTAGGCACCGCACGTGCGCGTTTTCAACGGTTGCTAACGGTACCTGATACCGCAAATACACGTCGCCACAAGGTGCTCCACAGAAGGTTTTTTCTATCCCTGGAGGCACCGACGGGTGCCGCAGGTTACCTTCTGTGGAGCACCTTCCCTGATTTACACGCCGCTACCACAAGGGAATATGGGCGTACATATTGTGCGCCGTAACTACATAGGCGTGACAAAGTTGTGTATTACGCGGCGCTCATACGATGATTGGACAATGCAATAACATCATGATTGGCCAGCCAGCACAGGGAGGCTGGCTAATACATGACGCTATAGCAAATCTGTCGTGACTGGTCATCTCGTTAAATATGCCGCCCTGTGCAGGGACAGCCAATGGGTACACAGTAGTCCCCACCAAAGATAGCTGATGGGGCATGGTATACATGACGCTATAGCACGTCCCAGGGAACTCAAATACCGTACCTGTACACGCCGCTACCATAGGGTTTATACCTGCCTTTTTTTCAGCACGGCTGAAAGACAGGTTTCCAAAGAGACAGGAAGGAACAACCTGAATTACACGCCGCCACTTCACGGTGTTTTGAAGGTAAAAGGTACATTTGTCTCCGACACCTGCCGGTTTCTACCTTTCGGTAGCGGCGTGTAAAGATACCATAACGGGTACCATGGTTACTTGAGCTGTCTCAGGAGTCACCACTTACCCGAGCAGAGCTGGTGGCTCATTCATTCAATGTTTGGAGGCTGTGGTGACAGGACACTATGTTCTTCACCGCAGCCTCCAATGAAGAAGATGTCGCATAGGATCAAGGATGGGTATGAGGGAGTAATAAAAATGGAGTCCAGATAGATGTTTGTGGTTTGATTTCTAATAATAATAATAATAATATTTATTGATTTTTATAGTGCTATTAATTCTGTAGCACTTTGCATACATTTGCAACACTGTCCCCTTTGGGCACAATCTAAATATCCTATCAGTATGTCTTTCAAATGTGGGAGGAAACACAAGCAAAGGCAGGGAGAACATACAAACTCCTTGCAGATGTTGTCCTTGATGAGAATTGAAGCCAGGACCCCAGCGCTGCAAGGCTTCAGTGCTAATCACTGAGCCAATGTTCCACATAATAAAATATTTCCTCTCTGTGTTGTGTGTTCTTTACTACGTATTTGACACTCTTAATAGCCAGGTCAAACATTGGCATGACATTAAGAATTTCAAGCTTATTGCCAGCAGGCAATACAAAGCTGGCATTAACCTCTTATTACCCAGTTTTCCACCACTACACAGCAACTGGCCCTAATGATGCTTACAATATCAATACCCTGCGGCCTAGTTTTACCTTGGCTGGCAATTAAAAATATGGCAGTGTCACACAAGAACTAAGGGGGATATACAGCTGCCGTGCGTGATGGTGATGCACATATCAATGATGTCCGGCGCGCAACACAAAACAACAGATAGGGAGGCACTGGAGGGGGAAAAATACTGCAGACGACTCTGCTCATTAAGAACACGAGAGCAGTGACCTCCTACTCTAACCTGCTGCTGTGGCATGAGCTCCCTATTATCCCTATAGATGTACTTTCAACCCATTGCCAAGCAGGATACCTAGTCCCTCGCTGGCCCTGATATTAGCACTCAGTAGGGAGTGGCCGTTGGAAGCACTAGTCCCAACCACTGCAATAAACAAGACAAGAGGGAAGGGACAGACAGGGAAACAGTACAGCAACTTCACGCCTGATGACTTGCTCCTTGGCAGCAGACAGCTTAGCAGTAGTCAGCTCTCCAGAAAACCTCCTTCACCTCAGGAAGTTTGGCCAGTATTGTTCAATCATCAGAAAAGATTGCTGGAACTTTGTGTCCACCATATAAATGATATGGGAGTAATCACAAAGTCACCACACCCGGTAAGGAAACTAAGGAGTCGGCTAGCAGCAGAAAACTGACATAAACTTCTAAACAGCCAAAGGAAACAAACACGTTAAAAATGAAGTCTCAATAAAGCAATGAGAGGTCTTAAACTAGTCACAAGTCTCCCAGGTAAGAGAGACCATTGCAACAGTCTCCCCTTCCTTTAATGAGGGGCCTCTGGACCCTCAAGAGCGAATTAGGCAGGATAAAACCTACAGAAAGAACGCCGTGACCTACCAGTGTCCACTTCTGTAACCCCCATCCCTCAAGGATATTAACTGTGCAGCAAGGCAAAGATGTAGTAAACATTGGCTCAGGAGACACAACATATCTCTGGAGCCATGACCTGTGAAACATTTTATGGGTACCAAGAAGTGGCGGTAGCATCAGCCGAATGGCCAAAGGGTTAACAATGCCCATCACCCAATATGAACTGACAAACTCAGAGCCCAGAGCCCCCAATGCACACTTCCACTTGACGGCAGTAATAGACTCCCATACACAGTCATTCACACACAGGTTCGAAGTTGCACATTTATTACCAAGCATGTGTCTCATGGAACGTGAACATCCCTTGAAGGATTGACAACTGTGGTGTCAACTTGAAACCTGCAAATCCAACCCTCAGAATGGAGAACTTCTGTATGGGCAACCACCCCCTTCCACCACCTGTCCTGTGGAAACACTTAGGTCTAGAAAGAACCAGGGCAGATGGAGAAATTGTGCATCTTCTCTCCGGCTGCACCTTATGCACATTAACTGGAAGAGTGGGAAGTACAGAGGAAATGTATACACCCAGGTCACCTTCCTCAAAATGACCTAGGGAGGGCGGCTCTTCAGATAGTGTATTGGAAGTGTATGCCTCTGAGTGAACCAACTTAGGAACCAAACATTTGGGAGCCGGGTCCCAAGTATGGACAACTCCTCTCCTGGATCCCTGGAGGAGAGACTGAGGCCTGGCTATATCCTGAGGAGTGGGAATAGCTTCCCTTCTTTGTCCCAGAGGGATAGTGCCAGATAAGAGGCTAAAACTGAGGAAATATACATGCTCAGGTTGCCACCCTCTACATGACCTGGGGAGACAGCTTTTGAGACGTTTGTCTGGGTATGGATGGACATACCCCAATGCAGTAACCCTTAAGCCCACAGTAAAAGCGTGCCCCATCCCACGGTGAACTACAGATGACCTAACACGAGGAGACACCCCCCTTATCTGCATAGGTTCCTACACATGCACCTGTGGGACCTCGCCCACGGGAAGAAAAGGGGGCTGGCTCAGGGTTGATTTTTCGCTGAGGCGTTGATCTATTCTGATAGCAAGGGACATAGCGGCCTCCAGTGACTCTGGAACAGAGTAATAAGCCATGGAGTCCTGGAGCCTACTAGACTACCCATGACAGAACTGACTTCTAAGACCCCGGGTCATTCTATTGTGTGTCCGTAGCCCACCTCTGGAAGTCTTAACAGTACTCCTCAGCTGGCCGCATTTCCTGCTTGAGTCTATTGAGAGTTGACTCTTCCAGAGAGATGTCATCAGGATCCCCATAAACAAAGGCCAAAGCCATAAAAAAACTCATCTACCGACCGCATAGATGGAGAGTCAATTGGTAGAGAGAAAGCCCAGGACAGGGGATTTACTCGCAATAGGTAGACAATGATTCCCACTCTTTTTTTCGCTTCGTAAAGTACGTGGGCAGAGCCTGAAGTATAACTTGAAGGCCTCTGGAACGCCCAAAACTTATCAAACCCCCTGAAAACCTGTCAGGGAGGGGAATCTTGAGTTTCGGCTGGGTCTGAGCGTAGTCTGAGACCAGCAGACCCACAATATATCACAACTGCTACACCACCTTTTCCCAAAGATCCGTCACCTCCTGTGAAAAAGTCTGCTTGAACTGGGCAAATACTGCTTCAGGATCCATAATGAATCCAAGAAATAAGGTGTCAAGCTGGTGATAATGTCATGCTTGGATTAAAGGGCATGTCCAGCTACCAGGCGTCACAGTGACGCAAGGACCAACAATGTCCGGCACAGAACATAAAACAACAGAGGGGAAGACACCAGGGGGGACAAATACTGCAGAGGGCCCTGCTCATAGGGAATGGGGGAGAAGAGATCTCCTGCACTCATCTACGGCTGTACCCTGACCTTCCTATGGTCCCTATATGGGTTCTTTCAACCCATTGCTGAGCGGAATACCTAGTCCCTCACCCGGACAGCCAATCACAAACGCTCTCACAGAGCATTAGTGTCTGTGATTGGCTGTTGCTAGTCAGTGAGGCGAATATGCATGGCCCCGGAAGTATGTGAGGTGGCGAGCGGGAGACTGTGGAAGGACCTGGAAGTGTATTTGTTATTTGAGCTATGTCTGGCAGCTTTTGGACACCTTTGAAGGTCTACTATATAATTGATGTTGCCTGCCATCCATTTCAATGATACTTGGGGGTTTGGCAAACTGTTCAGTGAACAATTTGGTTAATACCCTGGCAGTCAGCGAACTGAACTGAATCCGAACACTCAGGTGTTCGCTCGTCACTATTCAAAACTTCAACTCATCTCTAGTGATATCTTCTCTAATTGGAGTATTTATCATCCCTTCCTTTTTCATGCTTAGGAGGCTTTCACACAGTCCGTATTTGCTGCGTATTGGCTGCATTTTTTTATGCGCGTGCGCATTACAAACCAGGAGTCGGTGATCAAATCCAGAAGAGGAGCGCTTATTTCTATTATACTTTCCCTCTGATTGTTCCACTGCTGGTTTGTGATGAGCTTGTGCATAAAAAATGCAGCAAATAAGCAGCGTGTGAAAGCACCCTGATTCCAAGGTGCTGCATGCTTCTTCTACTGCATGTCCTGATACAATGACCTTAAAAACTATAGTGTTGTTATTATAACACCTCTTAACAAAAAAATATCACTTAAAAAAGTTGGATAATGTGCCCCTAGATTAATAATTGCGCAGTTCTGTGTTAAATGCACGAAAAAGAGGGATTTTTATTAAATGTGTTTCAACCTTTTGATGGCTCATTAAGGTTCAGAAACATTGTGGCTACCTGCTGAATACACACAAGCAAACAATAAAAAAATCCATATTTTGGGAAATGCAGATTTTTGAAAAAGTTTAGAAGAATTCAATTCTAATTCAATATATATTCTAATTTCTTGTATACACCTACACTTTAGTCTAGTTCCCCGATGTCAGTCCTTCCAGTAATGATGGTAATATCTTTAAAAAATAAAACAAAATTACTAGGTATTCTTTTAAGCACAAATTACCCTTCATATTGGGGTAAGTATTTAGTTGTTAAAAACATACTCATTATTTGATAAGTTCTTATGGTATAAAACTGATAGGTTCTTATTGTAGACGCGGATCACCTCCTTTGAATAGTGCCACATTCTTGTAAGCATAAATATAACGGGGGGGGGGGGGAGGGTACTTGTTCAAGCTTGTGTAATGTAAAACAGCTGTTGACACCTGCCAGTTATGCTGCAGAAATATCTGGATCCAGGGATGGTGTATCACAGTCCGCGCTGCTTGATATGAACACTCAAAGAGTCTTGAATAAATGACCCCCCTTCTTACTTTATTTGCCTACGCGTTTCAATGCTATTCCAAGCATCGTCATCAGGGCATCGCCTGGATCCAGATATTTCTACACGTGTTACGTGGAGGTGGAAGTCCTGCAGCAGCTTTTTGTACTACATGCGATTTAAACTAGTTGTGGGTGCACACAACTAGAAAAGGTGAGTGCACCATCATTGTGACCTGTGTGAAAACTTTTGCCATATTGATAGGGCACTATTGCGCCTCGTGTTTGTCTCCTTTATCTTTATTATAGTTATGCTGCAGAGAAGAGAAGCACAGTGGGCATGAGATTTCTATAAATCCACCCACTGTGCTTGTACTGCAGAATGCAACATATTGGTGCAGCAAATGCATCCTAAATGCTGCTAATTCTGATTGTAGGTACTCACTCTAACCATTGAATAAACTATAGCTGTAGCTGAGGTCCAGTCCCAATATTTCCATTCCCACATCCACTTTAATGCATAGACTTCTGTAACTAGAGTCAGCATGCATCCCTATATTTTGTTGCCCATGTCTTCTATTTGTTATTTGGCATCTAATAACCACTGAGCAACTGTCACTTAAATGAACTTAGCCCCAGGGCTCCCTTTAAGGGAGAAAGCAAGGTCATTGGGGAAATGAGATTTCTTTATTCAGCAAAATGTTTTGATCAGTTTCCGTTCCTTGGTAGCTGAGCCGATTGTTGTACAGATTAGTGCAAGCTCTTTCTTGTAATTTCTTCTTTTGGTTGATGGTGCTTTGGAGCCACATTGCGTTAGAATTGGTTCGAAGGGAGACATTTTACAATTGGAGCATAGAGATTTACTATGTACTGAAGTACCTAACAAATGTGCTCTTCTCAAGTTAATGTCCCATAAAAATGGGAATGAGGACGGTTATAGGAGTGTTAGAAAGTAACATAAAAGGTAAACAGATGGACATACAGAGCAACTCAACCACTGTAACGAAGAGGCACACATTGCTATAATACAAGGACTATGGGATTGCCTTTTATACCATACTGGATTTGCAATGCTATCAATATATTTCTCTTTGCTTTTTGCTTTATCTCTTTTTTTAGCAGAAACAAACACAATTATGCAAAGTATTGTAAAGTGATTAACACCTTTATATTAATGTACTTTATGTAATGCTTTATGAAGTAAAATCTTATTACATTTTATAGTAATACATTTTTCTCTCTTTGTTTTCTTTTTTGTAAGTTTCAGGAGTTTTACAGGATTTTTCATTAAAGATGTCCAAACACAAGGATGTCCGCGCCATCACACGCACATACAAGAACTACACAGAAAAATCCAGAACAAGGATCATTAATTGCAATGGCAGGATTGGCACAAGCATACAGACACACAATGATGGCTGCAGACCTGTGGTCCTGTAGGCAGACACAGTCATGCATATGTGGCACCCCAGGGTCTTAGTGCCACTGTGTCACCACTTCCCCCGGGTGGTGGTGTTATGCTGAGAGCAACAAATGGGTCTTCTCATCAGGCGAGAAAACCACACACACCTTCTGCCTCCAGGCCAGAAGGGGGAGACCAAGCCTGGGTTCACGGTGAACTTCCCTATAAATTCTGGTCTGGGGCGGAGCCAGTTAGTTCAGTTCCTAGGAGGACTGAGGAAGATATCCTGGTGGACTGAGGCTGTAGAGCTCGTCCCAGGATCGCTGACTCAGTGCCAGGCCTAAGGCTAGGGTCTAAGGAGAGTCGAAGGAACACCTGAGGAGCCAAGTGACACTATGCTCACCCCAGAGGAAAGCGCAGAGAACAAAAACCGGGTCCAAGACTGTGCAGGGTCTAACGTCTTGGCAGGCAACACCGGAAGGTGGGAAATTCCAGGTTCCTCAGCCATACCGCACCCGGAGACACAGCAACGAAGAGAGTTCAGGAACTGACACCCGAGATGAGGGTTAGAAAGGACTCGAGTTGCCTGTCATATGATACTGGCACCTCGCAGGAAGAGACAGGTCCAGCAGTGTAGCTGATGCAGCAGATGGAGCCAACACAAAGCACCGTAAGGGAGCCAAAGACCCGGCCGAGTGAGAAGAAACCCTGAGTTGCCCTCAGCTAAGACTCTGTAGACAGCTGCTCCAAACCATCATTACAAGTAAAATACTGAGTGACCAACAAAACAGTGATTCTGCCTATTGCTTGTGCCCATCACCCTGAACCCTACATCTAAATCTCCTTCACTGCCCCTGGGATCTGCTCTGCCCATGGGGAGCCGCTTCATCCCAGCTGCCTATCCATCATCCTGGATGTTCTGCAGCAGCGGTGGCCCACTATAGCCACATACCACAGGTGGCATCACGAATAATATCCCTATTCACCACCTCCCTTTCCCTACCAAGCCAGGAGTAATTCCCCCTTTTCAGCTGCACTCAGGGTCATGGAAAACGGGTCTCAACCCCCGTGGCTCCCCAGAGACAGTATAGCCCGGTTCCGAGTACCCTACGGACCTGAGGTCTGACACATAATTACAGCATACACTCAGGTGGCAGCACTTATTGCCAACCTATTATCTCTGGCACATGCCTACAAAACTTGGGGAGCTCCAATGTGGCCACTGCCTTGCTCTAACTAGTCAGACATGTCCACCTGCAGCACCATCCACACACCATATGCAAGAACCTGCAGTCTGAGCATCAACAAGCAACCACAGCACTAAGCTGGTAAAATTGTGTGTTTTCCCCAACAGATCACGCCTCCTTCTCCCAAAATGCTTAGCCAATCACAAGCGCCGCACACAGGGCTGTCCGGAATTAATTGCAGGGGTCTTCCAATTAGGTTGATTATGAGCTATGGGAGCAAGAAAGGGGACAAGTGCCACCAAGTACCTGCCGCTCAGGAGAAACATGGCTGGATGCCTGTATGTACTAAGGGGCAGCATTGGTCATAGTGTGTGAGTAATGGCCAATAAGTCCTGCAGCAGAGGGCAATTCATTCTGCACCAGGGGCATACATAGAAATCATGGGGCCCCATTGCAGAAGTTATAATTGCCCCCCACCAAATATTTGTCTGGGTCACATAGATACATACACATCTCACAACCTTTCAACCCTTACAAAGTAATTTTCCTCCTATTAAAGCTCCTACATTCTTCTTTCATTGCCCCATAAAGTTCAATGCCATGTAAAGTTCCCCACAAACACTGTATGATGCCCCCCACGACTGAATTCCTCTGCATGCACCTACTGTACCCCCTTAACTTCCCTGGCACAAGAATAATTCCAAACTATCACCCTCACACAGCTCTTCATGTAGTATTATGGACCTACTTACAGTATAATGGCCCCTAAATCTCTTCCCACTGTATAAAGATCCCCAACACAGCCCTTAAAGAGCCCTCCATAAAGTTTAAAGGTTCCTTTTATAGATCTCCAAGTACTATCATGACCTCACAGTCTTCCAAATATAATGTTTTCAATCTAGTATAATTGGCTCCTTATAGACTTCCATATATTAAAATGCACCCCTATAGTCCTCCATACAGTATATTGCACCCCCAAAGTCCTCCATACAGTATAATACACCCCATATAGTAAATTGCATCTCAAAGTTCTCCATATAGTATACTGCACCAACAAACTCCTCCATATAGTGCATTGCACTCCAAAGTCCTCCATACAATATAATGCACCCCATAGTCTTCCATATAGAATAATGCACCCCCAAACTCCTCCATATAGTTTATTGCACCCATATTTAGTATATTGTACCCCAAAAGTCCTCCATATATTATGCATCCCATAGTCCTCCATATATTATGCACCCCATAGTCCTCCATATAGATGTATGCACCCCATAGTTCTCCATACAGTATAATGCACCCCCATAGTCCTCCATATTGTAAATTGCACCCTATAGTCCTCCATATAGTATAATGCATTTCCAAAGTCCTCCATACAGTATAATGCGCTCCATAGTCCTCTATACAGAATAATGCAGTCCCCATAGTCCTCCATATAGTATAAAGCAGCCCCATAGTGCTACATATTGTATAATCCATTCCACATAGTTCTCCATATAGTATAATGCACCCCCATATTTCTCCATATAGTATGATGCATCCCCATAGTCTCCATGATATAGTATAATACACCCCAAAGTCCTCCTATATTATAAGGCACATCACATAGTGCTCAATAGTATCCCAGTGTACTCACTGATAAAAAAAAAGGAAAGACTTGTCTCTTTTCTTGGTCCTTACTGGCTGCCCCAGTGATGGTCTCATCTCCCTAGCATGTTCTGCCACCGCTGTGTGCCCTGTACTGCTCAGCACAGTGGGTGCTAAGTGATGATGTCATCACTCCCGAGTCTCCACCATGCTGAGCTGCAGAGATTCAGAGAGCGGCAGCTGGGACCTGAGAAAATGTGGCTGCAGCGGTGACCTAGACATTAGCAGTGTCCATGGGCCTCTGCAGATGCGGCCCCCTGTTTAGCAACAGGTGGCTGCCGCATGAGGAAGACAGTTCAGGTCACCTCATGGTAGGTGCGGCCCTGGCCTGGTCATATACTCACCTTCCAGCATCTTCATGTGTTATTGACACTGCTCCAGTTCAATATCGCCATCTTGGGCCCATAACCTCTGACTAGCTGGAAGCCAGAAGTTACATCACAAGTGCTAAATTGATTTCTATAAGAGTGAGGCTAGAACAAGGCTCGCGTAGAGGTGTATTGAAACGTCACCTCTGGCGTGCTCCGTGATACCCTGGAGCTACCAACTGGTCACTTTTCAACATAGACCAATTGGAGTGCCTCAAGGAAAGAATGTAGGCAGAACAAGGTGAGTATTGGACAGGGATCAACTGACTTAAATTTAAAGCACCACTACAGTGGTCCAATTAAAAAAATTAATGCTGTAACGGTGCTTTAAGCAAATTGCCTATCTTTCCGATAGGCCATAATTATATGATTCAAAAAACACAAAAGTTTGCGCCAAACTGCTTTCAGTAATTTGTGGGGTCGGTCAATACTCCCCTCTGCTCACCTAATGTTGTGCCTGTCCGCACAGCTGGAGTAAGGGTTTGTGGTTCTCCCAGCTGGGCTCTCCTTGTTAAGCTCCGAGCGACATGGTGGAATGTGTACGTATTCCCCGTGGATCTCGGTACACGTGACAGCTCAGGGGGAGTGGTGGTGTGACGTCTGCCAGTTCCTGGAGTCCAAAGCTGCTGTGTATCACACTTCCCGGCGGGGAAGAAATTTGCAGCTCCAGATAAATACAAGTGATATTGTAAGCGCTATGGTACAATAGCAGGACTCGGCTCAATTACGTATTACCTCTCAGCTTTAATAGTTCAGCAACTGGATCCCTTTAGCCACAACGCGTTTCAGCGCCGATTGCGCCTTTTTCAAGTGATTGGGCATTGTAGTCATAACTTCTGAAACTCCTGTCATGCAATTGGTCTATCCCAAACCCATGGTAGCACTTCTTAACATATTTTCATAGTAAAAAGACCAGTTTAAAATATTCAGGGTGAGCTGTATTTTTACTTTGTGTCTTCAGGAAATGAGTCCCAGTGGCAGGGAATAATCATGTCACCATTGCAAGAGGGGGGTAGTCCTCAAACTTGGGAACTTTCTTTGTCTCCAATAGCCCCAGAATGGTGTTCTGTTGACACCTTTTTTGACGCAGAGATAATCTATGAGGAATCTGCAGGGTCCGAGGTGGAAGAGGCAAAGATCATGAATCTCCCACGGGGGTGTAACACCACTGAGGATCATAGTTCAGAGTTTCAACAATGGTCCTTTAGAGTCCTGTGGAATGATGCTGCCCTCAGGTGGGGGTTCCACAGAAGCCTATTGGATACTGTTAAAGAGGACCTGTCACCAACCATGCATGATGATCTAATTACAGCCCTGAAAGCAGCATGTCTGCTGCATTCAGGCAAGGGGTCCCCCATCCCTTGATCTTCCCCTGTACCCCGAGATAATAGACTTTGAAAACTTACATACTGGAGCCAAATAGTGGCTCTAGTGGCTGGAGCTATTTCTCTCACAGGAGACAGGAGAATTTCATGCCCCCTGTATCTTTAATCTGCCCACCACCGCCTCCCTCATGCCAATCATTGTCTCCCTCGTCTGCTGCATAACACAAAGTGAGGGATGCAGTGCTGGCACATTGCCCCACCTCCTGCGGTGACGTCACCGCCTTTCCCCGCTCTGCTCCATGGTTAACATGGAGCAAGGCGGGTATAAGCGGTGATGTCACAGGAGGAGGCAGGGCGGCCGCACCCCTCGCTTTGTGCTATGCAGCAGGCGAGGGAGACAATGATTGGCATGAGGGAGGTGGCGGTGGGCAGATTAAAGATACAGGGGGCGTGAAATTCCCCTGTGAGAGAAGAGGCTCCAGCCACTAGACCCCTCCTATTTGGCTCCAGTATGTAAGTTTTCAAAGTCTATTATCTCAGGGTACAGGGGGGGGTCAAGGGCTGGGGGACCCCTTGCCTGAATGCAGCAGACATGCTGCCTTCTGTGCTGTAATTAGATCATCATGCATGGTTGGTGACAGGTCCTCTTTAAGGATTCTCTGGCTCTGCACATTTCATCTTGTTTATGTGGATGCGTTTCATGGGCTTAATGGTTTTCCAATCTTAATCTTAGAGGGGCTTATAATTTTCTACAGATCCATGAATGTGATGAATGGAAGAAGTGTTTAAAGTCTGAGGGGCTATTTGAAAATCTTGTCATGCCTCTAGGATTAACCAATGCACCAGCAGTTTTTCACAACTTTATGAATTATATTTTTTCTGATTATATTGAAAGATTTATTGTAATTTCTCTGGAAAATATGCACATTTTTTCCTGATCTATATTCACATTATGAACATGTTTGTTTTGTTTTACAAAAGCTTAGAAGAAATTCTTCGTTCGCTAAATTGGAGAAATGTACTTTTCTGTGCAAGAAGTATCATTCCTGGGGTTCATTGTATTGTTTGGGGGTTTTAGGATGGATCTTGGGACGGTAAAGGCCATAATTGATTTGGTTCAACCTCGTAACCTTTAAGCTTTGCCACATTTTCTGAGATTCACCAACTACAACAGGGGCTGTATTATCTCAGAGTACTCAAACATTAACCTATTTGCAGCCAGGTGCTTTTTGCTCTAAGGGTACCTTTATACGCCGCAACCACAGGAGAAAATTTTGGCGGCGATATTTCTCTCTGGAATGATTGCTGCCAAATTGCTTCCTTATTGCGGTGTATAATTGGGGAATTTGGCGGCGATAAAAAAGGTTGGTGGGGGCTACTGTGTTTCCTTTGGCTGTCACTTCACAGGGCGCCATATTTGAACAGCTGTACATTCATCACCACACAATGGCAATGACGTCATGTATTAGCCAGCCTTCCAGAGCAGGCTGGCCAATCATAACGGTATTGCGTTGTCCAATGATTGTGTTTGGGGCGCGGTGTGCAACAATTTTGCACACCTATGTTTTCACCCCGCTGAACAGGCGCACATTAGATTGCCTCCTATCGGCGCCAAAAGGTGCGGTGTGTAAAGGTACCCAAGAGATTTTCTACTGCTGAGAGAAATTATGATGTTGGGAATCATGAGATGCTCATTGTCAAATTGTCATTTCAAAAGTGGAGACAATTTTTGGAGCGAGCTGTTCATGAAGTCACGGTCGTGATGGATCTTAAAAATTTAGCTTATGTTGAATCAGCCAAATAGTTGACTCCTAAACAAGCCAAGACGGTCTTTAATTTTCTCTAGACTTATTTTTTTTTTTTTTTTTTTACCATGTTCAGGCTGGGTCTAGGAATTTGAGGCTAATACTTTGTTGTGCTACCTTGGTTGTGTGTATCTTCCAGAATCTCCATTCTTCCTTAGGGTATTGTAGTTTTCATGGTGTCCTCAGAGTTGGAAGCAGAGATCAGTGAAGCGTAGTCGTTGGCTCCTTCCCTTACTCCTGTGTACCTGCTACTATATCCGTTGCTGGAATTCCATGATTCCGTGTTGAGTAGTGCTCCAGGGGTCACAGTTACCCAAAAAGCTATTGCTAGACTCTTTTGGTGGTCATCCATGAAAAATTATATTAAAGATTTTGTATTCACTTGTGAAACTTGCGCACAAGCTAAAGTCTGTCATAGCCCACAAATCTACCTGTCTCCTCACTATTCACCAGCCTCTCCTCTCTGCCAAGCCCTTCACTAGCTTCCAATTGTCAAGAGGCAAAACCCTAATCATGGCATACAAATCCATCCACAACCTGTCCCCTCCATACACCAGTTATATGGTCTCCAGGTACTTACCTACACGCAACCTGCGATCCTCTCAAGATCTCCTTCTCTACTCCCTCTTATCTCTTTTTCCCCACAACCACCTAAAAGATTTCTCCAGTGCTTCCCCCATACTCTGGAACTCCCTGCCCCAACATATCAGACTCTCGCCCACCGTGGAAACTTTCAAAAGGAACCTGAAGGCCCACCTCTTCCGACAAGACTACAACCTATTGTGAGCCCTCACGAGCATGGTCTTCTCTCCTTCTTTACTTATGTGTGTCTTGTATTGCTCATGTTTGTTGTACCTTTCTATGTATGCCCCTTTTTCACATGTAAGGTGCCATGGAAAAAACGGTGCAATAATAATAAATAATAATAATAGTCCCCACACTGGGTGCCTCCTTGTCAATGGCAGGGGGCTTAACAGCTCCAGTGATGTTGGGAGCTATGCAGGCGGTAGGGTAAACTACCAGCAGGTCCAACCATGCCAGAGTTGTCTCAACTGCAGAGCAGAACTAAGTCCACCCAACCCATTTAACAATGGTGAAACAGAAAATAAGCAAGTCCATACTGGCTCGGTCATTGTCCAGGATAAAAAGGACCATGGCGAGTGTTGAACCTGGGCACCCGTCGACAACTGGGACCCGCTGCTGAGCATCTATGGCATGGGCCTGCAGGGTTACCGGAAGAAGAAAAACAACTACAGAAGCGGCAGAAATTTACAATGTCAGATAATCAAAATGTCATGAGCTAATCTTAAAGGGATCCTGTTACCTCCAAAACGCCTTCGAAGCTATCAAAACATGTCCCTGCAGCATATTATCAATAATCTCACACTCCTTTTGGCTCAGAAAAGCATCCTGTGAAAGTGGAGAAAAACGTTTTATAACTTACTCATTAGTGATGTTGATTAGCAGGGGCTATATTCTTTAGCCCCTAGGGCAGGCCCTCTTCATCAGAACATCACGCCCTAAGAGGCGTGATCTTCTATTCATATTATATTCAGCGCCTCCCTGTTCTCCACGGTGCTGCCTGCTGGGCTGTAATGACGCGAAACGTGTCATTTCCGGCATCAGGTGACGTTAGTACACTCACGCCGCTGTGTACTGCTTCAAGCACCGCATGTGCAATGCGGTGCTTGAAGCCTACAGAGTGGCGCAGGTGTACTGCCGTCACCTGATGCCGGAAATGACACGTTTCGCGTCATTATAGCCCAGCAGGCAGCACCGTGGAGAGCAGGGAGGCGCTGAATACAATATGAATAGAAGATCATGCCTATTAGGGCGTGATGTTATGATGAAGAGGGCCTGCCCTAGGGGCTAAAGAATATAGCCCCTGCAAATTAACATCACTAATGAGTAAGTTATAAAACGTTTTTCTCCACTTTCACAGGATGCTTTTCTGAGCCAAAAGGAGTATGAGATTAGTGATAATATGCTGCAGGGACATGTTTTGATAGCTTTGGAGGCATTTTGGAGGTGACAGGATCCCTTTAAAAAAGGTTATTGAAAATGAACATGCAAAACTACTATGAGACTTCTGAATTCAGACTGACAAAGTCTTGGAACACAATACTCCGGATCTTACCATTATAAGAAAAAAGAACATGTGTGGATCGTCGATGTGGTAATACCAGGTGACTGCAGGATTGAGAAGAAGCAACTTGAAAAACTTACACAATATGAGGATTTAAAGATCAAACTGCAAAGACTCTGGCACAAGCCAGTGAGGGTGTCCCAGTGGTAATCGGCACACTGGGTGCTCGGCCTAAAAACCTTGGTCAGCACTTGAAAACAATTGAAGTTGACAAAATAACAATCTGTCACCTGCAAAAGGCAAAATACCCCTACTGGGCTCTGTGAGCATCATTCACCGATATATCACGCAGTCCTAGAGGCTTGGGAAGTGTCCGACTAGTGAGTTATTACAAAATCCAGCATAATGATCTTATTTGCTGTATGTAACTGTTGTATATGTATAGCAACAATAGCCGGCCAGCTTGAGATATACAATCATTGATTCTTGGAGGGTACAAAATTCCCTTCAGTATATGGTTCATTGGAAGGGAAACAATCCCAAGGAGAGATTCGGGGTCCCAGCTCGTTCTGTGGGAGCTGATCATTTGGTTAGTGCCTTCCATCTAACGCTACCATTCAAAAGTTTGGGGTCACCGAGACAATTTTGTTTTTTCCATGAAAACTCATACTTTTATTTATCAAATAAGTTGCAAAATGAATAGAAAATATAGCTCAGACATTGACAAGGTTAGAAATAATGATTTTTATTTGAAATAATACATTTATCCAAACATTGCTTTTGTCAAAGAATGCTCCCTTTGCAGAAACTCCAGCATTGCAGACCTTTGGCATTCTTGCTGTTAATTAGCTGAGGTAATCTTGACAAATTGCACCCCATGCTTCCTGAAACCCCTCCCACAAGTTGTGTTTTTCTGTGTGTTTTTCTGTGTGTTTTCGTGTCTGTTTTTCTGTGTCCCCTGATACTGGAGCAAAAAAAGCAACACAAATGAGTGATTGTGATGCTTTTTCACAAAATAAAAGGATCCGTTTTTGGTGCAGTAACTGCATCAAAAATGGATCAACAACAACTGAGCACAAACAATCAGTGTGAATGAGGCTTTACTGAAAGGAAGCCTGATCCATAGACAAGCTTCCCAACAAGTGGCACACATTTATGGGTAATGTTTGAGAATGGGTTAAACTGTCATCCACTTGCCAGTAACTATATTCTGCTGCAAATTTTCAGTGGTCAAATCTTCAAGGAAAATCTGCAACAATTTTACCCCAACGATCTCCTACATTACACTTAAGGTACCGTCACACGCCGCAATCTCGCCTGGGAATCTGAAAGGCGATATATCGCCCCGGAGCAATCGCCGTGAAATTGCCTCACGGTTGCAGGGTGTGATTGGGCGTTTTTCGTGGCAATAAATCACCCTTCGGCCGTCATTCCTGAACAGTGCTCAGTAATCAGGCGCAATTATTAAGGCGATATTTCCGTGTTGTGGCGTGTGACAGGGCGATAGTGATGGAAAAAGCATTGTCTATGATTTCCCATAGGCGTGCCTCAGAGTGCTGTAGTCCGCGCCCCCCGTCTGAGATGATTGGTGTGGTCTACTGTGTTCCCATTGGCTCTCAGTTGACACCGCACCATATTTGAAGAGCTGTCCGTTCAGCACCACACATATCTTCAGCTACACAACCGTCCACAAACTCAGTGCAAACTCCGATAGACAATGGCGTCATGTATTAGCCAGCCTTCCAGAGCAGGCTGACCAATCGTAACGCTGTTGCGTTGTCCAATGAGCATGTATGGGGCGCGGTGTAAACCACTGTGGCACGCCTATGTCCCCGCCGCGCTGAACATGTACGCCCACATTGCCTTTGAGATTGCGGCGTGTGAAGCAGCGATAGAATTAGGCAAGATTGGTTCCGCTGTAGGTGAGGCGATTTCCGGAGCGACACATCGCCTTAGCTTCAGGGCGCAATTGCTGCATGTGATGCCGTCATCGACGATCTGAGGCGAATACCAAAAACGTGAGCACGCACGTTAGATGGCTACATATCGGCAGCCGAGATTGCGGCGTGTGACGGTACCTTTAGTGTTCCTCAATTCATGTATCTATTTTTATATATTTTTTATTTAGTTCTCATTAAAATCTCTGTGCTTTGTGGCAGAATTATTTTTGATGTAGTTATAACAATGTTAATCATATTGAATAGTGCAGGCACAAAAAAATTTTTATGCTCTGTAAAGAATCTAAAATTTACAGAATCTACAACAGATTAATTTCTCATTTCAAAAGCAAAATATTAGTAGAGAATTTAAACCTAGAAAAATGGCTTGGGTGAAATCTCTGCACTTGTGAGGACTCCACATCCCCTTCCCCCTGTCCGCTTGAAATAAAACCCCTAGTATGATGAGATGCATCTCAGGTGTACTCTATTATAGAAAACTCCAACGTATCACTTAGGCATAATCATGGTGTTCATTACATCCACTTCAGCCTGATTTCTCCTGAGGTTCAGTCCTAGATAGAGCGGATAACCCATAAAGAAAACATGATTAATGCATACAGCAGTGAATTCAATATAAATCTGAGCATAATAAAGAACATCCTTCTTCATATGGTGATATCAATGTATGAGCCCTGCGTGTGCACCAAATATATTGTAATGCTATGGTTAACTCCTACATGAATGACCAACAACAGAGGCATGGCTAGGGGTTCAGCTCAGAGGGGGCAAAACATCTGAGTGGGCCCCTAACCGGTAACTATGATTACAACTATGATGGTGTATCCTAATAAGCGGTATATTTGAGCCCCTGTAGATGAACGTGCTATTATTGAAAATAAATATCCACACAAAGACGAACACTGATATTACTGTCATAGGATGAACATATAGTGAAAAGTCCCAATCCTGCAGGCTATAGAAGAGATTACATCACAGTTATAGATGGTGATTTACAGCTAACGTTGTTAACGTTTCCCTTCTTTTCCATCTGGTCCAGACCAACATGACAATTTCTACCAGTCACATCTCAGCTACAAAGATTACAATAAAGATATATCTTTCTTCACATTTCCAGCACTAATCCCAACCTGCACATTCTCTTCATCCTATTGATAAACCAGTAGTGAGCCGCTGCTGCCCTATGTGTGCCTATTACTGCATCTGCTGTGTGGTACAAAATCTTGGAGTCAAACAGGAATGGTATCCATGGTCCGCACTGCTGCTCTTTACCAAAGGATTTCACAAGAGGTTATTACCATCATAAGGCCCTTTATTCAGGTTTTTGATGAATAAAGGACCTTATGCTGGTAATACCCTCTTGTGAAAACCTTAGGTAAAGAGCAGCAGCGCGGCCCGTGGATACCATTCCTGTTTGACTCCTGTTTTTCCCGCATTTTTTGGCGTGACGGTGGAGGTTCTGCAGCAGCTGCCTTATGCTTTCAAACTGGTTGTAGGTCTCACAACCTGAAAAGGTGAGTGGATATCTATATAATCCACACTAAATCAAATAGTGTCCTTTTGATAAGGCACAATCTGCGCCTCTTGTATCTCCTCTCTTTTCTAGTTGGTACAAAATCTTGGCTCCTCTTCCTCCTCCTTTGCCACACATAAAAATTCCCACCACAGTGCCCCTTACAGAGAGATAATGCCTCCCTTTTTGCCCTCTTGATGGTAAAATTTGCCCTAGAAAATATTAATGTTCTGTGCTGAAAATGCCTTAGTAAGCAGTGTTCACATTTTGCCCCAAGAAAGTAATAATTTACAACTTTGATGGTCACAATACTGTGAGTGCCGCAATGACTCTTAAATGCCCGCGTGTAGTAATGTCCACAGCGTCACCCAATGTGCAGCTCCGCTATCCACAATATAATGGACCCACAGCGTCTCTATACACTGTAAGATGGACCTATTACTCCCCAATACACAGTACAATGGGCCCACAGCTTCCCTATACAGTGCAATGGATGCACAGCTTCTCTATACACAGTATAATGGACCCACAGCTCTCCTATACACAGTATAATGGTCACACAGCTCCCCTATACACAGTCTGAAGGGCCAACAGCTTCCCTATACATAGTGGAATGGACCCACAGCTTCCATATATGCAGTGTAATGTCACCACAGCTCCTTTATACACAGTGCAATGACCCACAGCTCCCCTATACACAGTAAAATGGACCCACAGCTGCCCTATACACAGTGTAATGGACCTACAGCTCCCCTATACACAGTGGAATGGACCCACAGCTCCCCTATACACCATGTAATGGAGGCACAGCTCCTCTATAAACAGTGTAATGGACCTACAGCTCCCCTATACACAGTGTGAAGGGCCAACAGCTCCCCTATACACAGTGGAATGGACCCACAGCTCCCCTATACACCATGTAATGGAGGCACAGCTCCTCTATAAACAGTGTAATGGACTTACAGCTCCCCTATACACAGTGTAATGGACCCACAACTCCCCTATACACAGTGCAATGGACCCACAGGCTCACATTTCTCCAACAAAGGCTAGGGTCACACTGGCGTCGTGGATGCGTTTTCCCAAGCATTTTTCACACTTGTCTTTTGTGATGCATAGAAATGCATAGAAAAACGCATCCATAGGCCCCAATGCATAAAACGCATGGCCAAAGTGCCATGCGTTTGTTGAATGAGTTTTTTGGCCCAGCACTAAAAAACATTGCATGCTGCATTTTTTGGTGCTTTTTTGGTGATTTTCAAAATGCATGCGTTTTTGTAACATGGGGCCCTATGGGAAACGCATGCAAAAATGCATGGCACTAAATAGTACCGTGCGTTTTTGCTTGCATTTTTTAAAGCTGCTACAGACCTAACATCAAAAATGCAACTAAAAAAGCGCAGGCTGCCAAAAACATCCTCAAAAACGCAGCCAAGTGTAATCCTAGCCAAACAGTGACATTTCTAGGCAAGTTTTCAGCAATCTTTGCAACTTTAGAGTAACAGTTTACACCACATTTATAATAAGATATATTAAGTTGTGCAAATTTTGGCATAAAGCTTACCCTGTTGGTGTAGATTTAATTTCTAGAATTTAAAGGCAACCTGTTTGATGATTCATGCCGCTGATTGACAGGTCTCTCACTTGCATGTTCCTAGGGAGAGTTTTGATGATAATATCTAACAGCATTGAGAGAGGTGATTGACAATTCTCTTCCTATGTACACGCAAGGAAGAAGCCGTCCAATCAGTTGCAACGCAATCGAAGATGGACCATGAGTAGTCTGGCCTCCAGGTATGGTCCCAAAATCTTCAAAGTATATTTTCCACAAAAGTTGGAACATTTAGAAAAAGTTATATCTGGCAGTAATCGTGCAGCCCATAGTTTAGTGAGCATGAATCGTATGACAGGTTCCCCTTAAAGGGATCCTGTCACCTCCAAAATGCCACCTAAGCTAGCAAAACGCGATTCACGTCATTTCCAGGAGCGGGTGACGTAAGTACACCCGCGCCGCTCTGTTAGGCATCCAGCACGCATGCGCAATGCAGTGCTTGAAGCCTACAGAGTGGCATGGGTGTACTTATGTCACCTACTCCCGGAAATGACGCGAATTGCATCATTTCATGACCGCCCAGTATCCTGTAAACAAGGGAGGGCCTGCCTAGAAAATTGATAGTAGATCACGCCCATTAAGGCGTGATCTACTGACGAACAGTGCAAAGAACATACACACCCTAAGGGCTAAAGAATATAGTCCTGCTAATTATATTCACTAATGAGTAAGCATGAAAACGTTTTTATGCACTTTCACAGGATGTTTTTAGGAGACAAAAGGAGTGTGAGACTGTTGATAGGATGCTGCAGGGACGTGTTTTGCTAGCTTAGGAGGCGTTCTGGAGGTGACATGATCCCTTTAAAAATGCCACAAATGTGCTTTATATCCTTTTATAGGGGCTCTATCACTAGAGTTTTGCTATGACATCTGTGAGCAACATAGTGTAGGGGCAGCAATGCTGATTCAAGTGTTTATTCACTTACTGGGCTGCTTGCTGTCATTCTGATTAATTCTATTTGTTCTGCTGCAGATCTTCCAGTTCTCTGAATGATGAGCTATGTACATCCCACATTACTGATTGACAGCTTTCTGTATATGCCGTGCATAAGCAGAAAGCTTACAATCAGTGGCATTGTTGGGTCATACAGAGCTCAAGAATATGCTTGCTTACCTGTCCTCTAGTAATAATCTCCTACTTACAAAAAAGTAATTTTATGAAAATTGCACTAAGCAGCCCAGTAAGATACACATCGCTGGAATCAGGGTCTCTGTATCTCATTATGCTGCTCTCAGGTTCGTTGTCAAAATCCTGGTGTCAGATTCTCATGCAATAAACTTTAATACTTGACATGTTTTTAACTTTTAGATCTTAACAGAAATGCAATCTGTACCTCAGGGCATGTGTGTACACAGCGATAGCAGGCTTGAGAACAATCGCAGCTCTGCTACATCTCTGTGCACAGACATACATGTCTGTACACAGGGAGAGCTCTAGGACCCTGGAGCTGCCGCAGCCCGCAGGACCCGGAGCCCAGCACAGAGCACACAGCAGACAGCCGGAAGAGAGGTAAGGAGCATTTCTCCCCCCTCCCTTCCTTCGCTCCCCGCTCGCTCCCCCCAGCCCAGTCCTAATTTAGGACAGGGGGGAGGGGGGCGGACTTGTTACTGTGCGAATAATCCCTGCGATTACTCGCAGAGTAACGAGTCGGGAGAATCCCTTACTACTCGGAGAGTACCGAGTAGTAACGAGTAGATTCGCCTATCCCTAATTGGCACCCTTAGAAAAACAGATCTGTTTTTCTATGGGCTTAAAAAACTGATTGGTATGTGTGAACTAGGCCTTAGCCTTGGTTTTATGTTAAACTATGCTAATCCGTTTCTTTGTTCTTGTTTCCCAGGAAAACCTATGTGATTCTGGGATTAGCTGTTTACACACATTGGTTTTATTTCTGTGCAGAAAGTGTCAACACCCCATGTTTTCCTGCAGATTTGAAAGAATGAGCCTGTCAATTCTTTTTCTGTGTTTTTGGCTTTCTTCTATGACAAATCCGCAGCAAAAAGCAGTAAAAAGCACAAGAAATGCACCAAATCTGCTGAAAAAAATGCAGCAAACCTCCTTGGAAAAATCCAGAAAATGCTGGAAACACCTCAGGTTTTACTGTGGATTTGCAAAACCAAAATCCAACATGTCTGGACATGGCCTAAATCTGAGAGTCCTTAGTGGTTGAGACCTTTTAATGGCTAACTGAAAATATGGTTATATTTGAGAATTGAAAATATGGTAATATATAGCAAGCTTTTGAGACAACTCAAGTCTCTTCTTCAGGCTAGTATAAGACAAAATCTGATGTGCAACATATTTATACACATGACATGAAATAGTACAGTTTTTTAAGACAAGTGAGTTGGAGCAGAACAGGAATGATCAGTATAGGATGTGGTGAAACAGTCATGGCAGTAAACATTGGAAGAGTTCATTGATAAGAAGTGTGAAAACTTTATTGTCCTTTAATTGGGGTCTGTTCAAAGATACAATGCCCCCCAAATGGATTTTAAATTGATGTAGAAAGACATGAATCCATGTGAAATATTCATTCCTGTTTTGAATGGGGTCAAAGGTCATCATCAGTTTGTATTCCCAAATTCTTCATTCTCTCTGACACTTGAAAATACCTTTTTTTAATACTAGCAGTATCATGTCTATTATACTGTGATCAGGGCTGCAAAAATGCTTAGCTACAGGTATATTCATACTTCTTTCTTTTATTGTGTGGTGATGAGAATTCATTTTTGTTCTACATTTATGTCCTGTCTCTTCTACTGAGTCTGTGTTGAAGCTTAGAAAATTCATCCTCACTCACAACTACTTTACATTTGACAACAACCTATATTTACAGGAGACTGGCACAGCAATGAAAAGCACAATGGCACCACAATATGCAAATCTTTTCATGGCCAAGCTTGAAAGCGAGTTTTTATACTCTTGTCCTATCAGGCCTCTGATCTATTGCCGCTATATCGATGATATGATGATCGAATCATCTGGACAGAGTCTGAGCAACAGCTAAGGATGTTTCATCAACACTTTAATCAGTTTTATCTCTCAATCAACTGAACAATTAACACTTCTGTGTTGAAATCAGCTTTCTTGACACCATCAAGCTACAGAACAATGTAATAGAGACATTTTTCATCCAAAACACAAAAAAAAACTCTATTGTGTACAGTCAGGCCATCAGATATAATCAGATATGTTACAACCCTACTGTCACGAGTTGACTGCTTTGCAGTCCACATGTATTGATGCTGTAGTTTAATTAGAATTAATTTCCTTTTGCACATACAGAGTTAATGCTAGAAA